>CM070010.1:22659858-23259858 GCA_036247105.1 Cirrhinus mrigala
GTCTTAAATACTCAAAGCACCGTATCTGCCTTTGTATTGGCAGTAGCATTTCCTGTATTTGTTTTATAATCTACTACAACAGCAATAGCCAACAGCAGCAGTAATTCAGCAACATAGCAGATCTGTTCCGCCAAGACTAAATACATTAACATTGTCATATCCGTTACAATGCTAAAATCTTCTAAGAGTTGTCATGTTAGAACTCATTTAATATACCTGAATCCACCTGTGCATATTGTCCACCTGGCCGTTTTACACCGACAAAATAGTCAAATCTGTTCAGATCAGAAAATCATCTTAAAAGTGAAGATGTTTTGCCAGAAAGCAGAACAGCTGGTATCCTACACCATGACAGTCTAAATTCCCTTTGCACTGACACACCACCTATTCCCTTACTCAACTATATTAAATGTTTGCTGCAGCAGATAAGAGGAAAGATCACCCTTGACATCTGATATGAGACTAGCTCAGCCATTTCCATTAGAATGATCAAAGTCATGGAAACATTATTCTTGAGTTAGCACCCGGAGATAATGTTTCAAGCACATAATATAAGCTTTATGTCATAGTGTGGATATATTAACAACAATAAAAAACAAGTATTAAATGTCAATGATGTTCAGCGCTTAGGATTAAAGCAAGCTTATTACTGCTGACTATTAAACTATCAGCAAATGTGACACATTGAAATTAAAACTGGAATTAAAATGCTAAATCTGGATTGTCCAAGTTTGGTGCGACTCGCAAACAAAATGATCTGGAAAATATTTCCCGCAATTTATCGTAATCTAATGTCATATTCGTAATAACAGTTTAGGGTGTACCTAAAAAGTATTTACTACTTTCCTGACTACACTTTAGTTTAATCAGATTAAAGGGTTTGACTGTGTCCCAAATTATATGGAACTTTACTACAAAGGAACTAATCCAAAAAGTCTTTCAGAAAATGTCCACATTGTTAAAACAAGGTTTAAAAGTTATGTGAAGCTTTTCTCTGCAAATCAGTGAACAAAGACCAGGTGCCAATTGATCAATAAACAGCAAACCTTAATTTAATATACTAAAAGCGTAATTTCAACCAATCCTTCGTAACTTAGCAATGTTGAACACATTATCAAAGCTAAAGTTGCACATTCAGACCTCATGACAGTGGCACGAGGACATAATGAAAGACAAATAGACTCCTAAGTCTATTTTAGAGCACTCTGATGACCTCACTTAAAGAGGACGTGATGTCATCGTAAGGGTTCTTGTAATTTAAAGTAACTGCCATCTAAAAGGAAATGCCTTGTTTCGTGTCTGACATTAACCATTCTTACCTTGAAATGACAGGAAGACCCGTGGCTGTGGTGGAAAAACTCCATGGATGCAGGTGACACAGAGGACGAGGGGAAGTAACAACTGCATGCTCGTCCCAAACGGCCAAACCCCGAGCGTTTCTGACCTCCCCATGACTGCTGAGGAGAGACACCCAGACCAGCCCACCTGCAAAGACAAGGTGAAGGAATTGTTAAGGTCAAAAGAGTTGTACTGAGGGGAAAACTCATTTCAAAGACTTTAGAACTTATAAAGTACATGGAGAGTAAAAGAACTTTAAGGGGTGGATTACATAAAGTAATAATAAAACAATAAAATCTCAATATTAAGTATTTATGCCCTGTTTTTCAGTTAAATTATTAAATAAAAAATATTAAAATACACTTCAAATATATTTTAATGTTAAATATCCAATAATTCTTGAAGATACATTTTCTTGAGAAGCAACATTACAAAAGATATTAAGATTTGTTTTCAAAATAATGTATTTTTAGTGCAAGATTTTGCCTTTTAAGTACAAGTTAATACAAATTAACAAAAAATTAACACTGGGGATTACCACATGTAATATTTTTAACATGTCCATTGTTTTGCTAAAAAAAAAAAAAAAAACGGTAATATACAACATTTACAATAATTATCTTACAATGAAAGTATGGGGCTAGGCTTAACACCTAGATAAACACTAACATTCAAATTGATTTTAATGTACACTGCCGTTCAAAAGTTTGGAATCAGTAAGATTTTTTAAAGATGTTTTTAATGTCTCTTATGTTCATCAACACTCTTAAAAATAAAGGTGTTTTAAAAGGTTCTTCACAGCGATGCCATAGAAGAACCATTTTTGGTTCCACAAAGAACTATTCAGTCAAAAGTTATTTAAAGAACCATCTCTTTCTTAACTTTTTATAATCTGAAGAACCTTCTTTTGCCAGAAAGAACCTTTTGTGAAACAAAAAGGTTCTTCAGATGTTGAAAGTTCTTTATGGAACCATTTAGACAAAAAAGGTTCTTCTATGTCATCGTGAAGCACTTTTATTTTTAAGAGTGAAGGCTCTACTTATTTGATCAAAAATACAGAAAAAACATGTAATATTGTGAAATATTATTGCAATTTCTAATATTGGTTTCCTGTTTTAATATACATTAAAATCGAATTTATTTCTGTGAAGCAGCGCTGAATTTTCATCAGCTATTACTCCAGTCTTCAGTGTCACATGATCCTTCAGAAATCATATGATGATTTATTATCAGTGATGAAACTAAAGTTAAAAAGAACGGAATTTATTCAAAATAGAAATCTTTTCTAAAAATATGAGTCTTTACTATCACTTTTTATCCTTTTAACATATCCTTGCTGAATAAAAGTATTCATTTCTTTAACAAAAAAAAAGAAAGAAAGAAAAAGAAAGAAAAAAGTACTGACCCCAAACATTTTAACTATTTGTTTATCAAAGAATCTTGAAAAAAGTATTACAGGTCTTAAAAAAATATTAAGCAGCACAGCTGTTTCCAACATTGATAATAAATCAGCATATTAGAATGATTTCTGAAGGACCATGTGACACTGAAGACTGGAGTAATGATGCTGAAAATTCAGCTTTGCTTCACATGAATAAATTATATTTTAAAGTATATTCAAATAGAAAACTGTTAATATAAATTGCAATAATATTTCACTAAATTACAGTTTTTTCTGTATTTTTGGTCAAATAAATGCAGCCCTGATGAGTGTAAGAAACCACTTTAAAAAACATAAAAAATCTTACAGATCCCAAACTTTTAAAAGGCAGTGTATGACTTAACACATTAACATAAAACTACTAAACCTACATGTGCAGTTACACCACTATTTTCTCTCTTTTAACTTAATCATATAAATAGAAAAAGAACTGACTTAACCAGCAAATCACAAGAATTAGGTTGGTAAGTTCTTTTGACTTGTAAATATCTGTAAAAAGGTCAATCAGATAATGCATATTTTTGTGTGAAGAAAGTTACAAAACCCACTTCAACAAAAATGCAAGCTTCATTTAACCTTAATGTCCCGCAACATAGACTTCCATTATAAATGCGTTACGGCACATGCATTTCTACAAACTAAGGAACAACTTGAAATGTGTTGTAATTGACATCATGCTGCAGATTTTGATAAAGCTCAACTTTTATCGAATCCACAACATTCCTTTAAAAGTTCAACATTTTTTGCCTTTAAGACATTAGCCACTTTTTGTGTGGAAAAAAATGGTTTGATATAGTGCTAAATCAACAGTGTATCAGCAGCAGCCAGTTAAAATACATATTTCAAAGCTTGTATCATAACACTTATGCTTTGCTATCCATAAAAGCTTTTTCCTTAAAGGGCATCTATTATGCCCCTTTTTACAAGATGTAATATTGGTCTTGGGTGTCCCCAGAATGTGTCTGTGAAGTTTCAGCTGAAAATACTAAACAGATTATTTATCACGACATCTGGAAAATGTCATTTTTGGGGCGTGTCTAAGAAAAAGAGTTTTGGTGTGTATCACTTTAAATGCAAATGAGCTGCACATTCCCGCCCCATTGTCAAAAGAGGGCGTAGCGTAAACATCTCTGTTGTGCATACCTACAGCAATAAACAGTTGGTAGAAGTAACATGACTGAAAGCGAGAGAACCGACTCACAAGGAGGACGGGTTGAGGACAGTCTGGAGTGAAATGATTTGCGCAGACATAAACGTATTTAGGTAGTCTTTGAGGTGCATTACCTTAAAAAATAAAAGTAATCCATTGCATCCTCAGTGGCTCAGATCATGGCTGATCGAGCATGGTGAAAATAGAGGACAGCATACAACTGAAGACAACTCACTGAGGGCAGAAACTATGGCAATGCAGGGCTGTCAATCAGGGGCTGTGGGCGGGGCCTAAACAATGTGATGTCACACTGCTTAGAAAATCAAAACTGCATTCCAAATGAGACTGGTTTGGTTTAATGGGGCTTCAAAAATAAGGAGTTGGTGGATTTTTATTGTAGGGTGGTTGTGTTCACATACTGCCAAGACACATGTATGTCCAAATGCCATGTCCTTTAAAGGCCTCCTGTATGTCTATTTAGTGCAGAGAAAGCGTCATGACGTTGATGCACTCAGTCATGATATCAGCCAATACTGTATAAACAATGGCTTCCGTCCAGCCAGAGTCAATATTTTACCTCTACACGAGAAAGACTTGTACAGTGTAAAAGGAATGTCAGTTTAGGGGGAGCTCAAAGAAGTAGATGCTTTTATATCTAACAAAATAATGAATGGAAAATCCCCTATGCTTCTCTCCTTTCTATTCTATTTTGGGACAACAAAAGTTCAATAATACATGGAGAAAAGTTTGATTTCCTGTGGAAGAACTCCTGCTTCATGCTCCAGGGAGAACGGGCGGCCTTCTCCGACCAGGAAAATAAGAATACATGCGCTTCATAATTATATATTAATAATATGTTTGTTTTGTAGCAGGGAGAGTGCAGAAGGACAAAGAAAGAGTAAGAATAGCACAGTCTCAATGCTCATGTCTTATACATGAATCATGTGAAAGATTGATAGGGACTTTGTACAAGACATCTACAGTGCTTGTCTGACCCACTGAGGTATGAGCACAGGGTGTGTTCACAGTGAGCAGCAATGCCAGAATGCAAGAAAACACCACTTAGGGTGATATTTGCAAAGTTCAAATGCAGTTTTTAAGTTGTTTTGTATGCAATCATCCATTATATGGATGATCTTTACCATGTTTCATTAGTTTTTCAGCATCTTACGCCATGAGCACCGCAGTTTTAGGAAGCTGTGTCATACCAAAAGTCTTGTTTCTTTTCTTTCAAAAGGTAAGTTCACCTAAAAAATTTTAGATTCTCTCATATACACTACCAGTCAAAAGTTTGTGAACAGTAAGGTTTTTAATGGTTTTTAAAGATTTCTCTTCTGCTCACCAAGCCTGCATTTATTTGATCCAAAATACAGCAAAAGCAAAAAGTATTTTTATTGTTTAAAATAATTGCTTTCTATGCTAATAATATTTTAAAATGTAATTTATTCGTGTGATCGAAGCTAAATGGGAAGAAATTATAGTAATTAACACTTATTTGATGCTTTAAATTGATCAAAAGTGATGATTAAGACATTTATAATGTTAAAAACGATTTCTTTTTGAGATTAATGCTGTTCTTCTGAACTTTCTATTCATCAAAGAAACCTGAAAAAAAAAATCAACTCAGCTGTTTTCAACATAATAATAACTGTAATAAATGTTTTGAGCAGCAAATCAAAATATTAGAATGATTTTTGAAAGATGTGAGTGGAGTAATGATGCTAAAAAATCAGTTTTGAAATCACAGGAATAAATTACATTTTAAAATATATTCTTATAGAAAACAGTTATTTTAAATAGTAAAAATATTTCAAAATTTTACAGTTTTTGCTGTACTTTGGATCAAATAAATGCAGGCTTAGTGAGCAGAAGAGAAATCTTTAAAAAAACATGAAAAACTTTACTGTTCAAAAACTTTTGACTGGTAGTTTATATGAGAGAATTTTTTTTTTTTTTTTTTTTTTTTTTTTTTTGGGTGATTTTACCCTTTGAAAGAAAAGAAATAAGACTTTTGATATGACACAGCTTCCTAAAACTGTGGTGCTCATGGCATAAGATGCTGAAAATCTAATGAAACATGTTAAAGATCATCCATATAATGGACAGTTACATACTTTGGATCAAATAAATGCAGGTTTGGTGAGCAAAAGAGAGTTCTTTAAAAATCATTACAAATCCTACCGTTCAAAAACTTTTGTACAAAACAGTTATTTGTATGATTATTTTATTGTATGTTATTTGATGGTAACTTTATCACCCCCACTTAGTACAGACGTACCGCCACACTACTACAAAATCATAATGTACAACAGAACCACGTGTGTTTGTACGCTTGTGTAGAACATGTTTATAAGTGAGAGTGCCTCAGTGTTTGTGATGGGGAGAAGAAATAACTTTCACTGTTGTTTTGTATGAGTCAGTGCATATTTACAAGGGTACGTATATGTATACATGTGCATGTGTTTGTTTGAGCATATGATAAACTGCAGTGAGCTGAAATATCTTTGGCAGCGTATATAGGAGAGAAGCTCTTAAGCTGGGTGGAGGCTACTGCTCTCTGGACAGTAATGGCTTTCTAGTGCTGGTCAAGGCCTGCCAGACATATATGCAGCTGCTAAAGTCATCATGGGCCATCATAGATCTATCATGGGCCGACACAGAGCATGAGCTGATGTTTAAGCTTAAGATCACAACCCTTAAATGAGAGATAATCCCTCATTAATTATGTGTCTAATGGTCAAGTTCCATCAGGACCTTAATATAAAGCTAACTATGTTTAATACGGCTCTCTAAAATACTACTGATTCTACTAATAGCTACTTACTGACATCTTACGACTTGAAATGGTTGGCCTTGGAGCATGTTAGTATTACCTTTATGGTGAGCATAAACATTTGACAAATGCAGAACATCAGATGCCTTTTTTTCACAAGTTGGTATGATTCTTTAGCATCTTCTTGAAGTGTCTGCAACATACTTTTGGTTAAAAAAGTAAAAAAAAAAAAAACACCCTTTTTACCTTGTCAAAAACAGCTCTGTTCACAATGGTGCATGTCTCTTTAAATGTTAATGAGCTACTGCTCACCCCGCCCCTCCCTTCTGTTTTTTTTGTGTATTTGGTGGTGTTACCATCAAAAACAAAACTAATCCACCTCAGTGGCTCTGATGTTGGGAGAAAATGAAAACTCTTATGTTCACTTTTACATCCAAATACAAAACACCTGCATTGCTTATGAGACATTATTGTCACTACAGCTGCTCGAGTGTGGAGAAAAGGGCGGACAGAGTACAACTGACTATGGGCGGGAATATGCTAATACGAGAAAGTCTGTCTGCATTTGTGGGCGTGGCTTGTGCAATATGACATCATACTGCTCAGAAAATTAAAATGGCTTAATAATTGAAACTGTTTAGGTTTTTTGAATGTTAAAAAAAAGGAGTGATTGGATTTTTATCATTGTAGGGTGGTTGTGTCCACACACCGCTAAGACACATTTATATGCAAAACCATGTAAAAGCGAATTTTGCATCTGATGTCCCCTTTAAAACAAGAAAATGAAAACAAAAAAATCACCTAGTTAACTGAGAACTAGTTCTCTGATAAATAAACTATATTAAAATGCTATTTATAAAACTGATAGTTCCGGTCCTTGATTCTGATTGGTTGAGCCGCGTTGTAAGTTACTCTATAAACGTACGCTTTTGTTTACATTTATGTGTTGCTCGGCAACCACTTTGTTGCAACCACAACCGTTTCTGAGGAACTACATTGCTTGGCAGAAGAATAATGTTTTTATTATTTTTATTACACTTTATTTGGTCTATTTTGTTTTTTTGAAACCTTACTATGTATATGGAATAACCGTTTTATAAAAGCAATAACCTCTGTGAAGTTGTGGTTTACAGTGAATTTATAACAGCTAAGGTTTTACATCTAACAATGCCCCTTAGCTCTTATAAATTCACTGTAAACCACAGCTTCTTGGGGCTTATTGCTTTAATTAAAAAATTATATAAAATAAATTGATAAAATAATTAAACTGTAATACGTTGTAATGAACTATAATTTATTGTTAAAGGAGAAGTCCACTTCCAAAACAAAGATTCACATATAATGTACTCACCCCCTTGTCATCCAAGATGTTCGTGTCTTTCTTTCTTCAGTTGTAAAGAAATTATGTTTTTTTGAGGAAAACATTTCTGCATTTTTCTCCATATAATGGACTGATATGGTGCCCCGATTTCAAACTTTTAAATGCGGTTTCAAACGATCCCAAATGCATTTGTAAACGATCCGAGCCGAGGAAGAAGGGTCTTATCTAGCGAAACGATCAGTTATTTTCATTAAAAAAAAAATACAATTTAAATACTTTTTAATCTCAAACGCTCGTCTTGCCTTGCTCTCCCTATCCAATCATTCATTTTTTCATTTTATTTAGATTATCTTATTATTTTAGTGGGTAGATTAAGTATGTTTTGGGTAAATTAATTTCAATTTAAGCCCCATATCCTCGCGAGTCGCGACTCATGATTCTCAGCTTGTCTTGATAGAGAGGACTCTCTTTTCATTTTTTTCCCGCTTTTGTAAGTTAACTGTTTGGTTACATCAGAAACAAGTTTTTCAGTCCTGAGGGAAGTATGAAACTGGCTCCGAACCTCAATGGCGCATATCTTCAATTTCCCTCCTTCGTTCCTTCGCTTTTATATAGCTAATGCGCAGTGCACATTTTACTTTCACTTTGAAATTAGCGGCATTCCGTGTCAATTGCTTGAATCCAGTTCAAGCAACAACAAAATACAACTTACTTAGCCTATAAATGAATCATGGAACTTTTATTAACAATACAAATAGCTTACACCCTGCTATATGCCTAATATAAAATAACAAATAACTTAGGCTAGGCCTATATAAAAGGAACCAAATAAATATAAGAAACGTAGAACGTTTATTAGCAAAACGAATAAGGAATAAATTACACAAAGTAAAAATCAGCAAACATCGTAGAACCAAATAAATAAGAAACGAATGTTCAAAAAAAAAAAAAAAAAAAAAACTTCGAAATAACCACAACAGCAAAAGTCAACAGGCTTTTTAAAATAAAAAAACATTGCCAAACTTCCACCATCGTCTTGTCTGTCGTCTTGTCTGAAGCTAACCTTGTGACAAACCGTCCAACGCAGATACACTGCATGCACGCACGCACAGGAAATTTAAATTTTATTTTATTGCCGTTACATTTTAAAATGTCATGTTTTTATTTTTAAAAGATGTATGTTTCCCACTTTTTAATTCCAATTTTAATTCCAGTGTAAATGCATTTATGCCGCTTCAGAACAGCATTAAACAGTCTGTGTAAATGCACATTTTTGTGGTTTTATGCCGCTTCAGATTCAGTTTCTGTGCCGCCTTTGCTGTGTAAAGATGCAGTGACAAACTCCCTCAACTTCAAAAATCATTTCAAAATCATCCTACATCGCTGCAGAAGTACCGACCCAGTCTTTGCAAAGTGAACATGCGAAGAAGATCAAACGCCCTTAACAAAAGAGGTAAAAGAGCAATATAGGACGATTTCGAAGTTTTTTGACATACCCATAACTGTCATGAACCAGAACAAAAATAGTCCAGGCAGAGTAAGACATTAAAAAGTATATAAATGGTATTATTTTTATTAAAATAACCGATCGTTATGCTAGATAAGACTCTTCTTCCTCAGCTGGGATCGTTTACAACCGCATTTGGGATCATTTGAAGCCACATTTAAACTGCATTTTGGAAGTTCAAAATCGGGGCACCATAGCAGTCCATTATATGGTGAAAATGCAGAAATGTTTTCCTCAAAAAAACATAATTTCTTTGCGACTGAAGAAAGAAAGTCATAAACATTTTGGATGACGTGGGGGTGAGTACATTATATGTGAATCTTTGTTTTGGAAGTGGACTTCTCCTTTAATAATTTCAGTTATAGATAAGATTTTGGACTGGTTATTGCTACTAAATAAACAAGATTTACATAATGTTTTGCTTTATCTGTATAATTAAACTTCAGAACAGCACCTCTCACATTTCTAAAGGAAATGTTAAGTCTATGACATAAATTATTTAAAACTGTTTCACTGACATTTCCAGATTCCTAATGAATTCTGTCATGAGGTGATTTCTGACTGACTTTTAACCACAAGATCCAGGCAAGCTCAACAGTGTCATCTGAGAAACTCGAACGTCTATCAAAGCTGTCATAATGCGCATTCATACGGCTTTGGCTCGGCGCACAGCAGCCTGGAAACCTATTACGAGCGGTTTATCTTCAAGCTTATCGTCTTGTGTTTGTCATGGCTATCTGCGTAATGAGTTTTCCATCTTGCTCCTTATGAAACTGTCAGTCAAAACCAATCATTGCTCACTAGAAATTTAACAGCCAACTTCAACTAGCTCATCTAAAATAGGTTAAACAGATGGAAGGAAATTAAGTGTCTTTTGTGATGTTCTAAAACAATGCTATGGAAACTGAGTTATACGGTATCAACATTGCTAGATTTTCAGTGCTACTTGTATGCGTGAAAGTGACATGATGCTAAGGTGGTTCTTGGTTTCTCCTTTAATATGAGTCAGTGAGATTTTGTTGGTTAATTTTATCATCAGTTGAGTGAAATTTGTCCACTTACTCACACTGACCTTTGTTCAGCAAATTTTTTGCAAATGCAAAATCCAGTAATTTCAATAGAAATCCATGCTATCTTGAGTTCTGAGTGAGGGCGACAGATTGTCCAGTGAAGATTTCGCAACAGGTTCAAGTCAATCATAAAAATTTACTGTGTTTACCAACAGAAAGCTGTTTGGTTTGCATGTGTTGTGAAGCTGTGCTTCATACATTGCTACACTATTGACACTATTGACCTTGTGATTTTGCATTTTGCTAAAGTGATCTGTAGCACAAACTGAGAGGTACTGGAGAAGTATTGTGCTGAAGTTAGAGATATTTAAAACAGAAATCATCATATTTTAGTTGTAATTAGTCATTTTTCGTTAAATTTATTAAGTGCGGCCCTAACTTTATGCAAAGAAAATGTATTCTGAAAGTATATTTTGTTTTAGGGTTTTTTTTGGCACTTTTTCGGAGAGATGCCGGTCACCATACCACACCCTGTCATTCACCAGCTCACACACACAAAATGCTAGGCATGCAGACACTACCACAATGTGACAACAATAAAAGTCCCCATTCAACTGCATTTTATATTGGACCAAATCCCAGATACTATATTTAGGACACACTTATAAAATAATAACATCACTGTCTTAAGTCTCAAACTCCCTAGACTCATTCACACTCACTGCTGTCCTGTCTGTGAGACACACAGGACACATTCCCCAACGTCTCTACCAATAAAATAAAATCGCTCAGGATGCATAAAATACATACCAGTGATCAAATTGAGACAACTAGACAATAGCTCTTTTTCACAATACCTAATAATAAAGAAAGTTAAGAGAAAATTCTGAATGTGAAATCAGATTTTGTTCAAAAAATAGGTCTATTAGATATGGTTGAATGCAAAAATGCACTTTAAAAAAAAAAAAAAAGTAGTACACATTAAAAAAGTAGAATTTTCCTAAAATTAAGCAAAATCAATTAATATGTTAAAAAATGTCAGTTGTGTAAGAAACAAAACTGGAATTAAGCTATTTAAACTTCTGATAAGCATTTTTGGCATATTATCAGGTATTAAAAATATTGCTCAGTGTCTTTTGAATCAAAAATAAAGATCCGAAATAACAATACATGAGTGTCTATTTCTAAAATAACCATCTTTTTTTTAATATAGACTCTTCTCTCAGTGGCTGAAGCATGAGGTCTTATGATTTCCTGTCTCTGGTGGGTGTCTGCACCTGTTAGCCTGAGCTTGGAGTAGTCCCCCCTCCCTCTAAATCTGTCCCGTACAGTCCACACAGGAGCCCATCTGCCCCTAACGGGACTCACCTTCTGAGGCTTCCCCGCCGCACTGTCCTCACTGAGCTGAGAGTGGGTGAGTGCTGTAGTCCCAGACGTAGTGTAGAAATACAGTGTTGCGTGGACTTCCCCAACGAGAGTGAAGAGAGGTGTTATTCCAACCGGCTGACTGTGGGACAGGGAAGAGAGAGGTTGAGAAGATTGAGAGAGGTAACGAGAGAGAGAGAGAGAGAGAGAAGGGTGGACTGGTTTCCTATTACACTCCTCTCCTCTTGAGCCCCCCTCCTCTTTTCTTTCCCCTCCTCTCTCTCTCTCTCTCTCCCTCTCTGTGTCTTTCTCTCTCTCTACAAGTCACAAAACGGATATTCCAGACCTCTGAGTCTGACTGTGCCTGCACAGTGAGCAGCAGCAGTTTAGGGAGACGGTGCCAGAGCTCCAGAGTCACATTCGGCTTATGGAAGCCCATTTAGATCTATTAGTGGTTGCAGAATTTACTTCATTTATATTTACATAAAATCACAACACAACTCAGCAGGGGGGAAAATATAGTGTTGAAAATGTTAATATTTTTTATTTTAACTGTTATCAATTTTAATATATTTTAAAACTTAATTTAGTCCTGTGATGATCAGCAGTCATTACTCAAGTCTTCATTCAGTGACTCAGTGTCACATGATTCTTCAGAAAGCTTTCTAATATGATGCTCAAAAAAACATTACTTATTATTATTATCAAAGCTGAAAACTATGGAATCATGTTTCCACCACAGAATTAAAAGGGAATTGTGACTTTTTTCACAATTCTGATGGTTTTTCTTGCAATTGCGAGTTTAAATCTTACAATTCTGCCTTTTTTTCTAAGAATTGTGTATATAAACTCGCATATAAACCAAACTTGCGTATGTAAACTATATAAACTCACAATTGGGAGCTATAAAGTCAGAATTGCAGGATATAAACTCAAAATTACAAGAAATTAAGTCAAAATTGTGAGATACAAGCACACAATTCTGACATTCTCGTAGTTGTGAGTTTTCAGGCTGTTTTCTTACAATTGCTTTTAAATGTTTTATAAATTCAGAATTGCCAGATGTAAACTCACAATTCTTAGAAAAAAAGTCAGAAATACGGTATGTAAACTTGCAATTCGGAGAAAAAAAATTAGAATTGCGAGTTTATATCTCACAATTCTGATTTTGTACTTTGAAATTGTACTTTATATCATGCAATTCTAAAAAAGAAAATCAGAATTGCAAGATCTAAACTTGCAATTGTGAGAAAATAAGGTCGCAATCACTTTTTTTTGGTTTATTTTTATTAAGAGGCAGAAATGGGCTTTCATAGAACATAGAGCAATTATGCCTGTTTTTGTGGAAACAATGTATTTCCCCCCAGGATTATCTGATAAATGAAGTTCAAATGAACAGCAATATATAAAATAGAAATATTAAAAACAACAGAGAAAATAGAAGTCTTTTGTAGCAATGTAAAATAATGTATGTTAAAGTATTTTACAATTTGTGTTCTTCCTAAATAAAAGTATTGTTTTTTTATATATATATTTTGCTAGTTACAGCAAAAAATGCACCTTGTGAAACAAAGCACACTTTATTTAAAAAACAAAGAAATGTGTGAAATAAAGTTAAGTTAAATAAAAAAAAAAAATACATTTCCAGTAGGCTAAGAACAGATTTACTACTTTTTTTTTTTTGCATTATCAGGTAATAAAATAATTCCTTATGTCTTTAAAAATAAGCATTTTGTCATTATCAAAAAAACTGCACCTTTTAAAACAAAGAAAGCACACTTTAGTTAAAAAAAAAAAAAATAATGAAAATAAATGAATTAAATTAGTTATATATAAATTACAGTTAGGTAATATATATGAAATTAAGAAATTAAAAATAATTATAAATTGCCAATGGGCTAAGAACAAATTAATCAAAAAATGTAAGCCATTTTAACTTTTGAGAAGCATTTTTGTCACATTATCAGGTAATAAAATAATTTATCATAATGTCTTTAAAAAATAAAATAAAGATTTAAGATTACTACTAACTAAAAGTAACAATTACTTTCATAATTACTTTCATACTTTCACAGCAAGGTAAAACTGTGTATGGTAATTGAAAGAGATGATGTAACCATCTGTGCGTTAACTGTTAACCAACAATATACCAACCTGATCTCATGACAAAAACGTACCTGACGCGAATTATGTAGCGCCATTTATCTTTCGTGACATATTCATGTAATTCATATTCATGAATTTTACATGTGAAATGTCAACTGAGCGGCGCTAAAAGAGTGTTTGTTATTTTCCCTGGAACAGATGAGCGTACATATGGTACGTTTTATGTGACGTTGGTTTTGTACGTGTCACCGCAGTTCTGACTTGAAACGTCCATTGAGTGGCGCTATAACTCTAATGCTCCGTGACATTTAAAAGAAACATACCATCTGCACTACACCTAAACCTACCTGATAGTATGAACAAAAGTGAATGTGGCGTAAAAACGCAATCGCAAGCATGCCGTTTTAGCTTGTTTTTCCATCTCTCATCTTTCAGCTCTTTCATCGTGAGTGATGTTTTTGACAGGATTCGTACCCAAGGATTCCACATCGTAAGTCCAATTTCAGTCCCGGCTGAGCTACTGAGCAAGCTTGTTCCAGTCCAGAAAGCAAAACATATGGAGCTGTAATCATAACTGTGTACAAAAATTATTACAACTGCTTGCTGTTTTACCACCCCTAGTGTTCATTTCTGTAGGAAACTGTAGTGGTATATACTTATTGGTATGTATTTCGCATCTTGCGAAAAAGTTCCCACAGGTACATTTTTGTCTTGAGACCAAGTAGCAATATACAGAAAAATGGTGAACAGGATCAGGAAGCCTCTTATTTTGCTATCCTATCTGGATACACACTTATATGGTTAGTAGCTTTTGATTATTTGCATTTAAAATCCCTGCCACAGCATGTGCGGCTATCAGAACAGCCCTGCAGCTAATTTTTGAGTCACAACCCCTAGTTCAGAACCACTGGATTAAACTATCATCCTGCCATTAATAAAAAGCATCATAAATCAGCAGTAAAATGTCTCCATGCACACATCCACATCCCAGATTAAATGTTATTTCTGTCCAAGATTTCAGTTGCAAAGGGAGTGTAGAGAGCTGGACACGCTGGAGCCAATTTTCAAACCACATTGTGCAGACTTCAGCAAGGAAAGTCAGAATTGCCCTCACTACCACAATTCCACTGCCAAGTTATTAATTACAGATGGTGAAAGCTGGATCTGTATCATGTGAATGATAGCCAAATGTTCAATGGAATTACATAGAGCCTATATAGAGTACTCTAAATGAAATGCATGACAGCTACAGTGGCCCCGAAAAGAATTTGGACAACTAAGTCTCTTAAAATGGTGACTTGTTTTGCCTCCAAATGCCACTTGGTTTCAAATTGTACTGTGTGTCTAATGCAGTGACTTCCATGTATTTTTGTGTGGCTCAAGTTTCAAGTACAGTAACTTTTTCTTATAAGCTTTAGGAGATATAAAAGCAGATATGATTATGTACCAGTCAAAACAAACAAAATTATGCTGCATTTGGCTGAAAATAAAGCACACACTGGATGCAAATGACCTATTGATTAGAGAAGACAATTTGCTCACCGATGTTGTGACATGAAGTTATCTTGTAATCCTTTAACCATAAAATCATCAATTGTGCCCTCGGGACCTATAAAGAACCTCTTTAGATCAATTGAAAAATTGTATTATTTGTCTGTCTTCTTAATAATTTTGAAAAAGCTAATCAATTTTAAAACCAGTTGGTGATAAAAGAAGATAAATACATGAATAAATAAGGCTGTTGTACATATATAGTATACAAAGAAAACAAAGAAAAAAGGAGGAAAGTAAATCTAATTTTTCTGAAAGTAAATATATTAAGTATTTATATTCTAAGCAGTATACTAAGGAAATAAATTATTTGTTTAAGTTTTTGTATTATTATTATTTTAATATATTTACTGTAAATAAAATTCTCTTTTTTGTTTCGTTCATACAACAGCGTTTTAGTGCTAAGATTTTAAATCTAAGATTACGAGATTAAAGTCATAATGAATAAAGTTGGAATATTTTGAGAATAGAGTCACATTACGAGAATAAAGTAACAATACGAGAATGTCAAAATATATTAAGAATAAAGTCAAAATATTTTGAGAATAAAGTTGAAATTACGAGAATAAAGTTAAAATATATTAGAGAATAAAGTTTAAATATTTTGAGAATAAAGTCAAAATTATGAGAATAAAGTCAAAATATTTTAAGAATAAAGTCAAAATTACTAGAATAAAGTAAAAATATTTTGAGAATAAAGTCGAAATTATGAGAATAAAGTTAAAATATATTTAGAGAATAAAGTTTAAATATTTTGAGAATAAAGTCAAAATTATGAGAATAAAGTCAAAATATTTTAAGAATAAAGTCAAAATTACTAGAATAAAGTAAAAATATTTTGAGAATAAAGTCGAAATTACGAGAATAAAGTTAAAATATATTTAGAGAATAAAGTTTAAATATTTTGAGAATAAAGTCAAAATTATGAGAATAAAGTCGAAATTATTTTAAGAATAAAGTCGAAATTACGAGAATAAAGTTGAAATATTTTGAGAATAAAGTCGAAATACAAGACTAACGTCAAAATATTTTGAGAATTAAGTCAAAATTACAAAAATAAAGTTGAAATATTTTGAGAATAAAGTCGAAATTATGGTGAATAAAGTTGAAATATTTTGAGAATGAAGTCAAAATTACAAGAATAAAGTAAAAATATTGTCTTTTCGATTACAATGAGACATTGGTTTAACTAAATTCTAATTAATTTTGACTTTATTCTCAAAATATTTTGACTTTGTTCTCGCAGTTTTGACTTTATTCTCATATTGCTACAACTTTATTCTTGTAATTTTTACTTTATTCTCAATATATTTTGACTATTAATTTTGACTTTTTTCTCAAAATATTATGACTTTAATCTCATAATCTTATTTTAATATATATATATATATATATATATATATATATATATATATATATATATATATATATATATAGTATGTGGCACTAAAATGCTGCTGTACTTTCCATATTTCATATATACATAACCTAATTTATTTATTTTAATTTTTGTGGGGAAATCACAGTAAGCGAACCTCTGTTGTAAAATATCTGCATTGTTCAGCTGTTGTGAGGTCACTGATGTGTGAAAAGGGTTTCCTGTGGTTGTGTGTTGTAATTAGAGGTAACTATATTCCTGTGTTGTAATTACAGTCTCAAGTTAAATACTCTTAACAGCTCTCAGGTTGCTGCCAATTTATAGCTTCAAATTTGATACGTAAGCAGTCTGCCTGGCTTGCGGTGCCTCGACAATAAGGCTAGCCGAAACCGATTGTGTGCAAGTGGACGTGTGTGTATTAGTATGTGTGTTGGGACAGCAGGAAATAATTAGCTCTTCTCTCTTGAAGTGATTTACAGCTTTTCAGTGAAATGGTCAGAGTGAAGTGTTGCTCGTTGGGCTGTAAAACCACACACACACGCTGCATTACTTACTTGAGTAAAGACACAACAACAGCACAAATCAAAAACAATAAATTACAACATGTCTTGGACAATATTTCAGGCCTAAATCAACAAAAACAGACAAACGACTTGCTGAAATGTTTAATAATGAAAACTTGACTTTGTAATTATAAAGACTTAATCTGCTTTGGGAAGCATTACTCTCTGATGATGCCTAAAATGGTTGGTTTGGCTGCCAAAACACCATTTTGCCTGAAGGAAATGTTTCTGGAATATTAAGGTGATTATTTTAATGAAAGGAAAATAATACATAGATACAGTCTGAGTCACACAGCAGAGAAGTGCTGCATTTGATTTCGTCCACTTGTACTAATGTGTGTGTGCTTCTTTACGTCCTTACAGATGTTTAGCATTTGTCACACTGATGTTAAGTGGCTCATACATAATCTGGGGTCAGAGGTGGCTTAAACTCTGCATTAGTAATGGTCATCACAAACAGACACACATGCTAATGTAAAAACACACAGACCACCCCCTTCACTGTTGCAAAACTTCATTTGTAAGACCTTTATATAAACAGAAGAAGTAGAGAAAAGTAGGACCTTTTTATTGAGATCAGAACATGAAAGATTAGACTTAAACTATCTTAAATACATGTGAAAACTTGTCTAGTTAAAGGTCTATTGACTTCCACAGAGTTGTCCTTCAGTTTGTAAAAACAGGTAAAAATGTACGTTTTTATGTTTAAGGAGCATTACTCCTGCATTGAAATTTCCTGATAATTCACTTACCCCCATGTCATCCAAGATGTTCATGTCTGTCTTTCTTCAGTCGAAAAGAAATAAAGGTTTTTGAGGAAAACTTTCCAGGATTTTTTCCATTTAGTGGACTTCAATGATTCCCAATGGGTTGAAGGTCCAAATTGCAGTTCCAATCCAACTTCAAAGGGCTCTACACGATCTCAGCCAATGAATAAGGGTATTTTCTACCGAAACGATCAGTCATTTTCTAAAAAAAAATAAAAATGTGTATATACATTTTAACCAAAAATGTGACCCTGGATCACAAAACCAGTCATAAGGGTCATTTTTTTAAATTTTACTTAATTAATAGGCTTTCCATTGATGTATGGTTTGTCAGGATAGGACAATATTTGGCTGAGATACAGCTATTTGAAAATCTGGAATCTGAGGGTGCAAAAAAAAAACAAAAAAAAAAAAAAAATCAAAATATTGTGAAAGTCGCCTTTAAAGTTGTCCAAATTAAGTTCTTAGGAATGCATATTACTAATCGAAAATTAAGTTTTGATACATTTACAGTAGAAAAATGTACAAAATATTTTCATGGAACATGATCTTTACTTAATATCCTAATGATTTTTGGCATAAAAGAAAAATTGATTATTTTGACCCATACAATGTATTGTTGGCTATTGCTACAAATATACCTGTGCTACTTAAGATTTTGGTTTTGTGGTCCAGGGTCACAAATGCTCATCTTGCACTATCACTGCGACGTGCGTCTACGACTTAATGCATTACGGAATCACGTTGGAAAGGTCACACGTGGTTAGTTCTTCGTTTGTATACTTGGGTTCAAAAAGATAGGTTAGGATGAAATATCTCCATCTCATTTTCTCCTCCAACTTAAAAATCGTCCTACATCGTTGTTTTATCTTTCTTTTGTGAAGGACGTTTGACTTTCGTTGCATGTTCGCTTTGTAAGCACTGGGTCGGTACTTCCTCCTACATCAGAAAAAACTGTTAATTTGTTAATGTTAATTTTTACTTTAAAAGCTCTAGTGGGTGAATTATCTCTGTATACATCTAGGTTGTTGACATGCTGTACAAATACTTATAATACCAAATCAACAGATAAACTCTTATTTAATATGCCAATTTTTCATACAGAGATAGGTCGATCTGCTTTTTCTAATTATGCTCGGTATGTATGGAACGAGCTTCAAGGTACACTACATATGGAATTTGTACTATCGCTTGATTGGTTTAAAAATACTTTAAAGTCTGTTTTTATAGAACAGTGTGCATGTTTTAATAACTGAATAGGATTTGTTTTGTTTTTTTTTTAGTAAATTGTGTATTGTGTTTGTCCATTATGTGTTTGCTGCCTATCTTGACCAGGACGTCCTGGTAGAAAAGATATTGTATCTCAACAGGACCTTCCTGGTTAAATAATAAAATAAAATAAAATAAAATAAATCACACGTGACCTTTCCAATGTGACTACGTAATACGCCAAGTCGTGGATGCAGAGCTAGTGCAAGAAGAGGATTTGTGGTTAAAAAGTTTTTATTTTTTTAGAAAATGCCCTATTGTTTTGCTAAATAACACCTTTATTCCTTGGTTGGGATCATGTGGAGCCCTTTGAAGCTGCACTAAAACTGCGTTTGAGATTAAAAAGTATTTAAATTGTATTTTTTTAATGAAAATAACCGATCATTTTGCTAGATAAGACCCTTCTTCCTCAGCTGGGATAGTTTACAACTGCATTTGGGATCATTTGAAGCCGCATTTAAACTGCATTTTGGAAGTTCAAAATCGGGGCACCATATCAGTCTGTTATATGGAAAAAAATGCTTTTCCTCAAAAAAAACAATTTCTTTATGACTGAAGAAAGAAAAACATGAACATCTTGGATGACAAGGGGGTGAGTACATTATATGTGAATCTTTGTTTTGAAAGTGGACTTCTCCTTTAATGGCTGAAGTCATGGGTTATTCCTCTCAGTGCATCATCTTCCAAAAACAAAAAGCAGCCGAGATTCAAATCTTCGCGTTTGTTTACGGAAGCGATGTGGGCATTTACATGTCCTCGCATCTCACGTGGACGATTGTCATATCAAAAGCGGAGCCACTTGGGGGTGTGATCACGTGCATATGAGCTCAGATGGGAAAAATTGGACATCACATTGGTTTCATATGGATTACTTTATCAGAGAATATTTTTCTTCAGCATGACTTAGTTTATTTAAAAGTAGATATTTCAAGTGTTCAATGCATTTATTTATCATGTCTATGAGGAAAGTATTCTATGAGATTCAGGATGGTTTATTTATGTGTCTGTAATGAAACTTGACAGAGACCGAAACGGCAGAAAGCGCCCCCTGTTTATTTTCTTTATTTTACAAAAGCACATTGCTTTGTTGTTGTTATGACTATACATAAACAGAAGTAGGCATTTTATCAGTTTCAAACAATACCTTACTCATCTGTACAATCAAAAATGAGGGAGTATTTTAAGTTCCTCTCGCAGTCATCAAAAACAAAATGAGACTGACTCCAACGGTGCAGTCTTCAACCCCAGACGGTTAACTAAAATACATGTTTTACATTGTGGCAGAGCGCCCGGCCTGTTTATTTTCTTTATTTTACAAAAGCACATTGTTTTGTTGTTATTATAACTATACATAAATGAAAGTAGACATTTTGCCGTTTCAAACAATACCTTATTCTTATCTGTACAATCAAACATGATGGAGTATTTTAAGTTCTATTTGCGGTCATTGAGAAAAAAAACAATACTGACCGCACCAGTGCGGTCTTCGACCCAGAGGGTTAAGTAAAAACCAAGCTTTATATTTCGCTTTGCTTATCTCACATAACCATGTCATCATCAAAATCTCACAGTCGCTGTCAAAAGAGCTTGAATCCAGCATTGAATAGCCCTTAAATACATCGCTTTCCATGTTAACCTGCACTTTATTACACCTGTTTTTTTAAAGCTTTGAAACACATCAACTGCCTTTTCGCCCAGCATGCTCCAGGGAAATTCACCAGCTTCACCTCCAGTCACCCAGCACGGCCCTTTGTAGCTCTCCTTGGTAAAAATTCTTTAGTTCTAATGAGGTTCTTTGATGAGTAAGTCTAAGCGCCAGATCCGCTGATTGATAGCCTTGCGTGTTAGCCGATGACTCTGAATAGAAACACATTGTTGCTTGAAAGGCCAGGGGACCTAGCTTTAGCATATCTAGCGTAGCTGCGGCCGGGTCTGGAACCTGGGAAGCAAAGCTTGGATAAACAAAGAAGAAAAGGTGAATAATGAGAGTGCTAATAAGTAGCAGAACAGTATCAAGTGCTAAGCTACTGAAAGATTTTGTCAGTGGGTTTAAAATGTGGATCACTGTCGAAGAAATAAAAGGATTGGACTTTGGTTGGCCACCAACTAGACAACGGCGGTATTCACGGCTGTGAGGGATGGTAGACGTGCTTCAAGCACTGAGAGTTCCTGTTCTCAGAAAGTTAAGTTGCTACCGTAATACCCTGGAGAACACATTGATCTGTAGGTTTAGCTGTCTCGAATGCATAGAGCTTGAGTGAGATTTCCACTGACACTTGTTTCTTGAAGAATGAAACTAGACGTTCAGACTTTATTGATTTTAGACTCGTGTGTTGTTTGATGGAAAACGACTTGGCATTCGGGAGAGAGAATAAAAGCACTTCCATATCTAAGTGATATTGATGGAACATGATTTTGGGATTGAACCAAAGGAACGGGGGAAGTTTGTAAGTCAGCGATGAGGAGGAAAACAGACAAAGTCAGCTTTATACCAGAGCTGCGTGATCTTGATCTAACAAGATTAGCTCATCCTGACTCACTCAGCAGCCATTCCTCTCTGAGTGCATGTTGTTGTGTCAGAATCGGTCTGTTTCTTTCCCATACGGTACCTAAAAATGTGAAATGCTCAACTTTATTCAAAAGAGAAAATTACAGTTGCGCAGATGGGGAACGCTGTAGCACTGCGTTACAATGTGGCCGCTATTATTAAACTATGCTATTCTATGACATTAATGATGTAATTTACACTATTTACTTTTATTAGTTTTAATGACAAACCACAAGAAACGGGTGGATAGAGACTGGCAATTGATGTTTAATATTCAGATATTTATATTTCAAGAAGTGTAAAATATTTTGGCTCACTTATGTGTCTTGTGTTCTGTGAGAGCTGTGAGTGGAGGGAGGGTAGTGTATCTCTGAATGTCTGAATTTGTTTCTTCATTTGCCTACATTTGTTTTTAACTAGACTGTGTAACTGTGTTGCAATCAGGGCTGTCCCGAGCATGGTTGCAATGTGTCTATTGCCAAACTCCAAAAATAAAGTCCACTTCCAGAACAAAAATTGACAGATAATGTACTCACCCCTTGTCATCCAAGATGTTCATGTCTTTCTTTCTTCATCCATAAAGAAATGTTTTTTGAGGAAAACATTTCAGGATTTTTCTCCATTTAATTGACTATGGTGCCCCGATTTTGATCTTCCAAAAAGCAGTTTAAATGCAGATTCAAACGATCCCAAATGTGGTTGTAAACGATCCCAGCCAAGGAAGAAGGGTCTTATCTAGCGAAACGATTGGTTATTTTCATAAAAATAGTACCATTTATATACTTTTTAATGTCAAATGCTCGTCATCTTGCTTTGCCTGAACTGTTTTTGTTCCGGTTCATGACAGTTAGGGTATGTCGAAAAACTCCCATCTCATGTTCTCCCTCAACTTCACAATCGTCCTATATCGCTGTTTTACCTTTTTTGTTAAGGGTGTTTGATCTTCTTTACACTTTTTTATATATAAAAAATGACAAATTGACAAAATGTTTTAGTTTGTCTTGCATTTTTTTTTTCATTCGATCAGATAACATTTTAAGCTGTCATATGGTCATGTTACAACGTGCCCTTCACATGTTATAGTGTACCCCACCTACGGGGCATGTTGTCACATTTCACATCCTTTCTTTTGAGGTAAAAAATGAAAAACCTACACACTGTAATTATGAAACAAAGCAACATATTTGTACTAGATAGTTGTAAAATTAATGTGGACAAAACTTATAATCTGAACCCCACGTGGATTTACATAAATGGAGAAATTCAAAAAGTGTTAAGTTGTGCCCTACACTCCCCTACTATATTTAATTTGGATTTCAAATTCAGTTTGCCATAGCTGGGTTATCAAAAGTGTATAATGTTTTCAGACTCTTAATTGTCGTTCCAAACCCGTAAGACCTTTGTTCATCTTCAGAACACAAATTAAGATATTTTTGATGAAATCCGAAAGCTTTTTGGACCCTCCATAGACAGCAATGCAAACTAAATGTTCCCAGGCCCAGAAACATAGTAAGGACATCATTAAAATAGTCATAATTTCATCAAAAATATCTTAATTTGTGAAGATGAACAAAGGTCTTACGGGTTTGGAACAACACGAAGGTGAGTAATTAATGACACAATTTTCATTTTTGGGTGAACTATCCCTTTAAAACAATGATTTAAAATTTACAGTAAAACTTTCAATTTGACATTATTGCAAAGTGCACATTCTAAAAGTGCACTTAAATGTTTAAAAAACAGTCATGAAAGTCTACTCTACTCTTTTTTTGGTGTTTTATTAATTAATACACTGTTAAAAAAAAGTTAAATTCAACATTAAGTAATAATGTGTTTCAGTTTAAATTATGAAGGTTTAAATTATGTTGAACCTTTGTTTTCAACTAATAACTAACTGCAGCAACATTTTTACAGTGTATCTATTATTTGCAAATACATTTTAAAATAGATTTTAAGTACACTATAAGTGCACTTATTTTTTACAATGGTAGAATGATTGTAAATTGTGCAAAAAAGGGACTTTTATGAGTCTTCTGAAGCACAAAACCATAAAACTAGTGCTGTCAATCGATTTAAAAAAACCTAATTAATTGCACATTTTTTCACGAATCAATCACGATTAATCCCACCTAACATTAAAGTTTTTAAATTGCAATACATTTTATATTTTATATAATTTACTTTTATATTGCAATAAATTCACATGCAATCTTCAAATGAATGTAGAAACAACATAAAGACAGCATATTTGTTAAATATTTTATGACTTGTGAGTATCACTGATACCAGTATTACTGATGTCTCTGGAAAATTGTTCTTTTTCCCAATATCTAACCATAAAAAATAGCTATTAAACATTATAGTATAAGTGAGAGCTATCCATTTTAACATGCATTAGACTTTGAAAAATAACAGCTTCTAACTGAATTGAACTTAAAACCCATTATTTATCTGTGCCCTTCACCAAGTAGTAAATATACAGAAATTGAATAAAGTTATCAAACACTAAATACAGATGAATCCTTAAAGCTACAAAAGTTATTAATTTCCTCTTTTGTTCTTTTTTCCTTTGATTAATAAACATGACAGCAGCTGGGTTATTAGATTATTTGGCCACTATTACTTTAACGTGCTGAACGTGACACGGATCTGACACACGTTCATAGTTTCATTCACGCTTTAACAGCACTGCATAAAACTCTTTTACTAATACAGGCATTTAACTACACAAAACCATTGTTGGTGTCTTAAGACAGCTTATTGTGACTTTTCAACAGCAGAGCACATCTAAAATTGATTAAATCTGTCAAATATGTACATTGGCTGACCTGTTACATCTTAGCATTGTGAAGTGCTGTGAATCCTCCTTGGATTGTTTTACCAATAAAAGACAAATCCCATCTATTTCCATAAAATATATATATACGGTAGTCACACATATAGCCGTATAGCCTATTTAATGACTTCCATCCTCCCAGTGCTCAGTGGGAGCAGATATTCGGGCAAAAAATGTGGTATGAATATGGATAAATTAATTTTGGCCCCTACAGCTAATTTTAATACTGACATATTTCATAAAGCTGACAGCCAAAGACTTGCTCTCATGATTAAATAATCACTGGATTTTAAATCAATTCAGACTTGCATTAAAGTTAATATCCCTTGCATTTCAGCGCTTGAGCCTAATAAAGGATACGCTCATGGAAAGATCCCCTGGACAGATCACATTTCCTGCACTTTAAAGAGCGCCGCTGTTTTGATTCATAGCTTGATTTGGGCGTGGGTGTAAGTCTCAGAGACGTTATGCTGTGTGTCTTTTGTTCTTTGGCATGAATTCAAATTATATAAACATCTAAATATTTTAGTTCTTAGCAGGGATGTCACTTTAATGAATTTAATGCACTAAAAGATTTTGTTGTGTTGTGTTCTGTTTTTTGTTTTATATATCACACCTGACTCGGTTACAACCCTATAAGCTCTATTAACTTGCAAACATAAATGCATAGTGAAGTGTTGAGAATTTGTTAGAACTGCTCAGAGCCAATGAGTAAGAGACAGAAGTGAAACAGATGGTGAAGACCTACATAGCACAATGTACCAAACTTGACAACATGTGAACATGTAGGGGACAATAGACTCCCTTCATTTTTTTTTTTTTTTTTTTTTTTTAGTCTTTGGCACTTTTCCTCTTCCTCTCGCTCACCAGCACTAAAGGAGCCCCATTCACAGCAGACACACATCTGTGGGACATCACAAGATAGATATAATTATCTGCTAAAAGAGTTATGCAGATTAGGAACACGAAGATCCACTGGAGTGAGTGACAGAGAAGAAAGAGCGTCTCTCTCTTCCTGTCAACAAATTAACGAGTTTTGAATCTTCATTGGACATGGATCATTATGCAATATATATAAAAAGAGATATTTCATGTAGACACATTTGCATTCTGTCACTAAAGGAATGGTTCACCCATGAATGGAAATTTTGTCATCATTTTCTTACCATCAGCCATGTCGTTCCAAACCATTATGATTTTTTTCTTCAGTGGAAACCAAAATTTTATTTTATTTTATTTTATTTTATTTTATTTTATTTTATTTTATTTTATTTTATTTTATTTTATGTTATGTTATTTTATTTTGTATTTTGTTATGTTATTTTATTTTGTTATTTTATTTAATGTTTTTTTTTTATTTTGTTATTTTATTTTATTTTGTTATTTTATTTTGTTATTTTTATTTTATTTTGTTATTTTATTTTGTATTTTTTTTCTTTGTTTGTTTTTTGTTGTTGTTGTTGTTTTATGGTATTTTATTTTATTTATTTATTTTTTGTTTTATTTTGTTATTTTATGTTGTTGCTTTTATTTTATGTTATTATTTTATTTTATGGTATTTTATGTTGTTATTTTATTTTAGGTTATTATTTTACTTTATGTTATGTTATGTTATGTTATGTTATGTTATGTTTTGTTTTGTTTTATTTTATTTTATTTTATTTATTTTTATTTTATTTTATGTTTTATTTTGTTATTGTATTTTGTTTTTTTATGTTATGTTTTATTTTATTTTATTTTATTTTATTTTATTTATTTTTATTTTATTTTATTTTATGTTTTATTTTGTTATTGTATTTTATGTTTTATGTTATTTTGTTATTTTATTTTGTATTATATATTATTTTATTTCATTTATTTTAGGTTATTTTATTTTGTTATTATGTTTTATTTTATTTTATGTTATTGTATTTTGTTTTTTATGTTATGTCATTTTATTGCTTGTCCGTGCAACTTATGCAGTATATTCCAGGTTTACTCAAGTTTTTTTTTTTTTTTTTTTTTTTTTTTGTGTGTGTGTGTGTGTTTTGTTTTGTTTTGTTTTGTTTTGTTTTGTTTTGTTTTGTTTTGTTTTGTTTTATTTTATTTTATTTTATGCTATTTTATGCTATTTTATGCTATTTTATGTTGTTATTTTATTTTGTATTTTGTATTTTGTATTTTGTTATGTAATGTTATGTTATGTTATTTTTATTTTATTTTATTTTGTTATTTTTATTTTATTATTTTATTCAGTTTTATTTTGTTATTTTTTATTTTATTTTGTTATTTTGTTAATGTTATTTTTTTTGGTTTTTTTGTTATTTAATTTTTGTTGTTGTTTCATGTTATTTTGTTTTGTTATTTTATTTTGTATTTTATTTTATTTATTTATTTTTTGTTGTTTTATTCTATGTTATTTTATGTTGTTATTTTATGTTATTGTTTTATTTTATGGTATTTTATGTTGTTATTTTATTTTATTTTTTTATGTTATTTTATTTTGTTATGTTTTTTTATTTTATGTTATTTTACTTTATTTGATGTTTTTTTTTTTTTAATTTTGTATTTTATTTTATATTATGAACCTGTGTTTGAGGATGATTTTGGGGTATATGACTTTACATAGCAGAGCACCATGTACTAATCAAAGTGAAATACTGCAGAACATGCTCTTTGCCCCGGTGCCTCCAGAACGCCTGTAAACAATCACCTTCTTCATGGCCTGTCTGCTCTCTGAGTGTCTCTTGGACCAGATCCAACAACCTCACCTGAAAGGAAATCAGACGGGACAGAAAAAAAGAGGGGTCGGTCCATCGACATGGTATTGTTTGACTCGCTGGTAGACAGGTGGAACCTACGGCAAGTGAAAACACATGAACATACCAAGCGAACACCTTAGAAAGAATGTGTATGTTACTTAGTGGACACACAAGGTTGAGACAGAGAAAGTGAACATTTTTAGACAGTAAAAAAAAAAAGCTGCTCTCACCAACCTGCTTGACCTTATTTGAAGGGGTCACGGCTTAGTCTCTATACATTCTGATGACTGTCACAGACCTCCTTGAATGTGGATAGCTCTGAAACAAGCGTGATAAATTAGACCTGGTAGGAACATGGTGCACCAGGTTCAACATTCCCTTCAAGGATTCATCCATCAAAATGACTCCTCTTATTCCATTCAGTTGGACAGGCCTACTGCGGTTTTTCTGAGTTGGACGTGTTCTTGGATTCACGTCGTTTTGTGTCCTGGAACAACATTCCTGTCAAACAGTCAGATTTTAAAGTTAAGGCTTCTGCTACATTCTTGGATCAATGACATATAATAGTGTCCACGATAAATTGGACGAAAAATCTTGTAGCTGTTCATCATTGTGGATTTTTGAGTGACCAACTTTAACACAGTGCAAAACCTTCACATAAAATTCCTGATTGTATGGATTTCTATTGAAATTAATAGGATTTTTCAGTACCTTTACACATTAAATACACGTAAGTGTATATTATTATGTGTTGTAGTACTCTTGTGAATGCACGTCGGAGACTGATGAATTAAATCGTTGTTTTTGTTTTCTTAGCACACAAAAAGTATTGTTGTAGCTTCAAAACGTAACGGTTGGTCGGCGCTGATAGCCTTATGTGCAGCGCGCCGACATACAGGGCGTCCCGAGTTCGAATCCCGGCTCGAGGACCTTTCCTGATCCCGCCCCCTTCTCTCTCCTCCACTCTGCTTCCTGTCAGCTATGATCTGTCCTATCATAATAAAAGCAACAAAGACCAAAAATAAGTCTTAAAAAAAAAGATTATTTTAATGATGTCCTTACTACCTTTCTGCACCTTCAACATGTCAGTTGTGTTGCTGTCTGGCTGTTGGATTTCATCAGAAATATCTCAATTTTTGTTCTAAGAATGAACAAAGGTCTTTAACTTTTTACAAGTACAGTGTTTTGATTTAATTGCCATTGTAGGTTACTTTCACCATCTTGAGAAGCTCAAAAGGACACACCAGAGGAATTTTAATTTGCTTGTGTTAATGGAAAGCTTCTTATTGAGTGCAGTTGTGGCCATCTTTTTGAATGAGAGTGGCTCGATGCTCAATTCCTCCATCTATGCAGCTGGTGTCAATAGATTTTGTTCTATGTTCTTTCTCTTTTAGGAAATCACATCAGTGTTGACTGCTGTGAATGGTCATGGTTTTTCTATTGAGCCTTCGGAAAGGTCGTAGGTCAGCTGTCCGTCTAAACTGGAGTGACAGTCTCAAGGGTGACCTTCTCGACCTCAAGGGAAATAAGGTAATGAAGAATACTCATCTGGTCAACTGAGTAGCCTACTCTTGTTCACAGTAACAAATAGATTTCAATTGGCAGTGTCAGAAGGGACATGGTATGAAACTAATCAAGCGAAATTTGAAATGCAACCAAATGTGGCCCACGCTCACGTAATTCCAAAGGCGAAGGGCTTTTTTTTTTTTTTTTGAATGAGAACCAAAATTATTTCGAAGGGCTTTATGAAGACACAATACAATACATGCAATAAAAATTGGTAGGAACCATAACTGTAAAGCTACAAATTATCATTTCAACAAATTACTAAATGCTCCCATGAAATTAGCTAAAATATGTTTTATATATTATAGTCTTGTGTGTAGTTTTGTAGTTGTGACTCTAGAACTGTTATGATCAGTGAATTGAACTTTAAACATGTGATTTAATTTTGATTTCTAATAGATCTTTCCAGCCTGGTCTCATGATGAAAATGTACCTCTTGGAAATTTTTTCGCAAGACGTCTTTGACACATTTGATGTGAAAAATGTTCACTGAGTGGCGCTAAAAGAGTGTATGTTTTTTTCGCTGGAACAGATGAATGTACGTATGGTATGTTTTATGTGACGTTGGTTTTGTACGTGTCACCGCATGTCCACTGGATGGCGCTATAACTCTAATGCTCTGTGACGTTTTAAAACAACGTACCATCTGCACTACCCGATAGTATGAACAAAAGCGTGTGTGACGTAAAAACGCAATTGCAAGTATGCAGCTTTAGCTGGTTTTTCGATCTCTCATCTTTCAGCTCTTTCATCATGAGTCATGTTTTTCATGGGATTCGTACCCAAGGCATCTGCATCCAACATCCAAAAGTCTGGAAAGCGAAACATATGGAGGTGTAATCAAAAATGTGTATGAAAATAATTACAAGTACTGACTGTTTTACCACCTCTAGTGTTCATTTCTGTTGGAAACTGCAGTGATATGTACTTAATGGTACGTTTTTTGCATCTTGCGAAAAAGTTCCCACAGGTACGTTTTCGTCAAGCAAAACCTTTGGTAATACTTTATAATAACTTTTTATTAATAAATCAGTAACACTTTACAATAAGTTTCATTAGTTAACATTAGTTAACATGAACTAAGAATGAACAATACTTCTACAGCATTTATTAATCTTAGTTCATGTTAATTTCAGCATTTACTAATGCAATATTAAAATCAAAAGTTGTGTTTGTTAACATTAGTTAATGCACTGTGAACTAACATGAACAAACAATGAATGACTGTATTTACAATTAACTAATATTACAATATTAATATAACTAATATTAACTAATAAAGATTTAAAAGTGTAAAGTTGTTCATTGTTCATTAATGTTAGTTAATACATTAACTAATGTTAACAAATCACACCTTATTGTAGAGTTACCAGTAAATCATTAACAGCATTATATAATGCTTATTATATCAAATTCACATAGCTAGAAATATGAAATAATGTGCTTGTTAGTGCTTACTAATAAACTACTAATAAATAATAAATAATGTAAATGATAAAATGTCATTAAACTTTCAGTTCATATGATTATGCTCTTTTGAAAAATATTTAAATGATTTTGACAGATGATTTACAGTAATTAAAAGCTTTAATAACAAATCATAAACAAACATTATATAATTATTAATGGATCATTAATTAATGCTTACGAATGTCACTTAATGTCACTTTCGGTTCATCCACTCATGCACTTTTTTAATAATTCTCAAATTATTTTAACAAATTATGCAACGATTAAATCTTATTTAATGTACATTTGCTAACATGTCATTAAACCTCAGGTCACATATTAGTTAATGCTCTCTTTACAAAAAAAAGTAGCTTAATTAGTCATTTTAAGCACTTTGCAAACTCTTCGTGTTAACATATTATTCATGAACTCATAATCAGTCTGTAAATTTCATATATTTGGACTTTGTTTGTTGTGTAGACTTTAACTACTTACACATCTTAACTAATCATGTATTCATATTTTTGCAGTAATCTAAAGTGGAAACTATTCATAATTTGTAAATGTTTAGAGTCATTTGCTAATCTCTAGTACCTTTATAAGCAGTCATCTCAATGACAAAATGTGTCCCAAATGACCTGAATTCACAGTATTTACCATACCAGTATTTATCATGTGTTCATGATTTGCAGTATGCAATCTAAAGTGGAAGCTATTCATCATTTGTACATGTTTATAAACGTTTACTAATCATTATTACTTTTATGAGCAATCATCTTGATGACAAAATGTGTCCAAATAACCAGAATTTACCCTATTTTCACATCTTAGCTAATCATTTGTTAATCATTTGTTGATGTTTTTGCAGTACTCTATCTAAAGATGAGTCTATTCACCATGTGTAAATGTTTATAAATGTTAATCATTTAGTATCTTTATGGGCATTGGACTTTTAGGTGCTGTAACAGCATTTGTGTGAAGGGTGGTTAGTTGAGTTTAGAGAAATGCTTGCTAAAGGCATATCACACATTGCCTCAACACTTACATTAGTATAGTATTATGTAGGGTGTTCCTTTATTCATCCATTAACAGGAGAAAACAATTAGATTTTTCATGAAAAGTTTTATTTATCAAAACAATGTCATATAAATAGATTGAACCATGTTTGCTTACAGTAATCAGATTGACCCCTGTACACTGTTATCACCTTTACCAAACCATAAACCTATCCATAACCAAACCTTACCCATATCACATCTCAATAGCAGCAATGATGTTGTACATAATTGTATAACAAGTTATAATCATTGAAATCTACAATCATATGATTTGAAAGCTTAATTACATCTGTAAGCATTTTAATTATCTGTCTGTTAATCATTGAATAATTATTATCTCATGTTTTAGGCTGTCTGAATAGATATAAACCAGTGATCTGTTAAGGATTATATAATGTTTGTTAATAATTTATTAATGAAAGTTATTTTAAAGTGTTACTCTCTCACCACCCAAATGAGCATCATTGCCATCACATTAACATTTTAAAGTTCGAAAGTCTGAATTTAACTGTGTATGAATCAGCAGATTGAGAAAGAAAACCAATTAAGACACATAAACTTGACTTTGTGGTTTCCAAAGCTGACTGAAAGTCAAAATCACGTCTCAAAACAATGTTGAGATTCTATTTTACCAAGAATTCACAACATGTTAAAGACTCTAATTCAGATACATAGGCGTACTAAGGGTCAAGCCGTCTCATGGCTCTCGAGTCAGTTTCCATTAGCATCCATTCATCATGGGCGGGAGCGCCGACCCAGTTTGCCCTAGTGACTACCTGGCTTCTGACAGATGTTCCAGAAGCTCAGTCCTGCGTGACGAATGTTGGCCTTTCTGTTGAGGTCAAAGGACAAAGCGTATCAGTTACCTCTCCAGCCATTGAATGCAGATGCATGATGTGACATTATTCAATCCTTGGGACCTCGCGTAGCTCTGAGGGAGGGAGAACCGTCCCTTGTGGAATAATTGATATACCTCAGAACCCACATTCTCTATTCATGCAGCCACCTTTTTGACCTTAATGAAACTTCCTACACCCAAACTATCCCCCAGGTAGCTACCAAAACCTGTCCTAGCATCCCCTTGACACCTACTAAGCTCACTCACCTGTGGTTAAAAAACCAGGGTTGGATGTCTGTTCTTTTTGGGTTCTCCTTAGGGACGACCAGGTCAAGGCAGCATTGTACGGTGGCCTGAAGTTCACCTGGTCCAGCTGTGTATTCGTTTCATTGGGAAACGCATAGAGAGATGTACAGATGAAAAGCAGATATTGTTAGATATTGTGTGTAATGCTTGTTTCAAATCAAGCAATGCGATCAGTGTGATCTGATTTAATGTGAGTTGACCCTTCGCAAAAATCTGCCCTCCTTAATTACTGTTGCTATGTCCGACAAACAATGGTGCTTTCACACTACACATCACAAAGCACAAAAACACAGAGCAAAGAGGAAACTGACAACACGCCGACAGACAAGACAGAGCAGGTTACTTGTGGTATGAAACAAGGTCTCAGCTTTAAAATTGTTATTTTTTAAGAAATTCCGACTGTAAATACCGATTTGTGGCTCTTTAATGTGTTGTGACAGATTACTGTATTGCCTTATTAGATCAATGACACATGAACCGATTGTCTTTTCTTCTTTACTTAAAGCACAAAAAGAAAAAAAAAAAAAAACTTGCATGAACATCATAACGTATTTTACTTCATTGTCCTAAGCAAAGGATCGCTCGTAGCACACGAAAGTTACTTTCTTTTGACAAAATGGAATCATTTTAATCTAATAAATTATACCATGTGGGGATTAATTAATCAAAATAATTGCATATTAATCACATATCAAATATGGCTGAGAAATTACCCACAAAAGAATTTAAAGCCATTATTGTGAGAAAAGCAGGAAAATCTTTTGTTTTTTATTTGCATTTTGTTTATTTTTTGTAGTGCTGTCAAACGATTAATCGTGATTAATCGCATCCAAAATCAAAGTTTTGTTTACATAATATATGTGTGTACTGTGTATATTTATTATGTGTATATATAAATATACACACATGCATGTATATGTTTAAGAAAAATGGGTTATGTTTATATATTAAAAATATTTATATATAATATAAATTATACAAATATAAATATATACAGAGAAATAAATGGAAATATTTTCAAAATATATACTGCATATGTGTGTATTCTTGAATACATAATAAATATATAGACAGTATACACACAAATATTATGTAAACAAAAACTTTTATTTTGGATGCGATTAATCACGATTAATTGTTTGACAGCACTAATTTTTTGGTGAACTATCCCTTTAATCACTTTTTTACTAATATGAGTTTTTATTAATATATAAATATGACTTTTTTTTTTTATTAAATGACACTCTGAATAAGAAAAACTGTCAGTAAGTGGCAGTAAATGACTTAATGAATGAGGCATTGAGTCATTCGTTCATTTGAATAATTCAAACAACTGATTCATTCAGGAATGAAGTAAATGACTGGAATGGCTCTCTTTATGAACTGGCCACTGAGTTGGTTCACCCGATTCATTCAAGACACAAATTCATTCAGAAATTGTGTGTTGCGTGAAGACGTACAACAGTTGTGCTGTGGCTTTAATAGGTGATATCTGTGTCTGCAAATCTGAGCAAAAACGTTGTGTTTAAAATATAATGCAATATTGACTTTTTACTGACTGAACTGACTGTAAAATCACATCTGCACTTGTGCCATCGGGGGCAAAAACAGCACTCGTGTGACATTGCTTATCATATCATATATAAATATGAGAGAAAAACTAATACAGGGGCATTTTTTGCCCCAATATCTTGAGTTTTAGGGGCACATAACTGCATTTGGACTACATAGTTGTTTATCAAATTATTTTTGCATAACTAAATTAATTAAATTAACAAGTTAAACTGACAGCCCTAATATAAATATATATATATATATATATATATATATGTATGTGTGTGTGTGTGTGTGTGTGTGTGTGTGTGTGTGTGTGTTTTAAAAAGATAACCAATTATGAATGTTGCAATTATATTAATGTGCTATAGATTGTGGCATTAGGCTGATTTTGTACTCATTGCGTCACACCTCAAATGTAAAGCACTTAGATGAAGATAATTTAATTTAAACCTCATTAGACATGATGTTAATTGAGATGAAAAGTTTGATTAATTTCTGCAATTAGTTCTCTGCAATTAATGAATTGTTTCAGTGATTCGTTTAAATGTCACCTAAAATGCGTCACTGTGGTATTTTTCACATATCAAATGTGGTATTTCTTCATTTACTTTTATATTAATACTTAACTTTTTAACCGTCACCGTCCACCCTGTGGGACACCTAAGTTTACTTCACCATATTACAAATAAATCCTAATCTAATCATGACAAACTATACATAGTTTTTTGTGTTTACAAATTATGGAAAAGTAATAGATTAATATATGTCAAGAGTGCAACTTAAAAAATCTACATCATAACATGAGTTCTGACCTTTGTCACAAAAGACTTTCTTCGTTGCCTTTTTCCCTATCACGTTTTAGAAATCATAAGAAATTATATATCAGTTCAAAACTTAAAATCTCAAAGTTCATCCTTTGAAAGTCATTTTAAAGTCAGACATTGCATTACCACAGAAAATGTACATCAAAATCATATTACAAAATGTTTTTATTCATGAATTATAATAATTTAAGTCTGGATAGTGCATTTTTATGTCTGTGTTCAAAAATGGGAGTGACAGTTAAAGGGTTAACTACTTAGAATATTCATTTATTTTAATACTTTCAAGAATACAAATTATTTTTTACCTAATTAAATTGAACCGATTTTATTTCTTTGTTTAAATGATTAACGATCATGGCTACCTTGACAATAAATTAAACTTTTAAAGTACTTTAGACCAAATTTCAAAAAAAAATTAAGTTATATATATACTGAATACTGTCAAAAGATGGACAAATATTAAGATGTATGTTGGTTAAAGATATCCTTAAAGGTATGGTTCACCCAAAAATGAAAATTCTGTCATTAATTACTCACCCTCATGTCATTCTAAGTCTGTAAGACCTTTGTTCATCTTCTGAGCACAAATTAAGATATTGTGGATGAAATTTGCATAGACAGCAACTCAGCTGACACATTCAAGGCCCAGAAAGGTAGTAAGCACATCATTAAAATAGTCCATGTGACATAAGTGGTTCAGCTGTAATGTTATGAAGCTACGAGAATGTTTTGTGTGCAAAAACATCTCGGATTTCTTTAAAAATATCTTAATATGTGTTCTGAAGATGAACGAAGGTCTTACCGGTTTGGAATGACATGCTTTTTGCAGAAAGCATGACATTTTGTTATTTCTGATTGTCATGCGGTGCTATGATGCTAATTTTAGCGGTAGCTGCTGAACAGAGCAAATTCTGCCTTGGGACAATGTTGGCAGATGCTCTGCTTACAAATATTTTAGACTTATTTTCCATTTTCTGAGTCATTATGGTTTCGGTTTCCTCTGTCATTATTCAATAAACACTCCCTGAAGAAAATCTGACTTCAGGAAGTCAGCGCTTCAGGAAGAGCCTCTCACTGAAAGTGCTCTAACGTTTAACTAATAATATGATAGCCTCATCCGAAAATTGTATTGTGTTTCAGCTATAAATTTCTTCCACCCTAGAAAAAGGCCCGCTAAGATTGAACAATCAATAACAATGCACTTAACTCATGACTTTGTTTTTACAATTAAGAATAGGGCGGCATGCATTATTCCTTTGCAGACTAGGTAAATTAACGTGGGACAACACCACATTTCTCTGATTAGTCTGGTTGGGTGGAATGAAAGAGTATTGGCTAAACATTCAGCAAGCTGCTCTGAATCTGCCCTGTCCAAACATCCTGCTGTTTTATATGCTTCCTGGGGCCAGAGGTCATTGCAGACAGGCATGACCAATCATCATGTAAATCTAGATCTGAGCGGGGCCTGTCATCCACACAGTGCAATTCAATTACGTTTAATTTAGTGAAGGATGCATGTTGACTTCAGTTGATGAATTTAATTTTTTATAGACAAGGTTAACAACACACATTCCAGGTTTGAAAAAAAAAACTGCAAACTGTGCATTTGAATTAAATAAGCACGAACATTCCAGCACCAGTGTACGTTTGTCTTTGTTTAAATAAATGCTTATATATTATAAATGAATCTTGATTGAATATGTACACAATGACTAAATGTAGCATAAACTGCCTAACAATGAAAGATAAATATACATTATTAGGAGTACAGTTAGTAATTTGAACAAACTCCTAACCCTAAATATTAATCTTTGGAGAATATCTCACACGTTTATCATTCTGTAAAGTTTGTGATATAGATCTCCTAGACTTACACTGAAGGAGAATTCTGATATATGAAAATAGGCAAAAAATGTGTATATATACACACACACACACTGGCGTTCAATTGTTTGAGATCAGTAAGATTTTTAATGTTTTTTAAAGAAGTTTCATATTTAATCAAAAATCCATAAAAACTGCAATATTGTGAAATATTATTTCGATGTAAAATAACTGTTTTCTAAGAGAATATATTTTAAAATGTAATTTATTCCTGTGATGCAAAGCTGAATTTTCAGCATAATTTCTCCAGTCTTCAGTGTCACATGATCCTTCAGAAATCATTTTAATATGCTGATTTATTATCAATGCTGAAAACAGTTCTGCTGCTTAATATTTAGTTGGAACACTGTGATACTTTTTTTCAGGATTCTTTAATAAAGAAAAAGTTAAAAAGAAGAGCATTTATTTAATCTTTTGTAACAATATAAACTACCATTTAAAAGTCTGTGTCAGTACATTTTATTCTCTCTTTTTTTTTTTTTTTTTTTTAGAGAAATGAATACTTTTATTTAGCAAGGATGTGTTAAATTGCTAAAAAGTGATAGCAAAGACTCTATTTTGAATAAATGCTGTTCTTTGTAACTTTTTATTCTTCAAAGAATCCTGAAAAAAGAAACACAGGTTACTAATAAATATATATAGCAGCACAACTGTTACCAACATTGATAATAAAAGGAATAAATCAGCATATTAGAATGATTTCCGAAGGATCTTGTGACACTTAAGACTGGAGAAATCACAGGAATAAATTATTAAATTATTAATAAATTATTTTAAACTGTATTAATTTTTCATAATATTACTGTATTTTTGATCTATTAAATGCAGCCTTGATGAGCGAAAGACAATTCTTTAAAAAACATTAAAAATCTTACTGATCCCAAACTTTTGAACGCCAGTGTATGGATTCCTAGAAAGGGTATTATTGATGCCTAACAATATTTTATGCAACCAAAATAATGTATATAAGTGGAGTAGATACAAGTAGAAGTAATTTCTAATTCCATTCCGGAATAAAGTGTCCTGTAATCACATACTTTGGAACGTCATGACACAGATAAGTGAACTGGTACATGCAGTGCTATTACATTAAATATCCGCCCCCATCGAGCACCACTTCAATCAACTTTTCGGATGGAAACTGTTGATTTCATTGTTCAGAACCTGACTGATGATGACTAAATGCATTTTTAACATTTTATACTTTGATTACCAAGTAAATATCAGTAAGGCAAGTCTAGGTATTCACTTAACTACCACTTTTTGAGTTCCAGGTACAGACCTGGTAAGATAAGACTGTAGGCGGCAGATGGACTGGATCATGTATTCATTTACATGAGGCTTTGGTTCTTTACTGGAAAACCTCATTGTGCCATTACCTCATTTGCTGATGAAAGGTTCAAAAAGTGTTCGAGGCCACTTTGAGAATCCTGGGAAATGGGTTCATTACTGCGAAACAGGCTGGCCAATCAACCACACACGATTACAAACATATGTGACCAGTCCAAACCTGAGCTGAAAAATTCCCCAGATATAAAGCAAAATTCACAACCATGCATCTTTGCATATTCAAATATACGCTCCTGCAGTTGATTATGATATACAAGAGAACCACTGATGCTTCCTATTATTGACATGGTGTGCACATCTTAATGCATCACATTTGAATACAAAAAAAGCATATAGAAACAAAACGGTTAATGAATAGTGACAGAATTTAAATTTTTGGTCAACTATCCCTCTGCAATATATTCAGTCTCTAAGATAATTTCAAGCTAATTTGTTAAAGGCACGTAATTATGTCTTCCAGACATTTACCAGGTTTAATTACTTAAAAGGTTCTCAAGCTATATAACTGTCACTGTTATTGAGTTGCTCATGAAAAGAGGAAATGACATCATCAGGGCAAAAGTAGGAAATCTTTAAATCTCTTTCTCTCACTCTTACTCTTAAGGTCCTTGCACACTAAGTCTGTAATTTTCAAATGCACTTTTTTTGTATTGGTCATATTAATCTGTTGCAAAACAATTCGCAAAACAATATAAAATGGAGTCTTCAAGCACTAAGGATGATTTTATTGTCCACTCTCTTTTAGAAAAGAGAGAAAAAAATATTGGATCCATCCAATCCTGAGGTTGCATAGTTAGGAGGGAGATTTCCATCTCCTTATTAAGGAGCTTCGGGATTATCCCAAGCGATTAAAACTATTCAAAATATGAATTATTTATATTTCGTCTCTTTGTATTCCACACTTTTCTTGTCATATAGTGCGAGATGAAGTGGATCAACTTGCCATGTGGATTTTGCTGTTTGCTTTTCACCGAGTCAGACATTTTCATATTCATTTCACAAGTTCTGATGGTAAACAATGGCAATGGTAAACAAACTTGGCTTGCTGTCCTTAATGGAGGCTTGAACCCGAGGCTCGGCTTAAGCGCCGAGTTCAACCCCCCATTGCGGTATTACCTAGAGGGAGAATAACAGAAATAGAGGAGGAGATGGGGAGGTGGAGGGATGCCTAATGCTGGGATGGTGCAATGAGCTGCTTACATAGGCTCGTAATGATGATTGACAGGACTGAATGATTAGGCTCCTCCCAAACCTACGTTTGGAACTTCATCAAAATTTGTCAAGTGCAGAACGTCACGGTGGTCAGAACTATCAAAAAACCTTTTAAAATGCTTGCTGCAGATACAAAAAAGGCAGAAAATTAAACCCGATCCCAATTTTTTTATGACTGACAACAGTTTTGGAGCCAGTGTGTAAATATGTGATTGACATAAGGTGAGGTCGTCTTAATTTTTTAACTTGCGAAATCTTCAGATGAGAATTTCAGAATTTCAGATGCTTTAAAGTCCTTGCACATTTTCATATGCGTTTTTTCATAATTATCAAAATTCATCACACGCAGAACGCCACTGTCGCTCAGAATTGTCAAAACACTTCTTAAAATGCTAGCTACAAAGCGAAAAATGCAGGAAATTTAACCCAATCCGAATTTATGACGTGCGAAAGTTTTCTGACGCAGTGTATACATTTGTGATTGATACAATATGAGGTTGTTTTTTTTTTTTTTTTTTTAACATGCAATAATTTCAGATGAGAATTTTGGACTCAGCATGAAAGGACCTTTAGTCTTTTTCTCTATACTGCAGATTGTTGTGTATTATTCATAAAACTGATTACTGCATTGTATACTCTTAAAAATAAAGGTGCTTCACGATGCCATAGAAGAACCTTTTTGGTCTAAATGGTTGCATAAAGAACCTTTAACATCTGAAGAATCTTTCTGTTTCACAAAAGGTTCTTTGTGGTGAAAGAAGGTTCTTCAGATTATAAAAAGGTAAGAAAGAGATGGTTCTTTGAAGGGCCTTTGACTGAACGGTTCTTTGTGGAACCAAAAATGGTTCTTCTATGGCATCACTGTGAAGAACCTTTTAAGCACCTTTATTTTTAAGAGTGTATAACATCAATATACCAAATTAATTTACATACTTGTTTATATTTAAAATTATTCAAATTAAAATCATTAATGTACAGAGCTAAATACTGGCACAATATATTTTAATTTAGTATACTTAATGTGAGAAGAACAATTAAATATTATTAAATATTTTTTTCACAAAAAACTGTATGAAATCAAATGATTGTCTTTAGTTTGCTTTCAAACAAATCAATTAAACAGTGATGACAACAGCAGACACCTGTTTTATATTTTTTAGATATTGCAGTACATAAAACATATTTAAGGCAACATCATTTACTAGAAATATTTTAGCAAAACTAGAAATATCAGTAATATTCTTATTGCCATGTAACTTCAGGTTCACCTGTGCATTCACTATAGGTTGTAATAATATGTTTATTTTGTGAATATAGCTGATTAATGTCATCTAGGAAACATTTGAGTGAGGAAATTAGCTATAAATGTGGCACAGTTTGCTAGTTCATTCACTTGGATTATCTGAACTGTTTTCTGTTTTGTTTTGTTTTCCCCTGCAATCTTCTTCTAAAAACATTGGGGATGCAGTATTAGTCATGCAGTATGGATTTAATTAAAATAATTCAATTATCATCATAATGCTTATATTTTGTCTTCATTATCGTCAATGAAATCACAAAATCCCTCATCAGCAAACATTTTCGTTAGTAATTTTCTTGACAGGATTACCACTGAATGGTTCATTAACCAACAGACCATGTTAACATAATGCTGTTTTAGCATCTGGTGCATTTGTCAACTGTTGTCTACAGTACAATCTTTCTCATCTAATCATGACTGTATTCATTAAGAATGAGATTTGCTGCTTTGCTTGACTGAACCACACACACACAAATAAACACACACTTAGGCTTCCAGCATATATTATACAAAAATACAGCAGCTTGTGTACTGCGAAAGCAGATTGACCCATAAACACATGGACAGAAAATCATATAATTAGTCTTTTACACCCTCAGCATTTTCACTGCATTGGATGACTTATAACCCTTAATGTACATGGCAGCATGTTAGTGGATATTGACTCTGCAGATGCACTTTCATATGATTTATATAGCTATCAGTAGAAAAAAAAATGCTTGTTTGCATGTAATTCTGCGGGGTTATAGCACACATGTGAGACATATGACACATTAAGGTCTGTTTTTAGCAGCTTGGAAATATCCTTTGACGATTTCAAACTGCACATTTTAAACTCTTCCTCATCATTTTTGGATACATTTTGATGTCAGCATCACAGTGGTAGATAACGATGATGTCAATTAGTGATGAGATCATTATATGCGTATCCACTGATCATATCGTAAATCAGTGGAGGCACTTGACATGGGCGTTCAGTGGCATGCTGGGTAAGCACGGTTGTGCTCTGCAGCCTATAGAGTCAGTAGGGCTCCCTGGGGCCCAATCCAACCTTTCACAGCCAGTTTAGCACTAAATATATAATGGCACAGCCTGTGGTGACCTGCCACTCTTAGGCGGCTATTTGTGTGGTATGTTTTGGTTTTGCCTACAGTGAATAGAAACTATTTGATTCACCTTGTACATTCACTGTTTATGTTTTACTGTTTTTATTCATACAGTAGGCTAACTGCAAATGTTTCAACAATGATTTCATTTACAGGATTTTGAAGCAGTTTAAATGTTAGTTAAACTTGCTTAAACATACATAACATTTTACTCCAATGGAATCTGTAATGCTAGTAAAAATTAGCGTGATCTTGAAGAGTCTAAAATATATGGAAGCCCGTTTCCACCACTGAATAAAAATTTAAAAAGGTAATTGCGATTTATCTCACAATTCTGACCTTTTTTCTCACAATTACAAGTTTACATCTCACAATTCTGACTTTTTCTCAGAATTGCATGACATAAAATCGCAGTTGTGTGTTAAAAAGTCAGAATAGGGGGATATAAACTCAAAATTGCGAGACGAAAACTCTTTTCTCACAAATGCGAGTTTGTATCTTGCAATTCTGCCTTTGTTCTCAGTATTGTGAGATATAAAGTCGCAATTGTGAGTTATAAAGTCAGTATTGCAAGATATAAGTTATATAAGTTTGTATGTCTTTTTTCTCAAAATTCTGACTTTTTTCTTAGAACTGTGAGATATAAACTATAAAAATTTATAACTATATTTATAAAAAGTTATAAAGTCCAATTCTGAGGGGAAAAAAACTGACATGTTTTTTACAGTTGCGAGTTTATTTCTTACAATTCTGACTTAATAATTGGCAATTGTGTTATAGTCAAAATTGCAAGATATAAACTTTTTTCTCAGAATTGCATAATAAAAACTCGTAATTGCAAGTTATGAAGTCAGAATTGCAAGATAAAAACTAAAAAAAAAAATTCTTGCAAATGCGAGTTTTTATCTTGCTTAGAAATATGAGATATAAACTCGCAGTTGCAAGTTATAAAGTCCAATTCTGAGGGGAAAAAACGAACACATTTTTTTTAGAGTTGTGAGTTTCTTACAATTCTGACTTAATAATTGGCAATTGTGTTATAAAGTCAAAATTGTGAGATATAAACTTGTAATTCTGAGAAAAAAAAGTCAGAATTGTGAGTTCATCTCTCACAATTACGACTTTTTTTCTCAGAATTGCATGTTTTAAATCTTGAAAATCTTGAGTTTTACTCACAATTGTGAGTTTATATCATGCGATAATGACTATAACTTGCAACTGCGAGTTTATATCACACAATTCTGAGTAAAAAAAAGCCACAACTGCAACTTTATATCTTGCAATTTTGACTTTGTTCTCAGTATTGTGAGATAAACTCGCAATTGCGAGTTATAAAGTCCGTATTGCAAGATATAAACATGCAATTCTGACTTTTTTCTCAGAATTGCATAATAAAAAATTAATTGCGAGTTATATGTTTTTCTGAATTGTGACTTTATATCTCAATTCTGAGAAAAAAAGTCAGAATTGGGAGATGTAAACTTGCAATTGCGAGTATAAAAGTCAGAATTGGTAGATTAAAAAGTCGCAATTACCTTTTCCTTTATTATTCAGCGTTGGAAGTGGCTTCCATAGAAATAGATGCTGTTCAAAATCAGGACATAAAAAATACACTCATCATAACCTATTCAGAGGAACATATGGTACGGACTTAAAGACACAAAGCTTGGCATGGAAAAGCTTTGCATTTCAATACAATATAGAGCAATATTAACAGAGGCTTGCATTGTAATATTGTATATCTGAAGTAAGTTTCTCATACTAATACTATGTTCATGTTTAATATTTCCTGCATAATCATGTACATAAATTTTGTTTTGTGTTGGATCACTTACCTGTGTGCTACTATATTTCTAATATTATCTCCATCTATATGTTTCCCAAACAGCTTTTTCAATGTAGGGTGGCAGGGATACTTAAGCCTATCGTTTTGGGTCATGACCAGTGTAACAGACCCTGTAGACCTAGGATTTTAAACTTTGTCTCACTTTTTTTTTTACTCTGAGGCGGAAATAAAACAGACTTCCATACGCAGCTGTTGTTTATGTAGAGTGTTCCAAAATTAGTCACTCATTTTTATTCACTTAGATGTATGTCAGTTAGGATGCTAGGCACTCTATATCGGTTTTTCACACCCCTGAAGAAAGTTCCTGTTTCTTTTTGCTTTTTCTCACTCTGCTTACACACATTCTTGGACAGTAAATTTAACACTTTTGCTAAAACAAACTTACTTCTCTAACACCATCCCTTAAGACTTCCTCTATAATGTTCTCACTCGGCCATGTGTTTGTATGGGCACGCAATGGACATTTAACGTGAGCTGTGGTGGTCAGGCAAACAAGAGAAGAAATAGGGCCTATTGATTACTGGCCAGTGAGTAATTCAGTGATTAATTATAATGTAAACAAAGCAAAGATTGTAATGGAAATCAGCCAAGCTTTCAACACAGAGGGCATTCATTTATAACCGAGTGGCCACGTGCCACCCTCTATGCATGAATCACCGATGACTAGCCCACAGTCTCGATTCCAAACCCTTTTGACTCCAGAGAAATGCTCACATATTAATGGAAAGTCTTATTTACCAGACCTGCACTGGAAGGCCATTGCCAGTGTGGATTTACAAAGTAGGTTTCCTCTTTACAGCCTTAAAGCATAAAGCATAGTTCACCCAAAAATCATCATTTACTCACCCTCATGTCGTTCCAAACCATATGATTTGCTTCCTTCTGTGGAAAACTTGATATATTTAGCAAAACCCTCAACAAGGGAATGGAAAGCTCCAAAAAAAGTTAAAAAAAAAAAAAAAAAACACTGTAAAAATAGCTCATACAACTTTATGCACTACATTTGAAGTCTTCCGAAGCCATATGATAGCTTTGTGTGAGTAAAAAGACCAGAATTTAAGTCATTCACAAAATCGTGGCTTCTGCTGGGGCTTTTAAAGGGATAGTTCACCCACAAATGAAAACAGCCTCAAGTTGTTCTAAACCCGTATGAGCTTCTTTCTTCTGCTGAACAAAAAAAAAAAAAAGATATTTGGAAAATATTTTGGTCCCCATTGACTTAGTATTTTTTTTTTACCCCATACTATGGAAGTCAGCGGGGACCAGGAACTATTTGGTTACCCACATTCTTTAAAATATGTTCTTTTATGTTCAGCCTAAGAAAGAAACTCAGGTTTGGAACAACTTGAGGGTAGTAAATGATGACAGAATTTTCATTTGTGAGTGAACTACCCCTTTAAATTTCAACCTGATCTCATGACGAAAACATACCTGTGGGAACTTTTTCGCAAGATGCGAAATGCGTAGCGCGATGTACCTTTTGTGACATATTCGATGTGAAATGTCCACTGAGTAGCGCTAAAAGTTACATATGGCATGTTTTATGTGATGTTGGTTTTGTACGTGTCACTGCGGTTCTGACTTGAAATGTCCGTTGAGTTGTGTTATAACTCTAATGATCCATGATGTCCATGATCCATGACAAACACAATCGTAAACATGCCATTTTAGCTTGTTTTTTTTAATCTCATCTTTCAGCTCTTTCATCGTGAGTCATGTTTTTCACCAGATTCGTACCCAAGGATTCCGCATCCTAAATCCAATTCCGTGCCGGCTGAGCTTGTTACGTCTGGAAAGTAATCATAGCTGTGTATGAAAATGATTACAATTGTGTGCCATTTTACCGCCTCTAGTGTTAATTTCTGTTGGAAACTGTGGTGATAAGTACTTATTGGTACGTATTTCACGAAAAAGTTCCCACAGGTACGTTTTCATCACTAGATCAGGTAGTTAAATTTCATTTGTGCTTTTCTGCATATTCAAATTTGGTGCACTGATACAAGATACATGAAAAAGAACAAAACTGATGTCAAACCTTGTGCGTCGTGTTTATACATGTCTATACAAGTCTGACTATGTGCAAGTACAAATTCATTTTTTAAAGCTGTAGCAGAAAGAATAGTTTTCAGCGAATAATGCCAGAGAACTGTTGTATTATTTTAAATATAGTTAAAATGTCATACCACTTTCATGGTGATTTTATGTTGATTTTTGTAGCTTGACCACTGGTCACCATCCACTTTCATTGGAAAAGAAAAGAGCAGTGTGAACATTCGGCTGAATGTCTCCTCATTAAAAAAAAAAAAAAAAAACTTGAACTAGTTTAAAATCTGATGGTAAATTTTCATTATTTAAACCATGTAACCCTTATATGAGGTTGCAGGTCCATTTGACCTATATTTTTTTTCTTCGTTTTAACCTCCTTTTCCATACTTCTAATGTATAAAAAAAATAAATAAATAGCTGAACATTTAAAAATATGTTCTCATTGATTATTTATTTATTTGTTTGTTTGTTTGTTTGTTTTTGTAATAAGTGAAGTGTACTCTCTAAAAAAGTTAACAGAAAAAGTTAAAAGTAACCCAGCGCTGGGTGAAATATTGGGTTGTTTTGACCCAGTGGTTGGGTTAAATGTGTAACTCAGCTATTGTTTAAAAATGACTATATGGCTGATTTAGAACCCAAAATAGGTTGTAAATTAAAAATCAGACACATAATTACTAGAGGCATCAGCAATAATCAAAAGGTGAACATTTATTGAAAAGAAATATAGCATAATATAAATATAGTACTTTATATATTACTATTTGTATCTGTCTATCCATCTATTGTGCGTGTGTAGTGCTATACGTAGTATTATATTATTTATATACTATGTGTTTTTTTTGTTTTTTTTTAGGTAATTGTTTGAAATCCGACTAGGGTCAATTTGACTGCCATTTTAACAATCATACCCAGATTTTTGACCAAATGGCACAAATGTAGGTAATACAGAAACTGATTTTTCCTCGTGGAGTCCAAATATCAAATGATTCTTGGTTTTTCGATCTAACATTTTCAATTATTTAACACTACTATGCAACATACTATATTTTGAATATGTGTTGTAGGCAAGAAACTAGCACAGTGGTCTTCTTTGCCGCTCTGTTAATTGATTACGACGTCTGTTCAACCCTAGACCTTGGCGATTGTGGGTCTGAGGACTTTTTTGTCTGCGGCCTAACTTATTTAATCAGCAGGCCAAGGGTTTACAACAACAGCTATTTCACTGAGTCAACCAAGACCTCACTTTACAGGGCTCAGGCACGACGCAGACGCAGACGCACACACACCGTACATAGCGGTCATCTGGAACGCATTGCAATTACTTCATTCTTGACATATTTTTTTCTTGTGCTTCCCGGCCCCACGCTCCTGTTGTCATTGTATAAGTGATACACCACTCACTGAGCTCAAGATGGAAAAAACAATCATCACACCGCAACATTAGCACTGATAACAGTAGTGTCAGCAGTGGATTTATTACTGAGAGAGCAGCATGCTGCATCGCTGCACGCCTGGACCTCTGCCATAGCCAGACATCTCCCCCTATCTGTCAGACAAGTTAAAGCGCCGGTCTGTAAACTATTAACCAGATGAACTTTAGTATTCCAGAGCCAGACTTTTGGCTGTCGGAAAAGTCTGTTTTACTTTACAGCTTCGTCTGACCTTAAACTGCCTTTTTAAAAGATCAGTGACAAATTAAGAGTATCCACATTGAAAATAAGGGACATTATTATTAATTTTATGATGATATGTTACTCTAATTTTAGACTAAGACAAAAGCTCTCTTACAATATACTGTAATAGATTTATATTGGTATAATCACATGTGGCGTCATATCGAAAATATAATCAGCGAAGACAGTAATATCGAGGTCAGGGAAACTCTCACAGGAAGACGCCAGACACTTTTGGTGAGATAAATATGTGCACTTGTCCACAGAGACCCGTAAGACAGATAGAGAACCATTGGAGAGGAGAAATACACCACTTATCAACAGCTAATGTGCTGATACACACCACTTACCTGCAGGGATATGTGCTCAAATTAGGTTTCTCAGCTGTTTAGATACATCAGAAGAGGAAATTAGATCAAATATGTTTTATTAAGTGTTAAAATGAGCACAGACCTATGCATCTTTTATATGTAAGAGACTAATCTACACACATTATCTGATTATGGATATGAGAGTCTATAATGACTGTATCCAGTCAACAAAAACACTTCAAGGTGGAACCATGGGATACGGCCTGTCAGCACATCTATAGATAGACCACTCTTGTGAGGTAATATAAAGTGTTTAACTTGCCTTCATGTACTTAAAGGGATAGTTCACCCAAAAATTAATATTCCGTCATTAATTACTCACCCTCATGTTGTTCCAAAACCGTAAGATCTTTATTCATCTTCAGAACACAAATTAAGATATTTTTTGATGAAATCCGACAGCTTTTTAAGGCCCAGAAAGGTAGTAAGGACATCATCAAAATTGTCCATGTGACATTTGTGGTACTCTAGTAAATGGCGGCTGAGACCGAGAGGAAATTGTTGAATAAAGTTGTTATTTTGGTTTTCTTTGTGCACAAAAAGTATTCTTGTGTCTTCATAAAGCTACGGTTGAAACATAGTCACATGGAATTTTATGTGCGACGTCCTAACTGTCTTTCTAGGCCTTGAATGTGGTATAATATAGTGAGACCAGTGAGACTACCGCTGACCTTGTACATGTAAACAAGATTTTCAACTGCCCTTTTTTCGTACCTTCTCACTCTCCACACACGTTTTGACAGTTCACACAACACTTTTGCTTTTCTTGAACCGGCATGTGTAAATTCATTCACACCCTACTGAATATTTCTCAGATTTCGTCGTGTTTAAACTATTCTTGAGGCATTTAAGTACAGTAAACTCATGCTAATATGTAGTTTCTACATATTCATGGACTGCGTGATTGAATACATTATAAATGTCGTTGTATTGCGATTTCAGAAGCTTGCAGTATTACTTTCAGTGCATGTTGTAATATTAAAGAGGCCACTAGAGGGGGATTGAGACTTAAATATTTATGTAATGTAGAGAAACATTTTCGGCAAATAATGTAAAATAGTAACACTTTACAGGTGTCATTTGTTAACGTGTTAATGTGTTAGCTAACATGAACGAACAATGAACAATACATTTATTACACTATTTATTAATCTTAGTTAATGTTAATAATACAGTCGTTCTGTTTGTTCATGCTAGTTCACAGTGTGTTAACTAATGTTAACAACTTAATAAATGCTGTAGAAGTATACATTCTTGGTTAATGTTAACTAATAACTAATGTTTACTAATGGACTTATTGTGGTAAGTGTTACCCGTAATAATAATAAAATAATTAAAAAAAATGTCATGTAATGTTATTACTTGCACCATTTTAGCAGGTATTCATTTTTTTCTGAAATATATTCTTTCAGTCAGTATCAAGTGTAACAGTGCACAGATTTCTTTAGCGGTGTCTGTAGTACATCAAACTAATGTTCAATGTCTTTCTCAATCTTTCTCTGGTGATTGTGAATCATCTGTGGGGGGAAAATGTATTTGAAAATAAAAATGGAAGACAGTTCGGAAGGAAATTAAGGTGGTGTGATGGGAGTTGGCGTTTGTTTGGCATAGCCATGTCTGGTCTTGTGTGGTGTAATAGAAATGGATTCTATGTAAAGGATATAACGGATTAAATGATGTTACATGGTCGATGTATTTTGATGACAAATGCGTAAACTAAAAAATAAAGGGAAAAATAAGGGAATTTTATGGATAAACTGACACCAGCGTCAGTAAAACAAATCAACTTTCAAGGGACACCCACTAGTTTACTTTTAAAACCAGACTGAATTACAATAACATATCCACAAACTAAATGAACAGCAAGGGACCATGTGGACAATCTGGGCGAGACTGTCGAAAGAACGATACACGTTCAAATAACTATACACACGAAACAAAATCGAAACACGGTGCTAGCGACATCTAGTGGTCACTGAGAGAACAAACATGCATTGAGAACAGCGTAAAGTGAAGGCAGATATTTACATACAAAATATACATCATGAGCTCCTAAATGAGCACATCCACAATCCTAGGACTATAACCAGTACAAGATAGACTGTATCCAAGTATTCGCTTATATCCTCAGTGTCTCTGTACTGAATGGTGACTGTGCTGACAGACTCAAAATCACTCAGGTTGTCACCCTGGTGGTCAGTGGAGTCCAGACGAGGTCTTCTGCTTGGAGGCTCGTCTCGGTCCTCCTCATCCTCTGAATCTGTTGAATATTAAAATGCTATTTTACAGTTTCTTTTCTTAACCAACAAGCATTACTATAATAGCATCACTCAGACCTGTTTGATGGATGTGGACCTCAACGTGGATGTTATTTTGCTTACCCCGGTAAAGAAGATCAAGCAATTCTAGGATGAACCGAAGCTGCAGCTCTGTCGAGGGCTCTTCAGCAAAATTGTCGTAATCACTCATTTCAAATTAGAAATAATTGCCAAAATCATTGCCAGTAAAATTCAGGTGAGCTGATTCAGCAACTAATATTCCAACAACTTTTATTCATAAACAAACATTCTTAAATATCAACATATTTAGTGAAAATCAGTTATGGGGCATTGGGGCACAGAATTGGAAAGAAAAAAAAAAAAAAGCATTTAAAAAGCATTTAAGTATTCAAATCTATTATCTATTATCTATTGAAACCCACAATAATATTTAAAATATTAGTAAGCTCAATATGTATAAAATCATCATTTAGTGGATACTTGCAGTTGGGAGGTGGCTGTCCCGAATCCTAACCCCTTAATTTCAATTTATGAAAATGATATTGATTTTTTTTTTTTTTTTTTTTTTGTATTGTATTTTATTCATTGTTGTTTTTAAAAGTATCTTTTTGATTTTTTTTAATTAAGTTTAAAAACATTTTAATTTCTCTTTGTAAATGATGAAAGTGTATATATATATATATATATATATATATATATATATATATATATATATATATACACTACCGTTCAAAAGTTTGGGGTCAGTACATTTTTATTGTTTCTTTTTTTTTTTTTTTTTTTTTTTTTTTTAAGAAATTAATACTTTTATTCACCAAGGATGTATTAAGTTAATAATTAAAAGTTTATTAAAAGTTAATAATAAATAATTTACATTGTTATAAAATATTTATATTTTGAATAAACACTGTACTTTTTAAACTTGTTATTCACGAAAGAATCCTGAAAAAAAAAAAAAAATTACAGGTTCCAAAAAATATTTGGCAGCACAACTGTTGATATTATCCAACATTGATCATTCTAATAATAAATCCGCATATTAGAATGATTTCTGAAGGATCATGTGACACTTAAGACTGGAGTAACAGCTGATAAAAATTCAGCTTTTCATCACAGGAATAAATTCTATTTTAAAGTATGTTAAAATAAAAAACATTATTTTATATTGTAAAAACATTTTGCAATATTACTGTTTTTTTCTATATTTTTAATCAAATAAATGCAGCCTTAATGAGCATAAGAGACTACTTTAAAGACTATTACAAGTCTTACTCACCCCAAACTTTTGAACGGTAGTGTGTATATATATATATATATATATATATATATATATATATATATATATATATATATATATATATATATATATATATATATATATAAACTGTCGTGCATTTTTCATGTCACTGCCAAAACAGTGTATGTTTTAGTCCATTGGCTGAGGCTGGTTTGAACTACACCCCTACATTTATGATCAGGAAATATTGTCAATCTCTCTCATAGCTATATGGTGAGTAAATAAGCCCCATCATTTTGAGGTAAATGTGTTCAAAAGTATGAAATATCTGTGTGTAACTTTAAGGAATATTACTACCGAACACTATTTTTCTATAAATAAACACACTTTTTTGGGAGTTATTCCACAACATTTAGTTTTTATGTGTTCAACTGTTCAGAACTGTGCTAGCTAACCATGTGCTGATTAGCGTCTTTTAGCTAGATTCAAAAGTATCTAAAATTGTCACTACTGATACAGTCACAATCAAAACATTTGGTGGAGTTTCGGTAGTGACATCTTTGTTTTTCTTTTTTTTTTTGGGTGTTATCCCATAAAATTGTCACTACTAAACAGTTATGACCGAAACATGTCATCATTGTTTCGGTAGTGAGAAAAGGGAGCACATAATCCTTTATTTGGGGGAAATAAACTAAATTTAAGTATGCAAATTTTTTAGCATTTGTGTTTTGTAGTGTTTTAGTTTTTGAAAATTACTGTCACTACTGAAAGTGTGCAGTTACGACCAAAACATAGGATGTTTTGTCAAGAAATAAAGTATAATGAATTATCAACTAAGTTGTTTTGATAGTTTTTGGTTCAATGTATAGTAGTCAGCATTTGTGGATCAAAAAAGTTTGTCAAAGTTGTCCTAAGACAAGAACAGGTATAGTTTTGGTTTTTGGACAACTTTGATGAAAGGTTTTGATCCACTTTAAATGCTGACTACTATATATTCTTATGAATCCTTAACTTTGAAATCTGTATGATCAACTTTTTGCCTTTTACAAAGAAAAATTGGATTCAAAATGCAACAAATCTCGTAAATTACACTTGAAATATTGTTAAAAATCTAATTGTTATTGATTTAGCTCTGAAAAAAGTTTAATAAAGTACCAAAAAAAAAAATTACAATATAGATGTGAGCAAAATCTTAATAGGTCAATATAACCATAATTAAATTATTATTACTGTATTATTACTGTGTTGAAAAATGGAAAAATATTCAAAAACATTCTGAAGATACAGTGTGAGAATTACTAGAAATGTATACCTTGGATATTATGCAATTTGCATACATTTTATTTATTTATTTATTTATTTATTTATTTATTTATTTATTATTTTTAATTAATTAATTTTTTTTTTTTTTTTTTTTTTTTTTTTTTTTGGAAAAAGACATATTTTTCAAGATGTTTCCAACTCTGACTTGGACCAGTTCTATAGAATGGCCCTTATAAACTATTTCCAGTACAATAATGCTACATATAGCTACAATAATGACTACTACCATTAGGATTTAAATAATCATAATAATAATAATAATAATAATAATAATAATAAACAATATTTCAACAGTAATTATATACAGTATTAGCAATTTAACCATAAATGTAAAAATCGTGATGTTGTTATTATTATTATTATTATTATTATTATTATTATTATTATTATTGTTGTTGTTATGGCATATAAAGTCAAATAATATAGGCTTGTCAGTAAATAACGTCGTCACATTCCTCTATTCAACACTAGATGGCGGAAACGTCTAAAACATTTTGTGCGAATCTCTCCGTCACCATGTCCTGTAATTGTGACAGTAATTAAATTCAATTGTGAAGTTACCATGAATCCCTCTGTGCCAAATTATTTTTGAAACTGTTAAAAGGGCTCAGCTACTTCGTGAAGACTAGGGAAACATCATGACATATTATTTCACCCTTTTTATTTAGCTGTGATATTTAATTTTATTTTATATTAAGCAATATAATACTTTATATTGTTCATTAATGTTTTTATCAGTTTTATGGATACATTACGTCACGTTCGAAAATTTATATCAATATCTATGTACGAATTTATAATATATTTGCAATTATTTATGTTTACTTTTATTTAAAATCGATGTTTATTTCATATTTATTATATCAATGTTTATATTTAGTTTTTTTTTTCTTTTTTTACATTATATTAAATGTGTAATGTTTTCCTGTTTTGTTTGTACAGCCATGACAATAAAACACTATTAATGTGTAGGCCTATGTGTTAATAATATTTGTTTGTAATATTTTCCTGTTTTGTTTGTACAACCATTACAATAAATCGCTTTAGGAAAAAATAATAATAATTTGCCCAGTTATATCAACCTGTGTGTATTTTATGTGTGTGTGTGTGTGTGTGTGTGTGTGTGTGTGTGTGTGTTTATATGCAGTGTGATTTTGCGTAGCCCCTCCCCCCAGCTACTATCTGCGCATGTCAAAGAACGCCGCTGATCACGTAGTACACGTGCAGCACGCTGATTCTGAATTAATATACAGAGGATTGTTGTACATAATATTCTCTGCATTTGTTTCATTTGCCCATGCGTCTTTACTTAAATAGTCTACCTTTGCGTACTTCATTGCATTTTATGACAGTTTATTAAAACAGTACTAATAATAAATCATATAGAATTAGTTTTGATATTTAAATGGCAGTATTATATGGTATACAAAGATTCCGTACTTTATATTACAGTTTATATTATTCACCTACTTTGCTTTTATTGTCTCGCCTCAGGATCTGCTATGTATGTCATTTGACATAATCATCATGTTAGTAGGTCAATGACCTGCATGGTGCTTTTGGATCAGGAAAAAGACAATCAATACCCCGATAATGTTTTAACAGCAGTTCGGTGTATAATTTGAATTTTATTGTGAAAAGTAGTACGCCTACAATCTTCCCTCGTTCATCGAAACCTTTAAGTGTTCGTGATTGAGCCCATGTCTGCGGTGGCAGGCGCAGATGTCGGCACTAGTCGGATTTTCCTTCGGCATTTTCCGCTTGTGCTAACCACGCCCCTATTTCCCTTCGGGAGTTTCCGTTGACATTAATCCCGCCCCTACAGTGCTCAGCGTTGTTTAGGGACATTAGGAAGATGGCGGCTGCCCCGCTCTACTGTGTCTGCCGGCAGCCCTATGATGTTAACCGGTTTATGATCGAATGCGACATTTGTAAAGACTGGTTCCACGGCAGGTATGAAAATTATGGCTTTCTTAACAGATGTGGGAAGGTTGATATGTACAGGCTGCCTTGCCACGGGAGTATTTTGGCTGTAAATCAGGGGTGTCATGTGAAAGTGCTGGTGACGCGCGTTGGGGGTATTTAAATATGACGGTGGGAGATCACGCTCGACACGCTTGTGATTTGAGCGTTATTGATCGATTTCTGTCAAATGTTTTCATGATAAATGTGTACGGGGAACTTTTAAGACAACCTGTCTCCCAGTACCCTAAGATTTTTCTGCTTTCCTTTAGAAGTGAGCTGCCAAAAGCCACATGGCTCATCTGTATGTGTGTGTGTGTGCGTGTTATGAAACGAGACATTTAAATCGTCTGTATGCTTGAGCTTGACATGGTTTACTGAACTTAGAGAAAACGTTTTTGTTTCGCTTCGTGTAACTCAGATTTAACCCCAAAATGAAGCATTTTGTGACTTATATGGCTATTGGCCAAAAGTTTTAATCTTTGCTTTGAGACTTACCTCAGCTCAGTGAGTTTCCTTACAAATATTTACCGAGGTAGCCATAGTTATATATATATATATATATATATATATATATATATATATATATATATATATATATATTACATGCACTGGTGTAAGGTTAATCTGTAATAAACATAATTGGTTTAATTGAGTTTTGACAAGTATGTTTGTGATAATCGTGTCTGATCATGCCATGTTTATATTGTTCTCTTGTCACATTGTTTTATGTGGCAGGACAGGTTGTGCAATATTAGCATTTCTAGTGCTTGGCAGAACAGCTATTTTAATAAGTAGATACACAAACAAAACCATATCCATCTTGGCACGCCAACATTTTTTGGCATATTGTCAAAAGTGGCTGCCTTTAAGCTTCAGGACAGAATCTTCTCTGTAAATGAGCCAGGGCTGAGCTTCCCTTCCTGTCTTGCGAAGTAACCGCCAGTACACAGTGAGCGGTTGTGCGGGTGTTGAGAATTAAGTCTTGCGTAACTTTGTGGAGCTGCCAGATTCCCCAAACCCTGTGAGAGTGTGAGACAAAGACTGGCGCCTTTGCAGGCCAGAAGAAGAAGTGAAGGGAACGACTGTGATTCTGCAGCGTCAGTGACGCACAAAAACGTTACCACATGCTCTGTGTCACTTCACTCCAGACTGATGAAAGAAAACTTTCCCAACATCTGAGATGTGAAACTTCTCATGTAGAATTTGGAGACCAGAAAGTGTGGCAGAAAGCGGATGCCTGTCTTGAGTGCACGTGAGGTCAGAACCTGCGACTCAATCAATATAAAAGACGGAGTTAATCTAACCCTAAGGGCATGCAATGGTACATTTAGTTCTCTGTAGAAGCCATTTCATCTGGAGAGTTATGGCAGGTCGTGATTTGTTTAACGAGACCCTAGCTCTTTGAGGGTTACAGGTGAGTTTATGTGGCAGCAGGTCTGCTGATTGATGGAGCTGCACGTTCAATACGCAGTTTGGAAAGAGCTCAGGTTGAGACCATCTTTTGTCCTTTTCAGACTGAAAGCAAACAAATTCTGGGGGCCTGAGTGTCTTTAAATAGGTCAATGAACACTTGGTTTCAATTGGAAACTTCAGAAAAGCTTTGGTTTATTTAGGCTTGAGGTTTCACCATTGGTCCACCTGATTGTTGTTCTCAAAACCATCTTAAAAGTAAACCCATCTTGAAGTTGGAATGAAAATTAACTCAATCTGCAATGTTATTATGAACAAACATAACTTGGATCTTTCGGTTGACGAATGCCAGACTTTTCCAGTCATTTAGTCTGTTTAAACTCTGCCTACAATTAACTTAAAATCTGCCTAAATCTAATCAAGTCCAACCCGTAATTAATTTTGAGACGTACATCAAAATCAATTCGAAAATACTTGCCTCTGCTACTCTCATAGTCATTTTTTGCATAGAATTTTTGCGTTGACCAACCAACTCGTCATAAAATTGTGGTAGTGTAAGAATTACTTAAGTTATACAAAAACTTTTAGCAAGAACTGGGCTCAAATAAGAACTGTGTATGGGGCAGGATCCCTAAGCAAGAAAAGCTTAGGGGTCACATGGGGTCAGCAGATGTGTGCACATACACCCCATCTAGCCGTACTCTCCCAAATACAGACTTGTTTAGCTCTGAATTGGTCATAGGTGGGAATCCTTCTGCATTCTACAAAGAATGGTTTGACACTTGGGCTTGACTTTTTCTTGCTGTTTGTGGATCTTTCTTAAAACTGTTTCTGCCACAACAAAGTGCAAACAAACTTGAATGTGTGCATGCTTGACAGGAACATGAGTTAACGAGAGAAAGAGGGCATGTAAAGGCAGTGTTAAAATACTTTCCCTCCTCTGGTTCCTCTCCTCGGTTTGTGAGGATGTTTTGCTGTTCAACTCATTATGTCTCATTAAATCCTAAATGCGCTTCTGAGTCTCAACAAAGGCGTAGTGTGAGTTTCCAGACCTGAGACGCCCTGAAGATTAGTGTTGACTTATCAGGGCCTGGTTTGTTGACCCCTGTCAGCTCTGTAGTGGGTTAATCCAATGAAACGCCTAAATTGCCACTGTTTAGTTGGTAGTGTCTGTTTGACTTTTACTATTGCACTGTCTGAGGTAGTAGTAATGTGGGTGCTCCACAGATCCAATGTCTAAAGACTGTTAATCTGCTCAAGTCCAAATCATACTTCAGTTTTTATGAGTAAACTAGGGTGTGTGTACAGTGAATGTCATCATCAACAATATATGTGTGAACTGTACACTGGCAGTCTGTTTTTGGTAAATATCATTTTTTCCGAACACTCAGCTTGCGTATACAGCTTGAACTTTTTTTGCACTAATTGGTTGTCTCACAGGGTGGTAACACTGGGCTTTGCTGTTATTTGACAGGCCGAAAAGAGACTGAAGAATGAAAAACTACAGAAGATTCAATAACATGAGATGGCCATATTGACAAGATCTTGTGTGATTGGAAATAAGAAATACTTACAACTAGTTTTATTAAAATACGAAGACATTTTTAGCAGTCATAACTAGGGCTGTTATGATTGCTCGATTCAATTCAAGTACTCGATTTTTAAAAAAAAAATCCAGTGTTAGTTAACCAGTAAAATATCGGTGCATTCCACTGACGAGAATCCATTAAATGCATTATTAGACTGTTTTCCAAAGCTGCATGACCCCATTTAGGAATCATAATAAAGCACTATGCTATTGTAATTTCAAAAACCCTACAATTCAATTAAATCAATATATGTGATGCAGCCAGGATTAATATACGTGCTTTAATTATTTACGTGCCTGTAGGTTATATATGTGCGTCTCGCAGCGGCTTCGTTCACAGTAAATGCTGCTCCACACAAACTGTTATCATTTACGTGTGTGGAGCGTCTCGATTGTTGTAAGTTAGCGTTTATTGTAACGTTCATCTGGGAACGCAATGTGTGCCGTTTCATCAGATTTGTAAGGTAAATCATTTAAAAACCTACGCAAACACAGGAGAATACATCAATATCTTTCTCAATATGCTAACTGTTCATTGCGATTTCAAAAGGAAAGCGTGTTTTGATGTCCACATATTCAAGAAATGACAGTGACTGTAGCATTTCTGTCATAAAGGAATGGCCAGATATTACAGATTAAGTGGACATTTGAATTAAATGTTGTTTAGTCAGTATTTATCAAGGATTAGATCACGCAGTAAAAACGATTGTCAGGCCGTTGGTGCCTTCTGCAGTCATTTGTTATAATGCGTAATGTACATTAGGTCTATTGTTTGTAATACATTATGTATTTTAAGTTTTGTTTAATAAAACCATATGATTACATGCTTTTGATACTTTACTTTATTTAAACGTATTATTGATTTATTGATACTATATACAGAATGTATTTTAAGTCCTCTTAAAGGCTATTGTTTGCTTAGGTCTGTTTTTATTACCTCAAACAAATTAATTATATTTATCCAAATACTCAATTAATCGTCAGAATAATCGCCAAATTACTTGATTACCAACACTGATTACCAATCAATTACTTGATTACCAACATTGTCTAGGGTTGTTAGTAACAGCCCTAGACATAACTTCGAAATGAAACAATGCAAATAGATTTAATAGAAAGTCAATGCAAACACGCGAATAGACGCAAATTTGTGGTGAGTTATGTGATTTATCTCAGTCGCATCTTGAAAAATTTCAACTCGAGTGGGAAATTCGCATGACATGTCGCGCAAGCCAATCAGCGAAGAGCTTATTGACGCATCCCGTTGTATCGGAAAATGGAGGAGAGCATTTTCCAGAGCGATAACACGATGCGAATATTCGCAAATATTCGCTTCGCTTTTGATGTGCATATAACTGTTGCCGTCAAGTATATTTTGGGATTTAGACTGTGGTTACAACATTTTTATTTTTTGCATCTGTGATGTATTCTGGCCTCTAGAAAAAAATTATCAGAGGGTTCCTGGCTAACATTAAGCAGAGTGTTTCTGACTGGCACTTTGTGCCTTTGGTTCTCTGGTGGGTAGTTAATCAGTTACTCAGGTGACAGAAAGGCTGACTCAATTCCAGGCATGTGGCACACTGACCTGGTTCACATGATGTTATGAAACTAAGACAGGGAGATAAATGGAGCACTGTATATAAAAAAGGATTATGGGAGAGATGGTCAAACTCCACAACAGAATGTACGCAGTAAAATGAAGATTGTTTAACAAGCCTGACATAATGTGAATAAAACAGGGTTAATGGAAAAGTGAAGAAGAGGTAACAAAAAAGAAAGTCTTTTCTATTTTTCTATTCTTAATCCTTTTAAGTATAGCTGTTCTTCATCAACACTAGGCAAAACACATAAAATACCTTGTATAATCAACATCCACAATGAAACAGATTTTTGTCTAATACCAAAAAGTTGAGTCTATAACTTGATTTTATATATATATATATATATATATATACATATATACATGCATAATATTTTTTTAATACAAAGCAACCTTGTACAGTCAGACCTCAAAGAACTTTTAGATGGTTATTATGACATTGTTGTGCTGTTCACGTGGGCTGATTTCATAAATGCTATTATTCCAACTTTACTTTGAAGCATTATGGGATTGTGTGTGGATGTTGTGTATTGTGGGAGCCTGTTTGGTTCAATGGAACAAGTACAGCTTTTGTATTTTACTTAAGCAGTGTTGGTCTTTATGTTGTCCAAACTGCTGAGAACTTCAGTTCATTCATCAACTGCGGGACAAGATCTGAACGCTCTGTTCTCGTCCTTATTGTCTGGTTCATGTAGGAGGGAAGCGGAGGAGGAGAGTGGGTGTAGAGTCATTCATCCCTAAACCTTTTCCTCCCCCATCTGCTCGTGTGTCATCGCATGTCTGGCTCTGATACCCAGGTGACTTTATCGCAGCATGAGCTGGAGTCGCGGCACTGGTTCAAGCCATCCCATTTGGAGACTGAGATTTTGTTCCAAGTGAATCATAGGGATAGTAGACAAACATCCGACAAATGCTAAAGGCTTTGAAGTCTGATGTTTTCAGACCATAGTTGTACAGATCCACACTGCAGTCTCTCCAGAATCTTGGGATTTCGCAGTCATAATAAATGGACGTGCTGATTAATTTGAGCTAGCACCAATAACATGTTAATTAGGTTGCGTTATGGTCAGTACATGATACTTATTACAGGTTTATTTCAATGTCTCTAATATTAAATAAATGTTAAAAATATTAAAAATATTTTCTGTTGTCTACCTAAACATAAAACCCAATCATTTTAACTGTTAAATGAGTGAATTTAGACATCGCAACATATGCACAGTATGAAATTTGCTGAATATTACTTTCAGCAGTTATTAAATGATTAATGTTATTAAAGATTATTTCGAATGAGCATTTGATACTAAAAACTAAATGTAAACATAGGGATAATAAGCATGAACAATTAAAATACTCACTCTCGGCTAAAACTAGGCCTGTCAAATGATTAATCGTGATTAATTGCATGCTAAATAAAAGTTTGTGTTTACTTTACTTATGTGTGTGTACTGTGTGTATTAATTATGTATATAAATATACACACACATGTATGTAATTTAAAAAATATTTATATCTATCAGGGCTCTACAGTGTGATCATTTCAGTTGCATTTGCGACTAAAAACTACTGTGTGCGACTATGGAAAAAATATTTAGGAGCACCAGTGCAGCTGACCAGATCAGCATATTTGTGTTTGCGCTGAGGGGAGCTTCAAAGGTTTCTATGTGTTTTTGCAATGTTGAGTAATGTATCACAGACATATCTCACGAAATTCTTTCATAAACAAAGTGTAGAGGGAGTGTAAATAAAAGACTGATTATAATGGAACTTTATGAGATCACGATGGACTAAGATGAGTGACAGCTTTTAATGATTTTTAAGAGAGTTTGTAAATGAGTATTGATTTAATACGACAGTTAAATAAACAGAAGTTAATATTCAGTGACTTGCCTTGTTTGCCTGTAACACTATTGCCTTATTTTGCTTTATTTTGTTTTCAAAAATAGTTTGAAACAAGTCACAACTGAGCCGCTGCACATCTCTATTCAAACACAGTGGTGTTTCGTTTATGAATAAACGTGCGTTTTTAAATCTAGTGAGTCAATGATTCATTTTCCCATTTATAAGAACAGTCACTTTATTCTTGAATGAATCAGCCATTTAAATGAATCAAATGAATGAATGATTCAGTAATTAAAGCAGTGACTTGCCACCACCTACCAGCAGTTTTAGTTTCATTTTTAAAGTATCACTTCAGTTATTTAAATCATTTAATATTTCTATATTCAAAATTTTATAGTTAAAGCATTAATCTCAACATGAATTTATGAATTTGATTGCGCTCATGCCACCTCTGAGCCTCATTAAACATATCAAAATGCGTACAAAATACAAGCCACTTTTGTGTTCTTTTGTGCCACCTCTGTAGGACAAATTAATTTTGCTGATACTGATTACATTTTATTGTTAACCTATTCTTATTCTACTTATTCTTAATTTGTAGTTTTAATTAGAAATTTTAAAAAGCTTATAAAATATCATTTAAAAAAAATGACATAAAAGATGACATGCTTTTAATAAAGTTAATAAAGTTATAATAATGAGAAATGCCATTACAAAGGGTAAAAACAGAATTCCCCTGTAAATCACTTTAGAGAGTCAAATATTAGATTTTTTTTTTTATTATAGATTAGAAGGTGCTCCTAAAATTTAATTAAAATAAAAAATTAGGAGCACAAATGCAACTAAAAAAATAAAACAGTACACGCACATTTTATGTAAACACAAAATTTTATTTTGCATGCAGTTAATCACGATTAATCGTTTGATAGCTCTAGCTAAAAGCAGTCTTGCAATGTTTGAAATGGCTTGCAAATCTGTCTTATTTCCACATAAAAGTGAAGCTGGCAAAAAAAAAAAAAACATTATCAACCAATCACAATCTTTGAATCTTAATTCAATCAATTTGGCTATATGAGTGCTGGCTAAACATTAATGACGTATGTAAACGTTACTGACAATTATCAATCTTGGCAACTGTTGTCATTTGTGTTTTCTAATGATATTTTTTTTTTTGTGTGTGTGTGGTTTTATAAATATTAAGAACCATGTTTAGTGAATGAATATGTGTCGGTGTCGGCATCAATCTTAAAAGCAGTTTCTGAGATAAACGCCAGCAAATTTAGTCATTTATGAGTTGCAGTAGAATCTGTGAGTATGGGATAGCTGATACGGATAATGGACCATATGGACGTCAAAATGACACTGTAAAACTTGCAATTAGACGCTGAAGAGTGTTGATGGTATTGACTTTATCATAAAGGAGATTAAGCCAAGGAACATTTAGCACCAGCTAGGCCTCGTTTGGGACGACAGCAACTTTCTGCTTCCTGGTCCTACTCAGTTTTTTTTTTTTTTTTTTTTTTTAGCTGCTTCCTGCAATAATGAGGAGATCAAAGCTGAGACAGCAGCACATTCAGTCCTCTGCCTGTGTTCAAAGGCTGTCTTCTCTTTGAGGAGAATCACCTTTCTGCTGAAGTCTCCTGCTGATTTTAACAGCCCAATATAGCACAGTATCCACTCTTGATGTTAACTCTATTCTGATGACGAGAAAGGAAGAGAGAGTCGAAGCTTTTACGGCAGCATCATTAAAACTCAAATAAGACTTGATTTGGGGAACTGAAAAGAGTAAAACCACTCTTGTGATGCATGATTGCAGCAATATCCCGTAATCTGCAGAATATGAAGTGCCTACGTAGAGCTTCTTCATTACCAGCAAATACCACAAATACCAAAATCAAGAACGAACGAACGGGTGTGATGTCATTTCGAGCAAAGATTGTCAGTTGCAGATCTGGGGCAAGCATATACACATTGCTCAATATTTTTTGTGCTCAAAGAAAACAAAAAAAACGACTTTATTCAACAATTTCGTGTCATGTGGGGAGTAATTAATGACAGAATTTTCATTTTTGGGTGAACTGTTCCTTTTAAGGGTTGTTGTGGTGAGCTAAAGAGGCTCAGTTTATACATTTTAATGAATTTTGTTGAATTAACATGCTTGTAGGCATTTTTGGAGATCATTTTTCTACCCATTTAGGATAGAGTATCTTTCTTGAAAGATGCTGATATATGTAAGCTACAGGAAAAGTCAAGCAAAGATCACAGTAGGCGTCAGTAAACACGTCTGTGTGAGTGTTAGCACTTTTTGGTGTTTTCCTGTGTGGCCCCAGTTGTTTGACTCATCTCGGCATCACTAAATCTCTTGCCGCTGGACTGTCAAAACTCGGCTAGCTGATTTCACGTGGTTGGCAGCGTGACTCTGAATGAACCACTGGAATGTGTGTTTGTGTGGGCGACTGAGCGTTATGGTTGTGGTTGCGGTTTGGCTTGTTTGGCGAGGTGATTTGGCCTGCGGTTCCAGTGACATGGATGGTGGTGGAAATCCCACAACTGTGACGCAGCGCTCTGTTGATTATATCATCGTTCGCCCACACAGTGTTTGACGTACGCAGTGCTAAACAATGTAGTATTTGTAGTATTTTCTGAAACACTTGGATGATGACACCATTGTCCCTTACAACATCTAAATCTGTCATCAGCATTAACTCAGAATAAAACCTCAGGTAGTCAGGTAGCACAAGTAGGGTCTGCAAGCACCCATTCATCAGGTGACCCATTTTATATAGTGTGTTATAGAGTAAACATTTGTACATTATGTGTGTGTACATGATATGTGTTGCTCTTAATTCACATTTACTTCATAAACACATGCCTGTACGGTTTTATTTATATTATTTTTGTTTTATTGTTGTTTGTGTATGAATGTGAGGTAGTGATGAGTAATTTGTGTGTTTTCCTAAGGTATTAAGACTTGTATGGCTTAATATAAAATAAATGGTGTCTCATTACTGAAATATATAGTAGAAAACCCATGAAAGATTTACAGTATTTAAAAGATCCACATCGTTTATAGATATTTTGGACAATGCGGGCTGCTATTTTTTTGATGACTTGAAATGGTTGTACTCGGTGAGCTACTGACACTACCTGTTGCTATTTTTAGCACAACACAACTTGGAAAATAAAATAGTGATACGATGACCACAGCTACTGAAAGAGCTTACAGGTGGTGATGGACATAAGTGTAGACTTAAACCAAATGCTGAAATTTTTTTTTTTTTTCCCACAAGAGCTCTAAATGCCGTAGATATTAGGTGAAATCCACGCTGAGAAACACTTTCGGTGGCTGCAGCGTCAAGACAAATGTCGGCATGTTTACATCCTGCCAGGATGGCATCTAGCGTTTCTTGTCTCTGCCATTTGTAAGCTCTTTCCGTGGCTGTGCTCTACTAAAAGCCTCAAAGGCATCAGAGCTAAAGTGGAGAGAACAAAGACACAGGTCTTTAGGATGTTTTATTCATCCACAGGCATCTTCCCATTCTTTCCTCCTTCTCGCTAGGAAAGCAGTGAAGACTCACATCGCTTCTCTTGTTGCCCTTCGACTGAAAATTGCTACTAAAAGCCACACAACGTGGCATCATATTAGTATTTTATTTTCCGAGTTGCTTATTAGAGTTGTGTCGCGGTAAAAATATCAACAGGCAGCGACAGTAGCTCACCGAGCGCAACCATTTGACGTCATCAAAATAATGGTGCCCCCCATAGTTCAAAATATGTATACAACAATGTGGATTTTTAAATAACGTAAATCTTTCATGTGTTTTCTACTACATATTTCAGTAATGGACATCATTTACATTTATATTTAGCCATACGATTCTTGTATGTGTTATTTGCTAGTGGCTACTGCGATGTTCATATGGTTGTGGCAGAATTATATTTATTGGTACTTGGTATTGGTACATCTTTCTAATTCAGTTTCATTTTTTTCAGTTGTGTTCAGGTAGTGGAGCACCATGCTGCTGATATCGATGTCTATCACTGTCCCAACTGTGAGCCCATCCATGGACCCTCCATGAGTAAGTGTTTGTATCTACACGTTTGCGTTTGTTGCATTCCAGGATCAGCCTTATGAATGTTTCCTTCTCTTTCGCAGTGAAAAAGCGTAACAACTGGCACAGGCATGACTACACAGAACCAAATGATGGCACACGCCCCGTGCAGGCAGGAACTGCTGTGTTTGTACAGCAACTCCAGGCCAGGAGCTTTGCCAGGTACAAGCACCTCTGGATAAAAACTTGATTAGATGTTCCTGCTTTGACTTCAAATGTGTTTTTATGATATAATCTCAATCATTACATCTAGTTTGGAATTTGCACCAACCTGATAAGACTTGCAGTTGATTTGTGTGTCTTGGCTGTTTCATAGTGGTGATGAGATTCTGGTGCCGATGCATGGGAGCCAGGTGACCCAACGATACCTGGAGAGGGAGGGCTTCAATTATCCCATAGCGGTCCATGACCTGGATGGACTGGGGCTTAAACTGCCTCCTCCCTCATTCTCTGTCAGCGATGTGGAACATTACGTGGGTAAGAGCTCAGTGTGTGTACATAGCTTTTACTGTCTGTCAGATAACAGCCCGGGAGAGTGTCTGGCAAGTGGGGCAGTAGAGCAGAAGAGACCCATTTAGATAAATAACACATTTGGACTCACCAGACTCGCATTAAATTTGTGCTATATCTACCTACATGTGTCTATCATCTTATTAAAGTTAAATCATTTTTGAACAACTTTAAAACACATTGGACTGGAAAGCATTCAATTACAGAGTGGTATTGTGATTGTGTTTATCCGTCCGTGCCGGTAGTGAATGGGTTTCGACCTAACTCCTGTACAGCTGTGGAGGTTATCTTCTCTTTCCTCTACATTAGGCCCTAAAATACTTCATCTCCAGTTACAAAGCTGTTGTACAGCACAGCCAGTCTGAGCTCAGGTTCCCAATAGGGCTGTTTTATCTCAACGCTTATGTTACATGGCTCCCTCTTTCGCACGCTGCTGATCTTTAAGCTGAAAGTGTTTTAATAGTAACAGGTGTCGAGGGGAAGAGGTGTGTGTGTGTGTGTGTGTGTGTGTGTGAGACAGAGAGAGAGAGAGAGAGAGAGTAAGAGAGGGGGGAGCGAACCACTCAACAGATCATGTTACCCCGCCAGTTGGGCACAGACAAAAGGCCACTAACCTTCTCTGTCTGTCGTTTCTTCCATTTTCTCCCTACACCTGCTTTGCTTTTCTTAGAAAAGATAAACACACATTATGAGAAACACTCATTCTTCCATGTATGGCCAAATTTAGAGAAGAATGTTGTGTGTGGTCAGATGGTCAGATGGTAATAAACTGAATGCAGCATTATTTATCGGAACAACTGTTTTAAAAGGAAGTCAGTGTTTACCCAAAAATGAAAATTCAGTCTTTTGCTCACCATTATGTCATTCCCAATCTGGAATAATCTGTGGAACATAAACAAAGAGATTTGGAAGAGTGTACGGCTGCCACCTAATAGTCGACTAACTGCTAGTCGACGAGAAGAGGCTTGGTCGACCTAAATTTTATTAGTCGTTTAGTCGCAGAAAATAAGTCACACAGTCTGATGGACAGAACGTTAATGGCTGGTCTATGTGGTAATACAGTATATATGGCAGGACATCCAAACGCTCGCCTAATATTCATCAACCCTGGCTTTTCATCTGAAATATATAAGTAGTAGCAACTTTACATGGCCGCTCAGTCTAATGTTAACCTAGAAAAATGTGTGCAATTGAAGTGTCTGTGGAGTGTGGAAGCTGAATAGTAGTGCACTTACTGCTTGACAGATGGAGGCACTGGTGCGGTCACTTCCTCTTAAAATTCTCTGTCATTTTTGGTCAAACAGATAAGAGTAACATCTTTTGAAGCTGTAAAGACTCACAATAACAACGAAACATTGCGCTTTTGTAAAATAATGAAATCAAACAGCACGTGCTTACAGCTATCTCGGTCTCTGCGAACTTGGGCATGTCAAAAAAGAAAAAGAAAAATAACAGAAACTCTGTATACTTGCTTTGTAGGCATGAAAAATATATCTATAAAGAGCAAAATGTCTACTTTCATATTAACTGGTTTAAATAGAAAACAAATGTTCTCAGATTATGTAATTCATATGAAACATGCATACAGGCGCATCCACTACTATGGAGATGAGTCAGTGTCGCTGACTTCATCTCTAAACCGAAAACAAAAAAAGCACTAGTTTATCATTATTATTAGTTATCAACATTATTAAATATTATTATTAAAAAAATTAACATATTATTATATTAAAAATGTTAATGCAGTCTCCTTACTGTTTTTTCCCTGACACATTCATAATCATTATGTCTGCCAGTGTGCTGTGGAAAGCTTTACGCATACACTTGAGATAATTAAAGGCTCATTATTATGATTTAAATGATTGTTTAATAAATGTGATTAGTCAACTGATCGCTTAAAATGAACGACGACTAGTAGACCAGGGTTGTCTTAAATTTCTGTCTGCTCCTCAAGAAAAGTTATCGAAGTCTTTCATTTTTATGTTAGTTTTATGATAGTTATTTTTGGAACTAATTTTCTGTAATTGAAAAAGCCAAAATAAACTAAAGTATTGGATGAAAACCTGAAAATTAGAAATGTTGCCTTGGCGTTTGAATTTCAAGTACTTAAACTGAAATAAAAAATAAAGCTATATAGAAATTATAAACTAATTAAAATCTCAAAATTACTTACTTAAGCGGAAATTTAGCTATAAGCCTATTCAAAATATTATATAAATGTGTTGATGTGATTAGTACTGTAATAGTGTCTAAATAATGCTAAAAACACTGACCCATTTACTTACAGTAATAAAAATAATGATAAATGATGAATCATTTTGGAGTGATCATACCTGTAAAGGGATATTTATCCAAAAATGAAGATTCTGTCATTAATTACTCACCAACATGTCGTTCCAAACCCGTAAGACCTTCAAAATGAAGATTTTTATTGAAATATGAGAGCTTTCTGACACTTAATAGACAGCAAAGCAACTGAGGCCCAGAAATGTAGTAAGGACATCAATAAAATAGCTTGAGTATAAGAGTACTTGATTATATATGAGTACTTGAGTATATACGAGTACGAGTACTTGAGTACATGAGTACACTTTCGTGAATGTGCGTTGACTAACATGGAAGAGAACAAATTTTTTAAGTTGGGTTTTTTTTGGTTTTCTTTGCGCACAAAAAGCATTCTCATAAAATTACAGTTGGACCACTGACGTCACATGGACTATTTTAATGATGTCCTTGCTACTTTTCTGGGCCTTGAACATGTCAGTTGCGTTGCTGTCTATTTAGGGTCAGAAAGCTCTGAGATTTCATCAAAAATATCTTAATTTGTGTTCTGAAGATGAACAAAGGTCTTACAGGTTTGGAAAGACATGAGGGTGAGTAATTAATAACATAATTTTTATTTTTGAGTAAACTACCCTTTAAATGTCTACAGAATTTGAACTTAATATACCTGCAAATTAATTATGATCATGAAAATAGCAGCTTGGGTTCAAAAGCAGTGCAATTTTTTGCAGCTATGTCCAGTTCCCAAATTTGGCCTTGAGCCTTTCACAATTATGTGTTTGTGGGACTGTTCCTCCAGCTGTTCCCTGTCATCAGACGCTGGCCAGCTGCGTGTGTGCCTGTGTGTTGAGGGATTGCAGTCGCTTCACCGCCAGCTGTCCAGCGCTGTTTCCGGTCCTCAGCCGTCATTTGTGATTTGCGGCCCTGCAGCTGTGTCTCTCAAAAGCCTTATTACAGACTTTGTGTTTGTGAAGGCGACATAACAGAGAATTTATATTATGAGAAAATCTCTGTAAACACACACCCAATTTGAAAATATCCCACTTTTTCCAGGTGCAAATAAAGTGATTGATGTGATTGATGTCGCAAGACAAGCAGATAGCAAGCTCAAGCTGGGAGAGTTTGTGAAATATTACTACCAATCTGAACGACCAAAAGTGTTAAATCTCATCAGCCTGGAGTTCTCTGATACAAGGTATGTCTGTGGAAAAACCATCAGTGCATTATACAGTTAACACATATAAATGCTTGTTTGGAGTCTGATGTGTATATATATATTTTTTGGTCTGTTTTAGGATGGCCAATTTGGTGGAGGTTCCTGAAATTGCGCAGAACATGTCCTGGGTGGAGAACTACTGGCCTGATGACTCGTTCTTCCCCAAACCATTTGTGCAGAAGTATTGTCTCATGGGAATGAAAAACAGTTACACAGACTTCCACATCGATTTTGGAGGAACTTCAGTGTGGTATCATGTCCTCTGGGTAAGAACTAAGGCCTGTTTGATGACGTGAATTTGTTTTATGAAGTGTACTTTCGTATATGACCGTCTAAATGGTTTTTATGAGCAATTTGCAGAGATCCGGTCTTAACGTTACGGTTACGTAAGTGATAAGTGCTGATAAGGATGTTTTTTTCCCTCTTCAGGGAGAGAAGATTTTCTACTTGATCAAGCCTACTAAGGCTAACCTTGCACTATATGAGTCCTGGAGCTCATCGCCCAATCAGAGCGAAGTATTCTTTGGGGATAAAGTCGACAAGTGTTACAAATGTGTGGTCAAGCAGGGAACTACCATCTTCCTCCCCACAGGTGAGGTTATTAAATTAGCCAAACTTTTGAATCATTTTTGGTGTCCATTAAAAGATTATCCCCTCCCTTCATTTGGTGCTCAAATAAAATCAGTTAAAATTAATTTCAAATTAGAAATGAAATTATATTCAAATTAAAATATGTGACCCCGGACCACAAAACCAGTCATAAATCACACGGGTATATTTGTAGCAATAGCCAAAAATACAACGTATGGGTCAAAATTATTGATTTTTTTTTTTCTATAAATATAAAGTAAAGATCATGTTCCATGAAGATATTTTGTAAATTTCCTTCTGTAAATATATCAAAACTTAACTTAATTTTTGTTTAGTAACATGCATTGCTGACAACTTAATTCGGACAACTTTAAAGGCGATTTTTCTCAATATTTTGATATATATATTAGGTCTGTCAAATGATTAATCGTGACAAAATAAAAGTTTGCATTTGCCTGATATGTGTGATTATATAAATACAAACACATTCATGTATATATTTAAGAAATATTTACAAGTATATGTATTTATTATAATTTTTATATATTTATATTATATATAAATACAAATATTATGTACATAAATAACATTTCTCTTAAATATATACATTAATTTGTGTGAAAATATATATATATACATAATAATTACACAAAGTACACACACATATATTAGGCAAACTCAAACTTTTGTTTTGTATGCAATTAATATATAATTTATTTTATTTTTTATTTTTTGCACCCTCAGATTCTACATTTTCTAATAGTTGTATCTCAGTCAAATATTGTCCTATCTTAACAAACCATACATCAATAGAAAACTATTTATTCAGCTTTCAGATGATGTATAAATCTCAATTTAAAACAAAATGACCCTTATGACTGGTTTTGTTGTCCAGGGTCACATATAATTCAAATTTATTTTAATTAAAATGTCAGGGTGGTACAACTGTCATGAAATCAAAGAAACAAGCATCATTAAAATAATGAAATTCTTAAAGAAAACCTTAGTTGTTTTCCATTATCTTCTAATATTATCATAAATCATGTGGTGCAACCATCATACAGAAACAAGAAATTATGTCATAGAGTCCCTCATGAATGTGTGTCAAGGTCAGTAAGTCTCTAATATTCAAAGGAAAGATCAATTTATGTGGTGTGACTTTCCAAAAAGTAAATTATTAAAGGTACAGTTTACCCAAAAATGTAAATTATCCCATGCTTTGCTCACCCTCAAGCTATCCTATGTGTACAAGACTTTCTTCTTTCAGACTAATGCAATTAGAGTTATATTAAAAATATCCTAGCTTTTCCAAGTTTTATAATGGCAGTGAATGGGTGTTGAGATTTTGTCCAATAAAATGCGTCCATCCATCTTAAAAAGTGCTCCACACAGCTCTGGAGAGTTAATAAAGGCCTCCTGAAGTGAATTGATGCATTCTTTTATAAGAAAAATAAATAAAAATATTTAAAACTTTATAAACCGTAATCATAGTTTCCGCTAACTGTTGTACACACATTCACGAGAGAGGGCCATTCCAGCGGATGATATTACAAATTCATGGTATTTGTAATAAAATGACTTTTTTTTTTTTTTTTTTTTTTAATGAAACGGAGTGAAACAGAAGTACAAAGAGTAACTTTTCTTTTTTGAGGATCTGTCATTGACTTAAACAACACGCCTTTTGTATCCTCAATTGACCCCGCGACACCAAATAGGATGTGTGCTTTCGTAGTAAAGCACGTACGCGGTACGGCAAGGCAAATATAATATCAGGCGGTTTCCCAGTGCTCCTGCCAGGAAAATATGTATTGCCGTCCAGCTCCGATGACCCTTGTTATAGTGGGAGTGTTGGGCAACAGACTTTGCTGAGCAACGTGGTAAACAGTATAAAAACACTCTGAAGGGCTGTGATGCAATTCACGTGCGCCTTGCCGAATGGAAAGAATGTAGAATGAAAAGTATCTGGGTGTTATTTAAATCACCCGTCAGAAACGCTGTTAATTCAGCAGTGCTATAAATGGTCTTTAACCACTGCGGAGGTAGTAGGACGTAACTGTTCTCGGGGCAGGGATTCATTATCACAGCATGTGTGTTGGTGGTGTGTGAAAGTGAGCATGTGGGTTTCCCTCTTCGTGCAGAACGTCACATGTGACGAAGCAGAAATCCCCCTCTTGTTTAGCAACATGTCTGCACACGGTGGCCAATACACATGCAGCTAGACGGAGAGATAAACCCGATGTTTCTGTCAGTGGCAGTGAGGTGTGGGTGTGCGATGACTCTATATTTGGCTTTTGCTGATGCGTGTTGTGAATTGGGTGTTTATTCTGCTGATGTCTATGAATGTCACTGCTGAATAATAAGGATGACATAATATGCCTCAGGCAAGTGTAAGAGAGTTTTAGCCAGTTAATGGTACTTAAACTTCAGTTTACAGTCTGGAAAAATGTAAATCATATTAGATTTGATTAGAATTGTATTAAAATAAAATATGAAATTTAAAATTATTTGAGGAATTTAAGATGTTCAAATGGAAGTCCGCTTCCAGAACAAAAATTTACAGATAATTTACTCACCCCCTCGTCATCCAAGATGTTCATGTCTTTCTTTCTTCAGTCGATAGGAAATTATGTTTTTGAAGATTGTTTCAAAAATTGAAAATGTATGTACTTTTTAACCTCAAATTACAAAAAAAAAAAAAATATGGAGAGAAATCCTGAAATATTTTCCTCAAAAAGCATAATTTCTTTGACTGAAGAAAGAAAGACATGAACATCTTGGACGATAAGGGGGTGAGTACATTTTCTGTCAATTTTTGTTCTGAAAGTGAACTTCTCCATAAAATATTCTTATAATGTTGTTTTTTTTTTTTTTTTTTTTTTTTAGTTAAATAATATTTAAATATATTAAGTATTTCAGTATTTTATTTTTATATTTTTGCTTCCATTAAATTACATTTAAATGATGTACAATCTAAAACGTTGAAAATATTCTTAATTATAAATTCTTTAAGCTAAAATATATTCTAATGGGTGTTTTAACATGATGCAGCTCACTAGTGTTAAGCTAGCGTTTAATGAAAATATTATATCTGACTCATGTGCAGAGATGTCACTAAAATTACAATTATTTTAAATGCTAAATAATTGTTTTTGCTCAAGCTAGTGACAAACTAGGTCAGCATAACAGTCTTTCTGGAGGCCTGAATGTTGTTCTGTTGCCCTCTACAGGTTGGATCCATGCAGTGCTCACTTCTCAGGACTCCATGGCATTTGGTGGGAACTTCTTGCATAACTTAAACATAGGCATGCAGCTCAGGTAAAACCCTGAATTAATTTCTCCATGTATTTCCTTTTGATTAAGCCTTTCTGTATTATTGATGTTTCTAAAACTACTCATCTTGGAACTACCTCTTCATGCACATTTTAGGTGTTATGAGATGGAACGCAGACTGAAGACTCCAGATCTCTTTAAGTTCCCATATTTTGAGGCCATCTGCTGGTATGTGGGCAAAAACCTTCTGGAGACCCTTAAAGGTCAGTGGGATAGAACAACTCATACTTTTTATTTATAGACAAGAGCAGAATTTTCCCAAAACATAAATTGAGAGGGAACTGCACAAGATTTAGGAGTAGACAAAAAGCTAGTAATGTAATTAAAAATAAACACTGTACCTCCATGTCATATCACCATAAACCAGTATCAGAGAACTGTTAACATGCAAATGTTAAATTGTTGGAGTATCAATGCATTTCAAGTATAATTTTCTGAAAATTTAGTGGTTTCGTGCCAGTTCTTCCTAATGTAAGTATAGCGTAGATGTAGCATGTTGACCAAGCGAAGATTCGGAGTGAAACGTGTTTGTGTTTCAGAGCTGCGGGAGGATAAATGTCAACCTCAGGGTTATCTGGTGGACGGGGTGAAAGCTTTAATCTCATCACTGAAAACATGGCTGAGGAGGGAGGTGAGAGAATGTCCGCTTTTTCTATGTCATTATTTTTATGGTGGAACTCCTGTGGCTGTTGTACATGCTCATTTTCTCTGTGTGTTTCCTCTGCAGCTGACTCAACCCAACAGTGAGGTTCCAGACAATATCAGGCCAAGCCATCTCATTAAAGCTCTGACCAAGGAGATCCGCTACCTGGAGGTAAGACAAGCCTGAAGAAATTGAGCGGATTAGTTCACTACAGAATTAAACTTCCCTGATAATTTACTCTCTCCCATGTCATGCAAGATGTTCATGTCTTTCTTTCTTCACTCGAAAAGATATTAAGGTTCTTGAGGAAAACATTCCAGAATTTTTCTCCATATAATGGACTTCAATGGGAATCAACGGGTTGAAGCTCCAAATTGCAGTTTCAGTGCAACTTCAAAATGCTCTACACAATCCCAGCTGAGGAATAAGGGTCTTATGTAATGAAACGATCGGCCACCCCCTCCCCAAAAAAAGAATACTTTTTAACCACAAATGCTTGTATTGCACCAGCCTAGGTCACACGTGAAGTAGGTGGAAGTATCGACCCAGTGTTTACAAAGCGAATATGCAAAGAAAGTCAAATGCTCTTTACAAAAAAAAGATTATGTCGGATGACTTTGAAGTTGGAGGAGAAAATGAGTCGAAGTACACAGATGAACTAACTACACGTGACCTGAATTTGTGAAGAGGCGGACATGCATTGCAGAACTAGTGCAAGATGATTTGTGGTTAAAAAGTAAATACATTTTTATTTTTTTAGAAAATTACCAATCATTTTGCTAGATAAGACCCTTAGTCCTCAGCTGGGATCATGTAGAGCTCTTTGAAGCTGCACTGAAACTGCAATTTGGGCCTTCAACCTGTTGATCCCCTTTGAAGTCCACTATATGGAGAAAAATCCTGGAATGTTTTTCTCAAAAACCTTCATTTCTTTTCATTTTAAGAAAGACATTAACATCTTGGATGACATGGGGTGAGTGAATTCTGGAGTGAACTAATGCTTTAAATGTTTGCCAGTTAACATAATGATTTTCTTTATGGCACAACTTGGCTGCTAAAGCAGCTCCTAGACATTTACGTGATTTGCTTGTTTTCTTAAACAGGATGAATCGAATAAAGCTGGAAAATCTCAGGGAAGTGCTGAGTGGCCTTTAACGCGCTCATCACTGGAGAAGGGATATCAGGCACAGCGGGCCGCACAGCGGCTACGAGAACATCGTCATCGACACCACCACCATCATCATCATCACAGCCGCAAACTGCCCTCAAACTTGGATGTTCTGGAGCTTCATACGCTGGAGGTATTAAAGAGACTGGAGGTCGGACCTCTTGAGGAGGTGAGTGCTGTTTTCTTTTTTTTTCCCCTCATAATGCACTGTAGCATTAAGCTCAAGTTTCTTGTCTGTTCTTCAAAGCATCATTAGCCTATATAAGTCCTTATCATATGACTGTAATGCAATGCTATGAAATGGTTGTAGAGGACATTTTCACCTTGATATTGGATATGTTCACTGCTTTAGCAGCATGCAATTATTATTACTCATTTCCAGTAAAAACACCTTGTCTCGTCTGTTGTAACAGGACCCAGCCTTCAGCTCCAAAGTAAATGGCAAGTTCAAGAAAGTGTCTTCGGTGTCTGCAGTAGCTGTTGAGGATGCTCATGACAATGCCCTGCGCCTGGTGTTATGTAATGGCAAAATTATGCGGTGAGGGTCCTGATTGCTTCACTTGTTTTGTGACATTATATTGTTGATCTATTGGGGACTAGCTTTCGTTGTTATCATTCTTATCCATACTAAGAAAGAAATGCAATCATATCAGTAATATGTGACCCTGGACTAGTCATAAGGGTTCAGTTTTTTTTCATCTGAAAGCTGAATAATTAAGCTTTCCATTGATGTATATGGTTTGTTATGATAGGACAATATTTGCCCAAGATACAACTATTTGAAAATCTGGAATCTGAGGGTGCTAAAAAATCAAAATATTGAGAAAATCACCTTTAAAGTTGTCCAAATGAAGTTCTTAGCAATGCATGTTATAAATCAAAATGTAAGTTTTGATATATTTACAAGAAAAAAAGATGTTTTTTTTTTTTTTTTGTTTATTATTTGAGTATTTAGTTTTAAGCAATATTTTGAGAAGTCATTGAATGGTTACATGCCATTGTTTTCTTTTAACTTGTAGACGTCTATATTTAATTTTTTAAATACAGTGTGGAATTTAGTAGCAATAATAGTGGAATTTCACTGGTATTGCAATATTGACTACTAAATTTTTGGTGTTTTACATCTTGTACCTATTAATTCTTGACATGATAAAGTTTGATTTATATTAGTTTCTTTATACTAGCTTTATCTATTATTATTATTATTATTATTATTATTATTATTATTATTATTATTAACTAATATTCAAAAGATTGGGGTCATAAGTTGTTTTTTTAAATACAAATTGCTATTTTTATTCATTAAGAATACACTAAACTGATCACAAGTGACAGTAAAATCTTTTAAAAAGTTACTATTTACTTTTGTTTATTGATTGATTTGATTGATTTTTAAGGTCATCAAAAAATCTTTAAAAACATTTAGCATAAAAATATTAAGCAGTACAACAGAAATAATTAAAAAAAAAAAAAAGTTAAATCAGCATATTAGAGTGATTTCTAAAGGATTATGTGACACTGAAAACTGTAGTTTTGATGCTGAAAATGCAGCTTTGCTTCACAGGAATCAATTACATTTTAAAATATATTAAAATAAAAAACAGTTCACAAAATTACTGTTTTTACTACATTTTTGATTAAATAAATGGATCCTTGGTGAGCAGAGGAGGCGTCTTTGTTTAAAAAAAATAAATAAATAAAAAATATCGTACCAACCCCAAACTTTTGAATGGTAGTGTATTTTTATGATATGTATTTTATTTTTCATTAAAATTTTATTTATTTGTTTATTGTAATACATTAATCATATAAGTAAAGGTTATATTTTGGTGGGTTTCTCAAAGAAATGTGTCGTCCTTTCTCACAGGGAGAGGTTACCTATCAGCAATGTGGCAGCCAAAATTAACGGAGTGGAAATGTTGCAGTATCATCAACACGGGATCAAATTGGAAAGGATGTCGATGTGCCAACAAGAAAAAGTGAAAAAAGAAAAGCGAGAGGATGAATTTAGAGTACACTGCACTATCAAGAAACCAGTCAATCACGGTAAGCTGAAGAGGATATCACGACCCAGAATGCTTACATAATACTGAAGCCAGGCAAAAGCATCATTTTCTTGTTAACAGTGATTGATTATAAAGTAAAAGCAATTTTTATTTTGTCAGGTCTAACTGTGCAGACAGAACTCAGGACAGAGTCGTCACATGTAGCGTCTTCAGACAGTGACTCGGAGTCAGAAGCGGAAGATTCTGCTGAGGTGCTGATGATGTCTAATAAGCTAAACACTTACTTTCACTTGGTTAAATGGCTTAAAATCTTAATCCTCTCTATCACAATTTCTTTAAACAGAAACACTCTGAGTCAGAGAGTTCTGAGGAAGAGGATGGAGGAAGCAAGAGAGACTCAGGGAGTTTTGTGGAGCATTTAAGCAGCCGGCATCATGGCCACCATAAGCAAGCGCTAAAACGGTACGGCTGCCCTTCATTTTACACACCTGAGAAACTTGGCACAGTTTAAAAGCTAATTTTAAGACTTTATCTATTTTTGTGCTTAAATATTAAAAAAAACCTCCTTGTCCACAGAGAACGTCCTACCTCACCGAGCACAGATAATGCCATTCAGGGCATGCTGTCCATGGCGGGGCTCCTGTATCAGCAGGCGTCAGCAGGGGGTGATATTTTACAGCAGCACTGGTGGTCCAGTCAGGGTAACAGTAACAGCAGCAGTGACGCTTGGGACAGCAGTGAACCCTGTTCGGCACCCCGCAGCCCGGAGGAAGAGGATGGGAGTCCCGGAGACGAATATTCATATAGAGAGAGCTCACTTTCTCCTCCCCTCCACCCTTCCAAAAGACACGCCCCCAACCCAACACCCATCAGCAACCAGGCCACTAAAGGTGAGCAGACTGAACTTTTATTGGTAACACTTTTCAATACATGAGCAAACAATGAATGCATTTATTACAGTGTTTATTAACCTTTGTTAATGTTAATGAAAATATAGTCGTTCATTGTTAGTTCTTGTTAATTCAGTGCATTAACTAATGTTAACAAACAACTTAATTTTAATAATCCATTAGTTAATTAATGCTGTAGAAGTATTGTTCATTCTTAGTTTAACTAAAACCTTATTGTGAAGTGTTAACCTTTTATTACTTAAAAATAAAAATATTAGCAATAATAATAATATGTGACCCTGGACCACAAAACAAGTCATATAGGTATATTTGTAGCAATAGCCAAAAAAAATACATTGTATGGGTCAAAATTATCGATTTTTCTTTTATGCCAAAAAATCATTAGGATATTAAGTAAAGATCATGTTCCATGAAGATATTTTGTAAATTTTCAACTGTAAATATATCAAAACTTAATTTTTGATTAGTAATATGCATTGCTAAGAACTTCATTTTGACAAATTTAAAGGCAGTATTTTGAATTTATTTTTTTTATTTAATTTTTTTTGCAATTTAAGATTTTCAAACAGTTGTATCTCAGCCAAATATTATCCTATCCTAACAAACCATTCATCCATGGAAAGCTTATTTATTCAGATTTCAAATAAATGTTAATATAAATTGGATATAATATAACATAAATTTAACAAACATTGACCCTTATGACTGGTTTTGTGGTCCAGAGTCACATATTGTATTGTTATTTCTTAAAAAAAGGGAAAACTTTTATTTGCCAAATCAAATAATTTGCCAAAAATCATAAAGAGGACCTCTGTTGACTCTCATAACTGTATTAAAGTCGATAATTTTACCTGTGTATGATGAGGCAAGTTCAGGTTGTGAAATGTCATGTGGTGCAACTCCCTAAAAATTATATTTATGGATTAATTTGTATATAATGAAATTTGTGTGTGTGTGATTATATATACATATATTCATTAAAATATGTAGAAGAAAACAGATTTTTGTGGAAACCATTTTTCTTGGGGAAAAAAAAAAGTAAAAGTATGAAAATGTATTTGTTAAAACTTTTTTTCAGAAAACAATTTTTAATCATATTTGTTACATTTTTTTATTTTTGCCTTAAAATATGTCAAGGGGCATTTTGAAAATAGATGTGTACATTATTTATGCAAAGTAAATATTTTAGTTTTTACTTGGTTACACCATGTGACATTTTTAGAGTCATTTGTCAGTACTTTGCATGGTATAAAGGGTTTTAAAAATCATTCAAAGGGATAGATCACCCAAAAATGAAAATCACACCTTGATTTATTTCTCAATTCATCCTAGGCGTGTATGACTTTCTTCTTTCAGACAAATACAATTTGAGTTATATTAAAAAAAAATCCTGACTCTTCCATGCTTTATAATGGCAGTGAATGGCTGCTGCGATTTTGAAGTTCAATGAAGTGCATCCATCTATCATAAAAAGTACTCCACACAACTCCGGGGGGGGGGGTTAATAAAGGCCTTCTGAAGTGAATTCATGCATTTGTATAAGAAAAATATCCATGTTTGCATTCATGAGAGAGTGGCATTCCAGCAGATGACGTAGGTTTAACGTAAGCTCGGGTGAGAATATGCTAGTCTTGTGTGAACCAAGTTTTGTTCACAGTTTGTCTCCTCCTACATCATCCACTGGAACGCCACTCTCTCATGAACACTCGTACGACAGTTAGCGAAAGCTAGAGATTAGAGTTTGTTTCAGCAATGTATATTTTTCTTCCACAAATGCATCAATTCACTTCAGAAGGCCTTTATTAATTTATATTGGACTTTAAAATCTCAACACCCATTGACTGCCATTATAAAGCTTGGAAGAGCCAGGTTATAAGTAAGTCATATACATTTAGGAGTAAAGCATGGGGTAATTTTCATTTTTGGGTGAACTGTCCGTTTATGTATGTTGTACATTTTAGTCTTTTGCTTATTGTGTTTTTGTGGTTTTATTGTAGGAAAACGTCCTAAGAAAGGACAGGCGACGGCGAAACAGAGGCTTGGGAAGATATTGAAAGTGAGCCATCATAAAGGCTTATTCCTGTAGCATGATGGAGGAACGAATGAGACGTGTAATAAATCAACACAGCTGCTTTTCTTAATACGCTGGGACTATTATCACACACATAGTTCTCTTACTCACTGTGCATGTTTAGGTGACAGGGTATGTTTAATGGCTCACTTTTTTTTCTTCACCAATCACACACAACACATTATCCATCAGCGCAGGGAAACAGCTTTACTTTGGACAACATTTCAACATCAACTGCTAAAGGTTTCAAGAGGAAGCACAGAAACGGATGGGCAGCGTTTGTTCCTACAGCCAGGAAAACGAGCCGCAAGTTTGTATCACGGGCTGAGGCCTCTCCTCTCCCCCACCCTACCTCTTACCACATCTGTAGCATGAGTGTCAAGGCGCTCGCAGGCTAAGGACGTCTTCCTAGCCCTCCACGGCCCGACACTGGGACTGTTCCATTGGTCTTTGGATTCCCCTCAAGTCATTATCAATCTGCCTAGTTCTCTCTCTCCTTTGATTGTCTCAGGCTGATGTATGAGCTTTTGAAATGGTGCTGAACATTTATAAATTCTTCCCAGTCCCCTCTTCCCCCCTTTAAGCAATAATTGTACAGCAGTGAGTGATGTATTGATGATTTAGTGGGCCGCACTTTCAGTATGCACAGGAAGTCCTCTCATGGCTGGAAGTATTGATCTGTACAGTACAACCATCAAAAAGTGGCAACATAATTTTCCTTGATTTGACTTGATTGGTGGACTTAAATGGGTAATTTAAGTTAATTTATATTAATATAATGTTAATGAAGCTTCTTACTGAAATATGTAGTAGGAAACTCATGAAAGACTTATGTTATTTAAAAAGCCTACGTTGTTTTATGCATATTTTGGACTATGGGGGGCGCCATTATGATGTAAAATGGTTGCACTCGTGAGCTACTGACGCTACCTGTTGCTATTTTTACCTCAACACAACTCGGAAAATAAAATACTGATACGAAAGCTACTGAAAGAGCTTACAGGTGGCAATGGACGTATTTGTGCGCTTAAACCGTACCATGTCGTACCATCGTTTTTCTTCAGGAGGAGTCTAAACGCCCCGGATGTTGAGTGAAATCCGCACTGAGAAACTCTTTCAGAGGCTGCGGCGTCATGTTTACATCCTGCCAGGATAGCATTTAGCGTTTCTTGTCTCTTCCGTTTGTAAGCTCTTTCAGTAGCTGTGGTCTACTAAAAGCCTCAAAGGCATCAGGGCTAAAGTAGAGAGAACAAAGACGTGAATGTTTAGGAAGTTTTGTTCGTCCACAGGCATCTTCCCATTCTTTTCTCCTCTTCTTATCACTAGGAAAAGCAGTGAAGACTTGCATCGCTTCTCTTGTTGCCCTTCGACAGAAAATTACAACCAAAAGCCACTCAATGTGGCATTGTATCCGTATTTAATTTTCCAAGTTGTGTTGTGGTAAAAATAGCAACGGTTAGCGGCAGTAGCTCATGGAATGCAGCCACTTCACGTCATTGAAATAATGGCGCCCCCCATAGTCCAAAATATGTATAAACGATGCGGATTTTTTAAATGAGGTGTCTTTCGTGGGTTTCTGCTACATATTAAGGTAAGAGACGTCATATACGTTATATTGCGGTATTTATATATATATATATATATATATATATATATATATATATATATATATATATATATATATGTGTTAAAATACTGCTGATTAAAATAAATTTGAGTTGTACCTTGATTTTGTCAACCTTTTTGGTTTAAAAGCTAGTGAAATATTTTTACACTGAGAAAATTAAGAAAAAATGTTGCCACACTTTGTTATAACCCAGTGGCCACTGAGAGGTCCTGCATCCTGGAGTGCCGCCTCTGAAATACTGTATGTGATGTAGTTTGCGAGGACTAAATATGCTTGTCACGTGATTGACAATGATCTTTAGCTCATTCTGCATAATTTATGTTCTATTTTGTTTGTTTTAAGATATTTTTTGTTGACTGGATAACTTATTTATTAATTTCAAAGATATAAGGATTTATATTGCATTGAGTTTCCTGTTTTTCCTTTGCGTTTTTGTAAATAGGAGTATAATTTTGAATGTTACCAATTTAAGAGGAATGAGCTTTTGTTTAGGTTCAGCTTTATGGATTTGTAGTTAACACATTTAATGTTACTTAAAAGATTTTCGAATGACTTTTCCTGTTCAATTTACCTCTAAAATGTTGAGTTTGTTTAAATAATGTTGCTTTATGTTGTCTTTACGACCTGTTAAAACGGGACAAAAGAATTTCAGTGGGAACAACAACAAAAAAGTGGTGCTTGTGTGTGAATTTCTTAGCGAGGCTATGAAACGTTTTCTCAGGGAACATCAAACAGGTGACATCTTTGAATTCATCACCAGCACTGTCATACAATCTCGTTTTATACTCGTTTCCACAAGTTTGCCAACAAATGTATATATTCCCTATTATTATTATTTTGTCTGGTTGACGCAATCCCAGATTCAGAACAAAAGTGTCCCGATGTAAAGTATATAAAAAAAATAATCTTGAGTTTGTGAGAACAGATTTTGATCAGCTATTCTTGACTGTTGTGTAACTGTTGGTTCAAGAAATGCACTATTTTGGATGACTGAGTTGGAAAACTGCTAAAACTCAGGCTTTGTTACAGTTTTGAGTTTTGCGCATGCGTTTTATGACAAAATGTTCCTCTGTTCCCACTCACTAACCTTAAAATAGACGAGCACCCTTTGAGAATTTCAGCTTTGATAAATCAGGCTTGTCTTCAGACAGGTTTCCTTTGCTTTGACGCATTAATTGTACAGTATTTATTAATCTCTAGCATTCATTTCCATTTTCGACTGTGGTATAGACTTAATGTCACTGTGTTTTCAAATGCTGTGTTCTGTTGCTCCTCTTCAAAAAAATTTCCCCAGAGTTCTCTTTGAAAGTTTTGGATGTGATGGATTTTCTCAAAATGCAATGTATATATATAAGATGAGGGAAATGTTTTGTAGATCACACTGTTTTCCCCTTTCCCTTTACCAAATGTTAAGTGATAAACACTGTTCTACTGACAAAATTTAAGCGTTGATGCCTTTTTATTTATATTTTATAATGCAACTTTTACAATTGGACTTGATAATAAGTCCATACACATAACAGGAACCTTAAGTTTCCTTTACAGAAAATGCACGGGTTTTGCAATCTGGTGCACGTCTGCAAAAGCAAAGCAGAGAAGAGATCCAGTCACACATGCTGTGGCAACACCAGGTAACTGCACTTGAAATTGAAAAAAAAAAAAAATTCTATTTCTCATGTATGTTAATGAGTTAAATACATATGTACATACTGAGGGCGAATCTACTCGTCATCATCAGGTGGGATTCCCAGCTCCTCATCTGTCCATGCTGAAGTGTCCGGCCACGGGAAGTGACCCTAAAGAGATGATTAGTTAAGTCACTGGTACTCTGTTTATAATGATGTGGCTAAAACAGCAGCATTTTATCCGTTGCTCTTGTGTTTTGATGTAGTTTCTTCTCACCAGTACGGCATCCGGGTCGTGCCAGACGTGCCAAAGGATCCAAAACCACATGGCGCCGCTGAGCAGCTCTGCCTGAAACTTCTGGTGCTTGGTGAGCTGAGGAGGTTGTCTGTATTGGGGTTCAATATGAGGGCCTCCTCCTGCCCTAAAATCACAACCGACAGATTACCAGTAAGTACGTGAAATTTAATGGATAGCGGTGTAAATGGCATTACGAACTATGATGTATGTTAATGCTGATAAGCTGAACAGATGTATATGGATATTTGAACATAAGTAAAAATACCTAAAATAATTAAAATGAATAAACTGTACGTAAAATAGCCAATTAATTTTTTTTCTTATACATTTCTAATATTTATTACACAATTAATTATGTAATATTTTAAAACATTTATGTTTAACATATACGTTCAATATGTGTCTGCACTGGGCAAACAAGTAAAAATACACAAGGAATTATCTTTTAAATAATATTAAATGCATCGTATTAATACTTGCCGTGTAGAATTTATCATTAAACTATTTATGCAATTAACTATATTTACAAAGTACGGTGCTAGTAACATTTTTAGACCTGTTACCCAAGTTTTCACCTTGGTACGAGCATGTGTTTTGACAAGTACCACGGTAAAACAATGTCTTTTGACCGTACTTTGGAGTACCATGCATATACCAAAGATATGAACATTCAGTACCATGGTATTGCAGTTTGATACCATCACTGTACTATGGTACAACAAGGCTAACCTCTATATACTCTAGTTATATCGAGTCATCGAATTCCTAACGAATAAACCTGACTCATTTCGTATATTTAAATTGAATTAGTTCCGTTACTGTTTCTTAAGTATCGTTTAGACTTTTTGAGAACCAAACTACAGACTTTACAGTATTTCAAGTAGCACGTTTAGCCTGTTAGCTTTCTGTTCATAAACACTCACTTTCTGACGGTCATCCGCTGAGGTCCGCGTCTGAAGAGCTGCAGGCCAGTTCGGAGGACACCCGCCGTCCTCCCGAGAGAAGACATGCTTATTTTTGTGTTTCCACTGTCTTTTTACAATTAGTTTGGATCGGATGAGCTGCGGTGACCAGACAGCGAAATGTCACCTTTGCAGCGGCTGTTTCTTTGGCCTGCTAATAACGAGCGCTGTGATTGGTCCTTTAAAATAAGGCGTTTTGATGCTACGCACTGTCTGTTCGATAGAGGGCGCCAAATACTCACTGAGAAAAGATTGTATAAATATCGATCAGGTGTTATTTTTAAAAAAAAAAAAAAAAAAAACTATTTAAATATTAAATTAACATAATAATAAAACACGATCGTTAAAATGTATATATTATTACAGAAATAAATACAAATATACGTTTTCCCCAATCAGTTTAATATGCATTAAGTACTTAATTTGGTCATTTATTTACTTAGTGGGCCTACATTTATTAGATTGTAAAAGTATATTTTAATAGTTATTGGTGAGTGTTTCTTTCCATTATGTTAAAATCCACTTAAAGGTAATCAAGAAATAAGAGAGATCCTGTGAATTTTATTGTACACTATTTTTACTTATTATATGCACTGCATAAAGGACCGTTTAGGAAATTGTATTTACACAATTGTACTAGTGCAGACTCTGAAAATAGGACACAGGAGACAAGTGAACATTATATGTGAAAGAACACTTTATTTGCACAAACAGCAATATATCTCAACAGTTTTTTTCCATCCCATCTCTATTACTCTGTCTTTATGACTTCAAGGACTATTGTCAAAGACAATATTCAAAGGGCTGGGAGAAACTAGGAGTGTCAGTAGAATAACAATTACAGAAGACTAATCCTCTGATTAAATGTGTTTTAAAAGTGTATGTTCGGTAATTAAAAAAATAAATAAATAACAGATCTTTAAATAAAAAAAAAAAAAAAAATACAGGTTCAGGCTACATATTTTAGCATCTTAACACTGTAGAGCCTGACATTATTTTAAATAAATAATATTCAGAATCTTTTTTTTTTTTTTTACAGAATAGTTTATTGAACCTTTTTATTTAAAATAAATATTAAATTATTATTTATTATTTTAATGACTTTAAATATACATTTTGTATCATATTTGACAAAAAATACTAAATATACATATATATATATATATACACACACACACAGGGCTGTCAAACGATTAATCCCGATTAATCGCATACAAAAGAAAAGTTTGAGTTTGCCTCATATGTGTGTGTACTGTAATTATGTATATGTAAATACAATACAATATTTACATGTATATGTATTTACTTGTATTATTATATAATTTTATACAATTATAATTGTAAAATTTTATATAAATAGTCAGAATAATCTGTTTTTTTAAATGGAAGTTTATTAGTAGTTCATGAACCTCTATACAAAATCTAAATTGAAAAAAAATATATATATATGCACATATATACACGTTTTGTATCATGTTTGATATATTAGGCTTTTTATTGCCCAAAGAGTATGATATAAGTGAATGTGGTGCCCATACTTAAGGGAAAAACACACGCACACAAATTGAGCAAAAATATGCAATTTGGTACAAATGTTGATTAAATTAAATAAGAATAAGCCCAAATTAAATAAAATCTGGTGTCTTGTAATGTAAATCAATAAGATATCTAAGAGCATAGCAGACTACTTATAAAATGCATAGAATTAGCAGTTGTCACTCTGCATCTCTCAATAATAGATTTAGTTTTAAAAAAAATGTATTAGATTGCATAGAATAGGTTTTTCAGCTAATATTTTGAAGTACAGTATGCTTTATAGGTTAATTAACCACTGCACTTTACAAACCATTACAATAATACATTTAATTTTTAAGCTGTAACATGTTGCAGTATGGTCAACATACTATGCACTTGAACTAAGGAGTCAATTTAAAAAACATAGTTAACATTTCATCTTGTTAGTATATAAACTTCTTACACTATATTTTTGTGCCCTCATCCATCCCTCTTGTGTGTAGATCATGTAATGGACAAAAACAGGCTACTAATAAGTTATAACAAGGTTAGTGACGAAACTGCTTGGAGATTAATTTCAAAACAGGCAAAGGGACTTTCTTAGGGACCCGATGCGAAAAAACCCCAACTACAACTCACTAAGCAATGCGCTCTATAGAAAATGCTCCAATACGCCATTTACTAATCATCATCCCCAGAGCAGCGCAGAGGAGGCGTGGGATCGACAACATGGCGGCTATGGAAACACAATCAATGAAAAAGGCGAACAGCTCATGCAGCTCAAAGCCACGACGCTATCTTACATCCATCTTAACCAAAGCAAGAAACAGATTACTTCTGAAAGCAATATGGCATCGCACGACGATGATGTGAAACCCCAGCTGGGAAGTTTTCGGCACACGATTCGTTTCCTGATCAGCACCAAAACAGGAAATGCGCTCCCTCAGCTGAATTCTTTTGTTGCAGCTCATATGCGGCTGTTATTGTGACGTAATACACGATGTTCGGACTTCTTAAAAATATCTCTCGTAATTGCAGCAGGTGCGCTTGACCTTTAAGAACTACAAAAACGCATAGGATATGTATATTTAAAAAAACAAACAAACAAAAAAAAAACACTGCCAGCCAACATTGATTTCTGAATCGTGAACGAACTGTTAAATCTTTACACTGTCGGTTAAACGATTTATTCCTAGTAGTTATCGATTAAGGTTTCGTGAAAACGCATATGTAACGGTGTTAACTTAAATACATATTATTTTACTAAATTTAATGGCTGCAATAAACTATTTAATCAGAATATGACATTACAACACAAAATATTACTCTTAAATAGGCAAATCCTGTATTAAACAGCAATATGTGTCCACTTTGTGATGTTGTACTTTAGGTTAAACTTGTAATTTGTCACATCATGCTGTTGTGGGCCACGTAATTACGTCATGACGCAGAAGAAAAAGAATCACTGAATCGTTTAAAATCGGTTCTCTTCGAAACGAACCGCCAAAGCAAAACACTACTTTCCAATATTCCGGTGTTTGAGGCGACAAAAGCACGTTAAGGTTTTTAGTCATCAGCGTGCAATTTATAACGCAGGACTGATGACGTACTCGCGGAGTTCAGTCCAGCTTTCGGCAAAGATATTTTCTGGAAAGCCCGTGACCCCGCCCAGTGTGCGCTTTGTGCAGTGTTGACGCCATCTTCTTGCGATTTTTGTATCGCGACACGAACTAATTTTGCATATAAACCACCTCCGTGGAAGAGCTCTTCCAAAACGCCGCGTTTCAGAGATCCACTGAGATTCAAGTAAATCAAACGGTTAATGAGATTTGGAGTTAATGGCGCCCTACTGTCGTCCACAAACGCGGTCGGATCTCCGGGTGCGCCGCTCTCCCCTCGCAGCTCAGTGCCCGCCCACTTATGGAATTCAGATGATGTCATTTGTCGCCAATCAGCGTCGAGAAAACAGGACAATAGGCGTATTATTGGTCAAGGGCAATGTCATTCATTCTATTCAGGAAGGCCAGGGAGGGGGATGAGCGGAGAAAATCGCCATTTTGGAAGCGTAACAAAATGAACGATATCGACAGTTAAATAATACCCTAGCTCCAGAACTGGTTGAAATGTAGCCCGTCTTAATGTCCGTCTATAATCTCAACGTCCCGAAAGTTAAAACCTGAAGTTGATTTGACTGGCGTAGGCAATCCTGTGCGATACAACAGCTCGGTTTAACTATCTCTTTAGTTTCGTTTTCCTTTCAACTGTACAGATTCGACGATCGGCGAGTCACATCGCAGTTTTCTGCTTTGTCTTGCTGTGTTTCTCCACTCTGCGTTGCATAGCTCTTCAACTGCTAGTGGTTGGTTTTATAGCACGGACTGCGCATGCGCAGGAGGATGCGGTTTAGATCCAGTTCAGAATGGGGGAGGGTGTTTGTATGTGGGGTGAGTTGCTCGAATGAAGCCGTCTGGTTGAAGAGCAACATTTGGAGACCCGTGCAACAATGATATTAGTTTACCAGGAAACGATAAAGGACAGCAAAATACTTCTATCTGTTTTATTATTATATATGTATATGTACATTGTGTACTTTGAAGCATTTTAACAAAATGAAAAAACAATCAGAGAACCAAAAAAAAAAAAAAGTGGGTCTGTCCGCAGCCAACGGAAATATTACATTTTCATAACACTCTGCAGATGTTTGTGTTTATACTTGTGGTCATCTCACTCCAGTTACACTGAGGGGAAAAAAAAGAAACACTGCACTTGTATAAAGGGTTACATAACAGATTTGCAGTCATTTACTGTTTTGGGCCTCACAAGTAGGTGTTCGTATTCAACCATAGTAGGCAAAGACTTGCGTAGGCTGCCTTCTGCTTTGTTTTCTCTCAATTCTTGTAGATAACTCTTATTATTTCATGTATGTTTTGACATTTGGATACTTAAAATGGGGGAAGGGATTCCATAAAAAAGGAAACACATGTAGGGAAAGGACTTATGATTAGACTTCCACATAAGGAACCTATAAAAAGACACCCAGATATTGAAGCAAAACACAAGGTCTTGGCAAGGTTAAAACCTTTTACCAAACTCCTATTTGTAATGATAGACACTAGTTATTTTGTAAACACCTTTATAATTATTCCTTGCACTTAGGTTTAGGTTTCAGACAAACTTTGGGATGCGTCATTTGTGCTAAGACATGAATGACATCTCAGATCATGTGGCTTGCTGTGCTATTACTTTTATGACTTGCAACTGCATTTTTGCCTGGCGGTTGAGCAAACAAATCCCATAGATTTATACTGAATGAGAGACCCGAGCCATATTTAGAAACGAAAATATCCGGTGAGCTCTTCTAACTTGTGACCACTTATCAACCATCCAAAACACCTTAGCAACAGCAGTTGTGTCCCTAAATAGTTTTATGCACTATACACTATGTACTCTACCGAGCCGAAGTTATTTTGTCATCCAACATCATAAAATGAATAAAAACGAGGAGGTGAATTCGGACACTCGACGCACTGGACGTGCTGAGGTTGTCGCCATCTTCTGGCAAGACAAAGTGCATTCAATAATGTCCACCATGTTTTCAAAGCACTACAATACCTATATATAAGGGTATAGGGGGCTATTTCAGTATATATTTTTTTCAGTTAATTAAGTGCATCGTCTTATATTTTTTCATTTTGAAATTTTAGGCCCTGTTTACACTATTGCAATTCATTTTAAAACAGCATTTTAAAATGAAAACGATCCTCATCTATACTAGCGTTTTCACTGCGTCTACACTACACAATCAAAAAATTGCATTTCACATGACCATTCATGAAGGTACAACCATAGATATGTATAGGTAGATGCCCTATTAATTAGATGGAGGACGTGTCTACATGCTTGGAGCGGTTGAATGATGCATCTGCCTATACAGATCTATGGGTACAACAATGAGCATGATGTTATTGTTTACACGGTCGTCAAGGATACGCAGAAAGAATGTGTGCAGCAACACCATCGTTTTCAAAAGTCTCCGTTTTGGTCCGTTTACACTGAAAAGCAACCCTGGAGTTTTTAAACTAAAACGTGGTCTGCAGCATTTTTAAAAGTCTCAGTTTTTTTTGAGGGTCGAAAATGGCGAAGTAGTGTAAAGACAGGCGCAAGCCTAGCAAATGTAATGCGTTTTAACAAAAACACACTAGTGTAAATGCAGCCTTTGTGTAAACACAGCAGGGCTGTCAAACGATTAATCGCGAATAATCACAATCAAAATAAAAGTTTGTGTTTATGTAATATATGTGTTCGTACTGTGTATATTAATTATGTATATATAAATGCACACACATACATGTATGCGTTTTAAAACTATTTATATGAGTTGTATAGAAATTAGTGCTGGGCAATGATTAATCATGATTAATCGCATCCAAAATAAAAGTTTTTGTGTACATAATATATATGTGTGTACTATATATATTTATTATGTATATATGAATACACATGCATATATATATTTAAGAACAATATATTATGTTTATTTATATATAAATATATATATATACATGTAAATACAGATAAATATTTTCAAAATATATATTGTATACGTGTCTACACATACACTCACAAAAAAAAAAACCTTTTAATTTGGATGCGATTAATTACGATTAATCGTTGCCCAGCACTAAATATAACAATATTCTTAAACATATACAAGTACTTATGTTTATATATACATAATAAATATACACAACACACACACACACTTTTATATATATATATATATATATATATATATATATATATATATATATATATATATATATATATAAACACAAACTTACTTTGCATGTTACTCGCGATTAATCGTTTGACATCGTTTGATTAATCGTTTGACCTAATTTATTCACACTATAATACAAAACGGCATAGATTAGTGCACAAGTACTCGGAATGGGAACTTATTGTGGTAGTTAGATTTGCTCTGGTATATTTCTATAAATTCTAATTCACTTTGGAAGTTCTCTTGTCTTGAGGGTTTCTTCTAATAAGTGACTCACTAAATCTTTTAGTATTTAAGTATTGTTAATCCCTTATTGTTTCCCTTCTTTAGGCATTTATCTCGATAGGCCGAGCATTCAGGCTTAGTTCTCCACAGCGGGCTGCAGACTTCTATGTTTGGACTGTATGAAGAGAAGCCGTGGATGAACTCTCTCTCCTGCCCGCGCCCGTGAGGTTCTGCGGGAAACCCCGCGGAATGTAGAGGCGGAGCGCGCAGTGACAGAGAGCCGGGCGGGGGTGAGCGGGGGGAGGCGGAGTCACGGCACTTCTGCCAGGGCCGCCATTTTTGCACAGGGAAAAGAGACAGGATTGAAGGGATCCAGTTTCTAACTGTCGGCATAGATATGGACAAAATTCTCGGCTTTTAACAGACTCTAACGGTACGCTTGGATTAGAGCAGCACGAAGCGAAATACAAGTGCGAAATAGCGCGAATTGTAAAGCTTTGTTACACATCCGCAGTGGAGAGCGAAGTATTGTTTTGGTTGTGTGGTAGATCAGGCGGCGGGGTCTCACCCGAGTCCCCCGTGTCTTTATTCACAGTTATTACAGTGGACATCAACGGTAAGTACCTGCCGAAATCCTACAGCTGTCTGTTTGTTTATTAGAGAGGCTTGTTTGATGCCACTGGCTAAGTGACTTGCTCAAGAGGGTCCCATCCTTGCAAAGATGCTGAAACTGGCTTGTAATATTAGTTTGCTCAAATTAGATGTAATTACAATACTGCTGTGGATTTGTCAGCCCTCCTTTTGATGTATAAATCCCACCTGGCTTGTTGTAAAGAGGGCAATCCGAGCAGTGTGTGTCTGTGTGTGTGTATGACTTAATTTAGCAGCTAAAGTGGCTAGCTAGCTCACACCCACCTTTAATGTCTCACAAAAGGAAAGATCTTAAATTGTAACGCTGTTTTGTAGTGGTAACAAGCAGAAAAGCTGCACACGAGAGTAGCGGAGGTAGCGGAAACTCGTTGTCGTTTCTCTTGCGTTGTTGTAAAGCTGCTAGCTACACCAGCAGTCACTGGAGAAATGCTAGCAAGTTAGCCAACCAAGAAAGAAACAGCTCAAGACTTCAATAATCTCTTTACATGCTGGGATGTGCAACAAAAACTGCTTAGAGTGCTTCAGTTTTGGTGAAGACGTGGTCACGTCCCACGATATGTTGCTCCCGCCACTTATCTACAATCCTGATAGTCATATGCACATGTTTACAACTATTTACACGTGTTTTTGATGTGCATTTGAGAAATTGAGAGTTGTGAAATGTTTAAAATGGCACGTTGTGCTCTGACAGAGCCTGCAACAACAGGGCTTTTGTTTACACCTCTCAACTCCAGCTAACCATTCACTAGGTGCACTCTTACCCCATACCCAGCCCACAAATACACTTTAAAGCCTATTGACTGGCATTGACTCAGTATTAAGACCGTCTAAAATACAATGTGATTTTAATCTATTATTTTTGGACTTGCTCTAATCGCTGCTGAGGGTATGACTTAGTAACGTCACTGCTTAGCATAATAATGTGTTGATTTAGCAAGGAGGACATAAAATGAACGCTTGTTTAGTGTCTGTCTGATGTTTTTTGTGTGGTTGTGTGCTGATAATGAGTGCTGCAGGCGTGGGGGAGGGGTTCGGGCTCGGTTCATGTAGTCAGATCTGCTTTAGCTTCTCCTCAAAGTGGACCAGAACCGCGCTGCTTTATTAGCGAACTGCGCAGTTATGCCATTTACACTCAATAAACCGTCACTCGACGCGTTTTTAGGCTCAGAGCGATTTGGGTTAGATGTTTATTGTTGGAAATTTGATTTATTTCTGTGTGGAAGGAAATTAAACGCTCCAGCGTATCATATCGATGCGCATTAGCATAGCAAGCTAAGCGGTTAGCTTCACCCGACTAGCTGTTTGCGAGGACGTTGTTGAATTAGTCGACCGGACGCGGTTAGTTTATCCTTGCAGACGTTGATAACAGATCATTTGCGTGTTTAAACGCAAAACGAAGTCGTTAAAACGCAGTTTTCCCCTCAGATAATCGTGTGCATTGTGAGGTAACGTTAAGTTGAGGTTGGCTAGTCGTCGTCAGTAAGAATCGCTAGCTACGCAGAAACGACGCAAACACTTTGTTCCAGCACAAAAACAGCGCATTTGACAAACAGATACTTAAGCATATGAGAAAAGGCGGGTTTCTTGTTATCTTGGCCGTTTTCTGTCAAATTTCAGCGAGTCTTCGAGCGCAGTATTTCCTCTCAGGTGCTTAGTGAAAATGGCGGATGAGTTGATGTTGTGGTAATGAAAGCCTCCACACCCCTAGATCAGCTCACACACACTGCAGCGCCAACACACTCACCCACAGGCAAGTGCACAACACACACCAGAAAAATACAGTGCCGTGTTTCACCAAATATGATTATAGCCTGCGTCCACTGAACGCTTTAGCACATAAACTGAACCATATGTGTGTACTAGATGTCTAAACCTGGGAAAAGCATCAGAAATGTATGCACCACACTCAAATCTCAGCTCATTCATGAAGGAAAGTATTATAAATGACCAGTAATAACCCTCACGCTGTTCAACAACAGATTTCCCTTTTCAAATGGTAGTTTTACGAGGGGGTAAGAAGATAATTGTCTTTACTATAAGTTAAAGTGTGTTAGTGTGTTAAACGTGACAGGTATTGGCAAGATGGTATACTTGAGTTAAGTAAAAGTATAAACGTGTATCCCTTTGTGAAAGGAACAATAGGGGATTTAATACATACACTCATATTTGTGACCCTTGACCATAAAACTAGTTAAGTCACACGAGTATATTTGTAGCAGTAGCCAACAATGTATTTTTAATGTCAAAAATCATTCAAAATCATCATCAAGATCATGTTCCATGAATATTTTTTGTAACTTTACTACCATAAATGTATCAACTTGTTTTTTGATTAGTACTATGCTTGCTAAGAACTTCATTTGGACAACTTTAAAGGCCATTTTCTCAATATTTTAACTTTTGCACCCTCAGATTCTAGATTTTCAAATAGTTGCATCTTGGCCAAATCTTATTCTATCCATGCATCAGTGGAAAGCTTATTTATTCGGCTTTCAGATGATGTATAAATCTCAGTTTCACATAATTGAACCTTATGACTGGGTTTCTGGTCCAGGGTCACATTTGTGTTTCGTAAAAGCGTTAACTCAGACAATCTTAATTGTAACTCAGTCTTGTTCTTCCAGTGTTTTACAACACAATACATTCAAGGCCTGGTCGGTATGTTGATACATGTATCATTTCATTGGTTTTTTTTGTTTTGTTTTGTTTTTTTCTGCATATGTTGCAGTACATAAATACTATCACAAGTGCATGGCTTCTTAGTTTTTGCCATGTTGAGATAAATTTGAAAAAAAAAAAAACTCATTGTAGTTGTTCTGTTGACTCCACAGAATGCGAATGAGTCTCATTTCGCTTGAATTTATAAACGCTCAATTTTTTAATTGTATTTTTCTGTTGTTATTTGCATCTTTCTTCTAATTTAAAAATAAAGATGAAATAAGATAAAAATTACTTTATTATGAAATACGGTTAGTCATATTGCGAAATAAGAATTTCTTCATACCACCCACCTCTAGGACATTCTTTTGTGACTTAGTTTACCTTACTGGAAATTCATGACTATGAAAGGCAGGGTTGTGCTGTACCAGAAACCTAGATGTGTGCATTGCCTCACCTAAAGAATTAACAGGAAACGAGACATTTCTAGAGCTCACGCACAGCCGTCTGCATCTTAAAACTACCAAGCAATAACAGTTTTGGTTTAACAGTCACACTCTTAGGAGTATGACTTTTTATTTGAGGATGCCGTCGAGTTTACTGCAGCATTGAAAAGAGCGCAACCCACACGGCTGTGTCATATTTCTCTCATGATTACTGCTCCCTCCCCTCTGGTCAGCGGGGAGTTTACAGGTCCAGAAGAATGTGGTTATTCATCATGGGGTAAACACAAGCCCTAATGCGTAATGAATAGACGATGATGCTGCAGAAAGGTAATCTTGATCTTGGATAGGAAGCAGTGAGTGACTGCTCATGCGTGAACTGATAACACATCATCAGGGGCTTCGGTTATCCAGCGGGTCAAGGCATCACGCCGCATATGAATGCTGATGTTTATGCATTTTAGCACTGTTAATGCGTTTGGGTTCTCAGCCTGATGCATTTGTTGTTGTAGCTTTCGGGGGCAGGTGGAATAGCTTACAGGGTCAAGCTGTGAGATAACAGCTGGGACTCGATTGTTTCTCCTTTGACATTGACAAAGACCCCCGTCTTGAGCTCTTCTTTCACCTCACATCCACTGGCTGTAGCAGATGCTGGACTTTGTTGAAAGTTTTCTGGAGTCCATATAACTGTGTGTGAGCACCGCTCAAGGCTTCGTCCTGCTTAGCATACGTTAAAATAATGTTGTAAATGTGGTTTCATCAGTAGAAATTACTTACTTGCCGCCTTTGGAAAGGTTTTGCGTAATAAAAACCAAGCTGTTGTTCCAACAGGCTTTTAAAAATGCCAATTTGTGCATATTTCTTGTAGAATCCAATGATATGTGGACTCTACAAGAACTGTGAGACTGGCCTCTGTAGTGCAAACTTTGGCAGCCACATTTGAGATGATGGTCTGAGACACTTGCCAAACACATGCTTTGGACTGTTTTTCCTCAGGACAGCACCATGGCTGAGATTCAAGATGGCCATTAAGAACGGATTTGTCATCTATTGTATAAAGGCTGATGAATACTGTACGTATTTTTGTCTGTGGCTCCTTTTTTGCATGGAAAAGCTCACGCTTGCGCTTGCATGCAGATAACGAGAGGAGCAGACCATGTACAGTGCAGGCTGTGGCTTTATGACAGGCGTTTCCTGTAGGTGGAGGTCCAATCGTTGGCATGTAGTGGTGTGACATCACAATGAGGCTGTGCAGCTGTGCAAAGAGGATGGAACATCAGCCTACGCACATCAACACACAGCTCACAACTCCGACAGCGACACTAGAGGGAAGTGATCCACGCGGAGAACGGAGCAGAAGCGTGCTTAGCTGCTCTGTTGCACATCCCTGGTTTGTTTTTAAACTATAAGCGTAGTGCATTTCAACCATGCTGTCGTCTCATCAGACCAAAAACATTCTGGATGAACTTAAACGGTCTCATGTCTTTTTTTTTAAGGTCATTGCTGCCTAGGGATGCATTGAAAGGTGAAGGTTGAAACACTTTTTAAAAATAAAGGTTCTTTATTGGCCTCAGTGGTTCTATGAAGAACCTTGAACATCCATGGAACCTTTCAAATGCAGAAAAGGTTCTTTAGATTTTTAAAATGTTCTTCAAAATGGTTTAGGAGCCGTTCACTGAAAGGATCTTTGGGGAACCAAAAATGGTTCTTCTATGGCTTTATTTTTAAGAGTGAAGGGAAGATTTTTATTGCACTATGGCATTGTGAAGTCTTTAGTGCAGAAAATATCTACCTGAAACGCAATTCCGATCAGCATAAACAGCTGCCGCAGCTGCATTCACCATCCTGTCTTATTCTTTGTCAGGTTGTCATGTCACACTTGCATTCTAGCCTCACTGCGCATGGGTGACTCGACGCTGTATGTGTGTGTGAGGCCATGGGCAGTGTCTGTTTGTTCTGTGTGTTGACAGAGGGATGGAGAAGTAAAGTACCCCCCTCCACCCCTCAGGAGAGGTGGAGGTTATATAGAGAGAGAGAGGCAGGTGTCTCAGGTGACGCATCTTTCCTCGCATTGCGCACACTGGGACACACAGATGCTAAAATCTGGTTTGCTTGAGATTCCAAAGATGCAGTGTTTTTATATTTACAGTCTATGTTTTATCAAACCAAGGTGTGGTTAAGCATGTATGCTGGTAGCCGGTTCCACCGGGAGGCCTGTTAGTGCCGTAAGGTCACGTGAGAGATGTGCAGGGAGGAGCCGCAGGCTCAGGTAACCTGTTTTTGTTTCCCTGCTGTAACCGAGCTCTCTCAACGGGCCCTACCTACATGACAGGTGTCCCATAGAGCAGACAGGCAAGGGTGCAGCATCGCATCCTACTCATTTATAAATGTGTGAATGTTATCGTGGGGTGTTTGTGATGTAATGGTGCGAGCCAGACGTTAAATCGATCATGTGGCCATGCCATTATTAAGTCTGAGTGGCCCAGACTGTCGTTTTCGTCCATGGCGCTGTTGTGTCTGACTGATTTGACCACTGTACATCCACACATGCACGAACATGCCGAAACACCAAAACTGACATTAAATACGAGGAAGGAAATTTGCCGTTGTTTAGGTTTTAGAGGTTTGCGAAGACAGATATTTGAACATCTGCTAAGCTATATGTGACTCTGGACTACAAAACCAGTCTTAAGTAGCATGGATATTTGTAGCAGTCATCAAAAATACATTGTATGGGTCAAAATGCTCAATTTTTCTTTTATGCCAAAAATCATTAGGATAGTAAATAAAGATCATGTTCCATGAAGATATTTTGTAAATGTCCTACCATAAATGTATCAAAACTTTAGTAATATGCATTGCTAAGAACTGCATTTGGACAACTTTAAAGTTGATTTTTTTTTTTTTGCACCCTTAGATTCCAGATTTTCAAATAGCTGTATGTCACCCAAAGATTGTCCTATCCTAACAACCATACATCAATGAAAAGCTTATTTATTCAGCTTTCAGATGATGTATAAATTTCAAAAATGGACCCTTTTGACTGGTTTTGTGGTCTAGGGTCACAAATGTTAAAGTAGTAGGTTTTCTAAATGCATTGTAATTACTTCGCTGTGAACAAGTCATCTCTGTTTTTATTATTTCTTTTTTTAAGATTTTTTGACCTTGAAATCACAGGCCATATTTAGGGTCTTTTTTTTTTAATCAGCCAGTATGCAACCACCCAAAAACACCCTTGCAACTATGGCTGGGTTTTGACACAAACGGTATGATTCAACTAGATTTCCGGATTCACAAGCTTGAAATTTGATTCGATTATTCTGAATCGCAATTAATAGCATCCAACATAAAAGTTTTTGTGTGCGTAATATATGTGTGTGCTTTTGTATATTTATTATGTATATATGAATTGCATGCATGTGCATTTGTATATACTTAAGGAAAATGTTTATATAATAAATTTATTTTTGTATATTATATGATTAGAAATATGGACATGTAAATACACATTACATTAAAAAAAATCAGGTACAGTGCATTTAAACAAATCTAAAATGCCAAAAAGCTCCTCTCTAGAGTTCATTTTGTTTAGCTGACTTAGTGAGGTGGTCACTGAAAATGTTTTTTTTCTGAGGTAAATGTGATGTTACGTGACGCATTGTCCACAAGCTGTTATATTGACGTCTTTCTGCGGTTGAAACACTGAATAATCCATTACACAAGACAGGATGCAAATTTCGATATGTTGGACTCTTTTATCATACATTCAGATGTTTATTCATGTTTATTGTGTTAAAGAGGAGACGATCGTAAACTATATGAATATTGTAATAAAATGGACAAAATTTGAAATTTAAGACTTATTTAAGCTTTATTGGATGGGAGGCGTGCTACAATGTTGTGTTCATTAACTGAAAACAGGTAGAATATTCGTTGTTGTTGTTTTTTGGATATAAGAATCAATATCGTTTTGTAAAAATGTGAATCGGTTAAAATAGAGAACTCTAGAGAATAGAGAATTTTTGTTTTTTTGTTTTTACCCAGACATACTTGCAACCACACAGCATTGTAGTCTAGCACAGTCTAGCATTGTAGCTGTGAGCTTTGCTATGGCAAGCATTTTTCTGTTCTTCAGAAAATATAAAAATCTGGTTTTCTTTGCAACTCTAAATGAAACACACTTTTCTAAACGGGGGATGTGCATCATTGATTTTGTCATCAGTCATCCCTATCTAATTTTAGAATGTCAAGTGTTTCCTTTCTGACCATGGTGGAGGTGCACTGTGGTTAGCCACTTAGCAGTCTAGCACATGAGCCATTAACCTCATTAGCATTTGTTGGAAAGGCTGAGATAAAATAGATGCCCAAAAGTCCAAAGAGCCCACCCTGAGGTCTCAAAAAAATTCTGGCCTCTAGATGAGAATTTTTCTGCGTTTCATCGTCGACTAAGTTCTTATTCATCTCTGTAAATATCGCTGTATTATAAAATACTGTATTCGAGTAGGCATCTCTTTAGCAGCTAAAGCTGGTCGGTGGTCGTGATTGTGCTCTGATTGTGGCGTACTCGCCTCGCAGGAAAAGACACGAACGAGGTGACACGACCTCGTACCTCATGCATCTTTATCAATGACAGTCAGGAAGAGTTCTCGGCGTGCGTTCGTGCATTTTCGAGGCACGTGGTTGTGTAAAGCCTCAGTGTAGCGTAGGCTGCGATGACTCAGCCTGCGAGAATGGTGTGAAGTCACATCGCCGGGGCTAGCGTTTGGAAGCCTGCTCTATTTCCATCTCTCCCCGCTGAAAATCAGACAATGCGAACCAGGAAAATGACTGTGGGAGAGAGCGAGGGAGAAACGGGGAGAGAAAGGAGAAAACATGTGTTGACACTCCTACATGAGTCTGTGGGTTTCCCTGCCCGCTGTAGCGAGCTGCCGGAAGGAGGAGCTTCCCGTACGACATTGTGTCCATACAGAGAGAGGAGGAAAAACAGTTGGATTCAGCTGGCAGGTTCTGTGCCAGAATCGCTCGCTCATCTTCATTGCTTAGATGGATAGCCACTGGAAGGACGGAGCAAAGGAATACTATGTTTGTTTCGAAAGCTGGTTATCTGTTCATAGGCTCTTTAAATGGCTTCTCTTTCCTCATGACCATTTAATTGGTCTCGTATTCTGCAGCCAGCTCCCCCTTTTTTCCCTCCCCGACCACCCCTCCCTTCCCCTCTGAGTGTCAAGGGTTTATTTGGGAAGTGCAGAGGGGAGGGAAAGAAATCCGGGTAGGGCAGGCAAGCGTTTTTCTTTCTTTTCTCTCTCTCTCTTTCTCTCTGGCTGTGTTCCTTATGAGTGGCAGACGGTTCTACTAAAGGAAATGGGCGTGTCGGAGGCAGTCCGAATGCTCGGATTTAGTCAGGAATGCTCTACTGTACTAGATTTTTCCACACCTCCCTTTTACATTTTCTAGGAGGGGGATTTTGCTGTGTGTGTGTGCGTTTTGAGGAGAAGCAAGGGTACGTTTGGCTGTTCGGAGAACATATGTGATGGTTATCTCTGTGTGTGTGTGTGTGTGTGTATATACGGAGGGGCAATGCGCACGCGTGCATTCCTGAGCAGTGACGGCAGGATTGTCCTGCTGAGGCCAAGAAGAACAGACTCAGTGTGAGAAAGCTGGAAAGAGACCACCGTATGCTTTCTAAGGGAAATGGGTTTATTACACAACACAATGTTGTCTCTCTTTCACCGTTTTCCTTTGTATTGTTAGGCCTTTATGAAGAGGGCATGGTCACTTAAGTTCCGTACCAAAACATAGTGAGCTGTCTACTTAGGGAGCTTTTAAGGGCATCTGTGGTCAATGTGTCCTGCAGGATTTAGTTTTTGAAGAAGGGTCTCGATTGCCCCTTTGCAAACCCTGAAATTCAGCTTTGATTTTTTTATAATAACATAATATAATAAGCTCTGTTTCAAAACATAGTGAGCTGCCTACTTAGGGAGCATTTTAGGGCATCTGTGGTCGGTGTGTATCATGGGATTTAGCTTTTAAATAAGGGTCTCCATTCCCCTTTTCCAAACCCTGAAATTCTGTTTTGACTTGGTATAATAATATTATATACTCTGTTCCAAAACATGGTGAGGTGCCTACTTAGGGAGCCTTTTAGGGCATCTGTGGTAGGTCAGTGTGTCCGATAGGATTTAGTTTTTAAAGCAGGTTCTCAATTCTCCCTTGCCAAACTCTGAAATTCAGTTTTGAGTTTGTATAATAATATAATAAAAGCTCTGTTCCAAAACATAGTTAGCTGCCTACGTAGGGAGCATTGTAAGGCATCTGTGGTCGGCGTGTGTCACAGGACTTAGCTTTTAAATAAGGGTGTCCATTCTCCTTTTCCAAATCCTGAAATTCTGTTTTGACTTGGTATGATAATATTATATGCTCTGTTCCAAAACATGGTGAGCTCCCTACTTAGGGAGCATTTTAGGGCATCTGTGATAGGTCAGTGTGTCCGATAGGATTTAGTTTTTAAAGCAGGGTCTCAATTCTCCCTTGCCAAACCCTGAAATTTAGTTTTGACTTGGTATAATAATATAATAGAAGCTCTGTTTCAAAACATAGTGAGCTGCCTACTTAGGGAGCATTTTAGGCTGCATCACATTTTAGGTCAGTGTGTATCACAGGATTTAGCTTTTGAATAAGGGTCTCCATTCCACCTTTTCTAACCCTGAAATTCAGTTTTGACTTGGTATAATAATATAATATGCTCTGTTCCAAAACATGGTGAGCTGCCTACATAGGGAGCATTTTAGGGCATCTGTGCTAGGTCAGTGCATCCTATAGGATTTAGTTTTTAAAGCAGGGTCTCAATACTCCCTTGTCAAACCCTGAAATTCAGTTTTGACTTGGTATAATAATATAATATAGAAGCTTTCTTCCAAAACATAGTTCGCTGCCTACTTAGGGAGCATTTTAGGTCGTCGTGTATCACAGGATTTAGCTTTTGAATAAAGGTCTCCATTCCACCTTTCCAAAACCTGAAATTCAGTTTTGACTTGGTGTGATATAAGCAGCTCTGTTCCAAAACATAGTAAGCTGCCTGCTTAGGGAGCATTTTAGGGCATCTGTGTTCGGCGTGTAACAAAGGATTTAGCTTTTGAATGAGGGTCTCTATTCCACCCTTCCTAATTCTGAAATTCACCTTTGACTTTTTATAATAATATAATAAGCTCTGTTTCAAAACATAGTGAGCTGCCTACTTAGGAAGCATTTTAGGGCATCTGTGGTCAGCGTTTTCTACAGGATTTAGTTTTCGAAAAAGGGTCTCCATTCCTCCTTTCCAAACCCTGAAAGTCAGCTTTGACTTGGTTTTCACAGTCAGTATTGTTTTTAGCTGTTTTTCAAGCAACCAAAGGTAAAATACCACTTATTACAATCTAAATACTGTAAATCTTTTGTGGATATGTATTACGCTTACTGCACATTGTCATATCAACTGCTAGTGAGTAATTGGACTGTTTTGTGTCGCTTACCTTACAGCCATGAATAATGGCATTGCAGTTTTACTGTTGTTCTGTAAGAAAAAAAATAACAGTAGTAATATTAAAAAAATAATAAACATTCATTATTTTACAGTACAGTAGTATTACTATATTTTTTTTTGTATAATTGTATAAAATGAAATTGTAATTTTTATGACTGTTATAGAAAAATATTGAATGGGTATTTTTATAACTCATGTTTTTAAAAAAAAAAATATATATATATATAAAGAGTATAAAGATAAATTTTAAATGTAACAATAAGAAGATTATAAAGATTAATTTCAGAAAGATAGATAGATAGATAGATAGATAGATAGATGGATAGATAAAGCATATACTATAGTGTGATTAGTTTTCATGCATGTGCTCTGTATTTTGCTAACATCAAAACTTGATTGCAATCAATATTGAGTGGCGCCTCCTGGTCTCTATTTGTGGGCTATTTTTGTGCCATAACGCTGCTTATGTAGAGCATTCCGAATCAGTCACTTATTAGCTTCCAATTCAGTCAGGATACTGCCTTCGAGGACAGCTGCCTATGTAAACAAAAGCCAGCAAGGCTCACTAGTTTACTAGATTTGGAACAGAGCTATTATTTCCTGTGCCTTTTCAAGAGCTGTGAAACTCCATTCATTTTTCACAGCGGTCCAAACATCCCCAATATATCAGACCCACCACGCTTGTGGAAGCGACCTGAGGTGGCCAAAAATGGAAGAATTGTAGTTGCCTGCGGAGTACATCACACACGGACACGTCGTCAGATTCCTATTAATTAGCCCCGAAGCTGACAGCAGTCATCTCTGTGAGTCTTTGGACTGCTTTTAGCTTCTCTGTAGTCTTTATGCTACATAGGGCACAGACGCGCCACACGTGCAGATGACAGACACATTCGAACTTGTTTCCAAACAGCGAGCCGAAGACGTGCCCCCTTCATAGGGAAGTGCAAGTGTGTTTGTGTATTTAAAGGGGCATGTTAAGGCTGGTTAAGGCGTGTGCTGTATGCAGGCTTGTAAGTTCATGTTTTGTTTATTTGTAGTAATCTAGATCACAAGCTTGGTATGTAAAGTCCAAATTTAACCAAATGTGGGTTAAGTTTGGCTTTGGTGGGCAAATAGTTAATCATTTTAGTCATTATAAAAACTGGATATTTTTTGTCTTTTTAATGCAATGCAAGTGCAACAAATTGCTTGGGTATAAATGATCTAGTAGTGATTGTCACAGGACTAAATAAAAAGTAATAAAAGCAATTTTTTATTGCACTGCACAGTCTTTGGTAGAATGTGTAAAATGTTTTAATTAAACATTAAGATATCGAATATATATAAATGAAAAAATATATATTGTCTCATTAAATAGTAAAAAAAATAGAAAAATAAATTATGAATAACATTTTATATAATGTGAATATTGTAAAATGTGAATAACACACACACACACACACACATATATATATATATATATATATATATATATATATATATATATATATATATATATATATATATATATAATTTTTTAAAATGATAAGAAATATAATTGTCTCAATAAATAGTTCATATAGATACAAAAAAAGTTAATATATTAAATTATGAATAAAAATTTTATATATATATATATATATATATATATATATATATATATATATTTGTACAATTATAATAATAAATATGTCTCAATAAATAGTGCATATAAATAAACATCTATATATTTATCTCTCTCTATATATATAATTATAATGAAATAATTGTCTCAATAAATAGTGCATATAAATACAAAAACTATAAAAATAATAAATAAAAATATGAATAACATTTTATATATAGAATTAATTTTTTTACATTTTAATAAATATAATTGCATCAATAAATAGTGCATATAAATGCAAAAAAAACGTGAATTTTTACATACGTGTATATTATTTATTTGTTAAATATAATAATAAATATAATTGTCTCAATGAATAGTGCATTACTAATAAATATAGAAACAAAAGAAACAAAATTACAAACAAAAACAAATACAGAAAAAAAAATAGAAAAAAAATATATAATTGGACCTTTTAGGGTTTTTTGTTGTTGTTGTTGTTGTTGTTGTTGTTGAAACTGACATTGGTTAGTAAGGCAAAGTCATTGCCACAATGCTAGTATTCCTCCGTCCTGTTTTCTGTGTTTTAGCTATCCATTCTTACCAAAATCCAGGTTTCATCTGCAGACTGTATGTCCCAGCATCTGGCCCCTCCTCTAATCCCACTTATCACCACAACACACACACACACACTCTTTAATTCCTTTGTCGCCACCCTGTTTGTTGTTCCAGGGGAAGTATGTCAGTGTGACATATTTAGCCCCTCTGACCAGGATTAAAACGTTACTTGCAAGGGAAGCCCTGATTGGCTGATTGCGGCTGTCCATCAGTGCCACTTCCCTCCTACATCCACAGAGCTGCTTCTCTCCGTCTCCTCGACACCTACAAAGCTTAATCATTATCTTTCCATCCGTCCGTTTTTTTCTTTTTGCCACCATCTGCTTTAAATCTTCTCGCAATCAACCACATGGACATGGATGAAAGCAGAAAATATAAAAGGCCGCCTCCATGTTGCGTTTTCTCTCCCTCTCTCGTCTTCCTTCACTTTCATGGTAGCATGCAACTGCGCCCCCTTGAGCCAATGCAGAGTCATTTCACCCTGTTTTGTTTCTGCAAAGGTCGAGCGCTGTTATTGGACGCGGCTTTGCCACACAATCTTCACTTCCCCTCCCATGTCTTACAAAGGACATGTTCAAACACTGATTTTTTTTATTTTTTTTTTTTTTGTGTTTGTTTGTTTTGTTGTCTTAAAGGGCTAAGGAAACTTTACCCAAACTAACATGTTGAAGCACAAACTTCTTTTGTTGCTTGTCTAGTATAAATGAAAGTAAAAAGTAATATATAAATGCTGTTCCTGTCTGCAAGAGTAACACTAAGCCTCAGGGCCAAGCAAGGCCTCATATTTGTTTTATGAATCATAGTAACTTGTTGAAAAGAGTCATATCCTGTTTACAATGACCCAGGTTTCGTAATATGTGCTGTGTCTGTGTGTAGTGTCCCCGTCACATTTTTATTGCTCTGTTTGTGTTATATCTCGAGTCTGGTGCAAGCTCTAACAGTGTGTTTTTATCTTTCCCTGTGTGTCTCTGCAGGCCTTGTGGATGCACTTAGATGTGTGCAATGAGTGCTGTGGCTGACATGCCTCAGTGTTTTGGATTGCTGTGCTCTGGACTCAGTAGGACAAGAGACTCCCAGCACAGAACGTCATGAGCGTAGTCATCCCAGTAGGGGTGGACACGGCCAACACCTCGTACCTGGACATGGCTGCAGGCTCAGAGTGAGTTGCTCTCTTTCTGTCGGTGTCCTTTCGTATTGACTCATTACTACCTTTCGTTTCATTTTGTTCCTTTTCTGGTTGCATCAGCAGAGAGAAATGCATCTCTAGTCATATTTTTCCACCAACCGCTTCCGTTCCCTCATCTATCTGCTTCTTTCTCATCAGTAACATGCTCTGCTGCTGTTACATCCCCAGAAGAAATGATTTTTAGTGCAACAAGTTATGAAGCAGTTAGTCTTTCCCAAACAATGGAAGTGGATGGGACAAAATTGACCATAAAACGCCATTAAAGCGTACATTGCTGTTCAAAAGTTTGGGATCAGTAAGATTTTTAATGTTTTTCTCATTGAGCCTGCATTTATTTGATCAAAAATGCAGAAAAAAAACTGTAATATTGTGAAATGTTATTGCAATTTATAATATTGGTTTCCTTGTTAAATATACTTTAAAATCTAATTTATTTCTGTGACACAGCGCTGTATTTTCAGCATCATTACTTCAGTATTCACTGTCACATGACCTTCAGAACACATTCTCTTACGCTGATTATTATCAGTGTTGAAACAAAAAAAAAAAGACGGCATTTATTAAAAAAAAAAAATTCTAACGATATATGTCTTTATTATCTCTTTTTATCAATTTAACATCCTTGCTAGGAAAAAAAAATTAGATATAAATTATATATATATATATATATATATATATATATATATATATATATATATATATATATATATATATATATATATATATTTATATATATATATAGCCGAAAAAGGTTTTAAGCATAAAAACAATAAGTGTAATGCTGCTTTAAATTGTTGTTTTTCCAAAAAAAAAAATGAGAAAGTTTTCTGTTTAATTTAATTGCATTTTATTTTGTTTTTTTCTGAGCAAAAAATAAATATCATACTTTTTTTTTCCCCTAATTTACAGAAGAAACCCACAAAAATGTCATTCAGTGTAGCATATTTACAACATAAATCACTTTGACACATTAAAAGACAAATTACTTTCACCCCAAATAGTAATTATTGTAATTCTACATTTTTGAAAGTTGTCACCCTCCTAGACAATGTAATATTATTTTAACCAAAATTTGATATTTTATTATTTATTACATTTTATAAATTATTTTATTTTATTTTATTTTCCTTTTTTTTTTTTTTTGTACTGACTTCAAACTTTTGATTGGTTGTGTATACCAAGGATTTTTATTTTTAATAAATGCTGATCTTTTTGGATTTTTATTTATCAAAGTATCCTGAAAGATATCACAGGTTCCACAAAAATATTAACCAGCAAAAACATTTTTCACCATTGATTATAAATCAGCATATTAGAATGATTTCTGAAGGATCATGTGACACTGAAGACTGGAGAAATGATTCTGAAAATTCAGCTTTGCTTCACAGAAATAAATTTCATTTTAAAATCTATTCACATAGAAAACAATTATTTTGAATTGCAATAATATTTCACAAATTTACCCTTTTTTTATATTTTTGATCAAATAGATACAGCCTTTATGAGCATAAGAAAGCTTCATTTCTTAAAGATTAAACATCTTACTGATCCCAAACTTTTAAACGGCAGTGTATAGCTTTGTGTAAGGAAAAAAAAAATACTAAAAGGGTCATAAAAATGTTTGTACGGGAAAATATATATATATGTAAAAAAAACAAAAGGTTGAGCCAATGACACATTTAAATTAATTGGTACACTGTCCCTTTAAGAAAATGCTGAACTGCGTTAAAAATGAGTTGTTTTCTTTGCAGTTTTGTGTTTGTAGCATCAGTAAGCACACATTAATCAAATTCGTCCTACATCCTGTTAGTTTCAGTGCAGGAAACGCAGCTGTTAAGCGTCTAATAGATGTGACATCACGTGCCGTACGCCAGACCCCTCCCCTCTGCAGCATGCGCTTGAATGAACGCAGTGTGTTTCTCTTTAAATGCGTTGCCTCGTCACTTTGTGTTGCCATGGCGCTCTCCCCTGCACTGCGCAGGGCCTGTTGTCATGGCGACTGGCTGAGTGACAGCTGGGCCCTGGAGCTTTAGCCCGCTTAAGAGGCCGTGCTGCCGCGTAGCTTTACGTCCGTCTGGGTTTAGGGCGTCCTTACGCCTGTCTGCATGCGTGGATTTATTCCACAAGGCTCTAACACGCTTTCGTAAAAAGATCTCCACCTGACACGCCGCTTACAGAAAATAAATGTTACGTTGTTTATCTCAGGGTGGTCTACGCATTGGCAGATCTCGTTCGAGCATCACATATCTACGTGGCTTTTTGCTTGTTCCTGACATTACTCCTCAGTCAGGGTCAGCCCACCCCGGGCCTGCGGCAGAGGTTGTCATGGTTACCAGGCATTGTGCATCACCGTGATGTCAACACACAGTCCGTTAAAATGCCATTGGACCTGAAACGGCTGCTGTAATCCCTCTAAACCTCATCTAGCCTTAGATGGACACAGTCTGGCGTGCTTTGAGTGGTTTATGCTAACATGACACACATGTAACCTGTGTATGCTGTTGCTCAGTCGCCCCAGTCTCTCTCAACAGGTGTGTGTATGTGTGTGAATTGTCTATTCCATATTAAGCCGTGTCTGGAGTGGTGGGCTATGATTAGCACATGCATACCCCTTACGTTTAATTGGAGCTTCAATTACAGCACCACACATTCTGTCCTCTGTCTTTCCCGTCTCATGTGTTTTCTCTGTTTGGTCAGTTTTGTTCAGTTTTTATTTTTGGCGCAGCGTACAGCAACATGGTGTGCTGTGAGGATATCTCCATATTAAGAGTGTTATATTGTTATAGATGTTGTTTAATTATGGCATTCAACCCTGTGCCGTTTAATGGCAAAACATTTTCAAGGGTCATTAGCGATGGGAGTCTTTTAATATCAAATTAATAATTCCAATTCCACTTAACAATTGTGGTTATTTAACTGAAGCACACTCATCAACTCATGGCCACACATTAATTTGCCCCATTTATATCTTTTTATATTTGTATAGAAATAGAAGTAAATGTCACAACCGTGGAATTATAAGGTTCTATCTACATTCTGAGTGATTTTGAAATATCGAGCTTTAAAGTTTTTGCATTCTACATACTTTGTAGATGGAGCCTTTTTGTTTTTTAAGTAATGTGTGAACTTTATATATGTTGTCACTGAATAAGAATATCTGAATAAATCAATTTTGACTAAAAATGTCAGATAGAACCTTATAGTTCTAAGATCACGATACACTACCAGTCAAAAGTTTTTGAACAGTAAGATTTTTAATGTTTTTAAAGAAGTCTCTTCTGCTCACCAAGCCTGCATTTATTTAATCCACAGTACAGCAAAACAGTAAAAATGTTAAATCATTGTACAAATATTTAACTGCTTTAAATTTGAATATATTTTTAAATGTCATTTATTCCTGTATTTTCAAAGCAGAATTTGTAGCATCATTACTCCAGTCACACGAGCCTTCAGAAATCATTATTATAATCTGATTGGTTGCTCAAAAACATTTATTATTATGTTGAAAACAGCTGAGTAGAATCTTTTTTTTTTTTTTTTTTTTTCAGGTTTCTCTGATGAATGGAAAGTTCAAAAGAGCAGCATTTATCAGAAATGGAAATCTTTTGCAACTTTATAAACATCTTTGTCATCACTTTTGAACAATTTAAAGCATCCTTGCTTAACTTCTGTCATTTCTTTACCAAAAAAAAAAAAAATACTGACTCCAAGCTTTTGAATGTGTAAGTATATAGTGTTACAAAAGCTTTTTATTTCAGTTTAATGCTGATCTTTGGATCTTTCTTTTCATCAAAGAATCCTGAAAAAAAAAATGCAATTAACTGTTTTTAATAATAATAATAATAATAATAAATGTTTCTTAAACCGCAAATAAGCATATTAGAATCATTCCTGAAGAATGACACTAAAGACTAGTTTTGATCACAGAAATAAATTAAATTTTAAAATGCATTCATATAGAAAGCAGTTATTTTAAACAGTAAAAATATTTCACAATATTACTATTTTTGCTGTATTTTGGATCAAAAATGCAGGCTTGGTGAGCAGAAGAGACTTCTTTAAAAACATTTAAAATGTTACTGTTCAAAAACTTTTGACTGGTAGTGTATATTGACGTTACATTACGTCGGGGTAAATAGACTCATGGGCAGCATGTCGACATGTAGCGCCGTTGTGAGTTTAACTATAAGTTTTGCGTGACTTGATGGCCATAATGAAAGTAACAATGGATAATTTACCTCAGATTTTGAAAACAAATAGAACTGGCTAAACTGTGAACAACCTGTGAGTGTATTCCATGACGAAGATTTGATCAGTTTGTATTTTGAATAATGTTGAAATTGTTTAATTTCTATTCATTAGAATATATAACCAACTGTTTCATTCCTAGTATGAGGCAGAAGTGGGTTTGTTGAGAGAGCCCACCCACTTGCTCTTCCATTTGGTGTGGGCACAAAATCTTATCACACTGGGACTGTTTTAGACCGGCTGTTAAAGGGATAGTTCACCCAAAAATAAAAATTTGGTCATTAATTACTCACCCTCATGTCATTTCAAATCTGTTAGACCTTTGTTCATCTTCAGAACACAAATTAAGATATTTCTGATGAAATCTGAGAGCTTTCTGAACCTGCAGCGCATCGAAAAATGACACTGAAGAGAAGAAATTATTGAATAAAGTAGCTGTTTTGGTTGCCTTTGTGCACAAAAGGTATTCTCATGACTTCATAAAATTAAAGCTGAACTACTGATGTCACATGGGCTGTTTTAATAATGTCCTTACTACCTTTCTGGGCCTTGAACTTGTCAGTTGCGTTGCTGTCTATGCAGGCTCTGAAAGCTCTCGGATTTCATCAAAACAATCTTAATTTGTGTTTCAAAGATGAACGAAGGTCTTACAGGTTTGGAACGACATGAGGGTAATTAATGACAGAATTTAAATTTGTGGGTGAACTGTCTTTTTAAAGGTGAATTGTGTAATTTCTGCACTGATTTATCACCAAACCAAATTTTGAGAAAACTGAGTTTTCAAACACTGTTTGTTAGCACTTAGTTCAAGGTTCATATTAGACATTGTTTAGCTTGATACATGCAAATATTTGAGAAACATTAACAGTACTGACTGTCATAATTATGTGATCAAAATAATGTTGCGTTGTAATGCTTCGTTTATGAGTAATCCATTTTTTTTTTTTTTTTTTTTTTTTTTTTTTCAATCTGTCAAACCTTCCTCTGTGCATTCGCACCTACTCAAACACCTTCTCTCTGTCTCCTTTTGACTCGCTGCAAGTTGTCCTCCTTCTAACCCTGCTGAGAGAGGTGACTGCTGACTGTTTTTTAGTAAAGACGCTGTAGTTTATTGTCACCGATGCACAGGAAATCCCCCGGCTTGTCACCTGTCCTGCGTTGATAATCTTATCGCTAAAACCACACCGCAACGTAAAGCATCAATAAAACCTGCTAATCATTTATCGCCTGCCTGGAAGGGCCATTTCTTCGTAAGAGCTCTTGTTCTCATTTGCCTTGTGTGCCACACACACACACTCGCTCTTTCTCTCCAGGGTCCGCCCCTCAACAGTTCACACACTTTCACTTTGACAGTTGGGCTGCAAAGCGCCAACTGAATCAGGAAGTGTGCGCGTGAGGTAGGGACAGAGACAGCACGAGGTAAATGTGAGGAGAAGGCCAGCAGGTACAGTTTCTCTTCGCTTGCACTAAGACCCGATTAGGAGGAAAGTGGGAATACTACAAAAACAGGAAACGAATACGAACCGGTTTGCGCCGCTAGTGCTATTTACGCTGCAGATGCCTGGGTTTATGGTAGGTTTGTTTTATTTTGTGTGTGTGTTGTTTTGTTTTTTTAACCACTATGGTATGTTTTAAGCTATATATGTGGTTGTTTTTGTCTCGTCTCTCACATTGAAAACAGCACATGCTTTCTTCATATGCTGAAGTGTTGTAATATGCAAATGAGCCCGTAACTGTTGTTTACGTGAGTGCATTGGTGTCAGGTTAAGCGTGTAATCTGTTTCTATACTGGCATCAGTGTGGCTGCGTGACCTTGACACAGTTCTTGTGTGAAAAAATTATTGTATAAGTGATTATAAATCTGTCTGGAATGGTCCAGCTTTCTCTACGTGTCCTTTCTGCCAATAAAACTTGGCATTATGGGTTCTTTTGCAGCCAATTTTATCCGCAAAACACTCCTGCCGTTTCTGGTTTTACTCTTAAGCTTCTTCCATTCATTTCATTCGTTCTAATAAACACGTGGAAGCGAAGGCCTTTCATTCAGCATGTTTGTGTGGTCCAGATAGGGTTTGGGGTTGTGACAGACTTCATTGTGAGATTACAGAGAAGTGTGATCCTGTTATTTCACTTTCTACAAGCAGCGTCCCGCCAGCTGAGGGCATGACAGGACACACGCGCACACACACACACACGTGCAAATAGCAGGTCACTACTGAGGTCTGTCGTGTTCTGTGTCATGCTAAAATATGCAATCACTGGTGCCAGCACAACCGTTGATTCATTGGTGAATAAACTTCTCCTTGCAACCCAGCCAGCTTAATCTTCGATCTTCCTTTCCCTTTTGTTTCATTGCAGTCAAACCTGTTTTTTTTTTTTTTTTGTATACTTAAAAACACACCTTGTCAGACTTGTTCCTCATTCTGCCCTGTCTCTTTTTTTTTTTTTTTTTTTTTTCCTTGTGCATTTGTGTATATGGAGCAGACCAGAATCTGTGGAGGCGAGCTCTGTGGTAGTTGAGAAGTCCAGCTACCCTCACCAGATTTACAGCAGCAGCTCCCACCACTCCCACGGCTACGTCGGTCTGCCTTACGCCGTGAGTATCGTCCCCCATCCAAACACGCCTTTCTTACCTGCTTATCTACATATTCTGTGTTATCTGTTCATGCTTTCGCTCTGCGACTTTCCTCGCAGGACCACAATTATGGGGCGCGACCCCCACCCACCCCGCCGGCGTCCCCGCCTCCCTCGGTGCTGATCCGGCCGGGCGAGAGTTTGTTTGTGTCCGGGGGCCGGCCAGGCGAGAACTTGTTCGTGCCGGGCGGACAGGACGAGGCGTCGCGTGGCACCACGCTCAGCACCTCGGAAGACGGCAGCTACGGTGCTGACATCACGCGCTGCATTTGCGGCTTCACCCATGACGATGGCTACATGATCTGCTGTGACAAGTGCAGGTGGGAGCACACGCTAATGCCAATTTGACTTGTTCAAACTATGTCTACATGTGTAATTAGAGCAGTCGTGGCTGCGTTACAAAACCTGCCGAGTTGCATATCTGTCTGAAGCTGTCTAAAAAGCTTTATAGATGTGGAGCTTACTAGTTCTTAAGATGAGGCCTGGTATAAAGAATCATGAATTGTAGTACATCCAGTGGGTCCTAGACAGAGTGAGAAATTAGGAGGGAAAAGAGGCCACAGAGAGTGACAAGTGTCACAGGTGTTTTAAATGTAGAAATACATGTCTGGGTAGTAGAGACCTGTGAATTTTCTAAAAAGGCAAAGATGCCCCAAATAAGTTCTTAGGTTCAGGGTAAAAAAAAAATGTTCTTGTATTTAACTTTTTTTTTCTGCTATTTAAAAAAAAAAACTTTTTTGGCTTTTAGGGGGTTTTGCATCTGAATTCTTCAAATGCCAAATCAGCATGTTAGAATGATTTCTGAAGGATCATGTGACTGGAGCAGTGATGAAAATTCAGCTTTGCATCACAGGAATAAATGACATTTTAAAATATATTAAAATAGAAAATGGGTATTTTAAACTGTAATAAAATTTCACAGTGTTAATTTTTTATACTGTGTTTTTGATCAGTTACTGCAGCCTTGGTATGAGCATAAATCATCTTTCAAAAACATTTAAAATATCGTACCAGTCCCAAACTTTTCAACAGTAGTGTATGTACTATTAAAATATTTAATTTTTGCAAAATATTATTTATGCAGTTATATTTTGTTTTCTAGATAGTTCCGAGCTTTGCAGTCTCTGTAAACATTGTGACCAGCACTTATTTTAAATGCATTTCTGGAAAGTTTATAATGTTGAAACATTTTGTACATTATTTACAGCATGGCTAATAGTAATAATTGTTCTGAATTATTAATAGTAGTAGTATTTGATGTACATTTCCAGTCATAAGTTTTTTGTTTTTTTTTTTTTTTTGGTGAAGATTACGATTTTTAATGTTTGTTTTCTTTTTTTTTTTTTTTTAAATAAGTCTGCATTTAAACAAGCCTGCATTTATTTGATTCAAAGTACAGCAAAAATGGTGAAATTTTATAATATTTTTACTATTTAAAATAACTGTTTTCTATTTAAATATCTTTTAAAATGTAATTTATTGTTGTGGTTTTAAATCTGAATTTTTAGCATCATTACTCCAGTCACATGAGCCTTCAGAGTAGAATTTTTTTCAGGTTTCTTTAATGAATAGAATGTTCAGAAGAACAGAATTGATCTGAAATAGAAATCTTTTGTAACATAAGTGTCTTTATCATCACTTTTGATCAATTTAATGCATTCTTGTTAGATAAAAAGCTTTTTATTTCAGATAAGTGCTGATCTATGGATCTTTCTATTCATCAAAGAATCCTGACAAAAAAAATGTACTTAACTGTTGTAAATATTGATGATAATAATAATAGTAGTAATAATAATAAATGTTTCTTGAACAGCAAATCAGCATATTAGATCGGTTTCTGAAGGATCAGGTGACACTAAAGACTGGAGTAATGATGCGGAAAATGTAGCTTTGATCACAGGAATAAATTACATTTTAAAATATAATCAAATAGAAAGCAGTTCTTTTAAATAGTAAAACTATTTCAAAATTTTACTGTCTTTGCTGTACTTTGGATCAAATAAATGCAGGCTTGGTGAGCAGAAGAGACTTCTTTAAAAAAACATTAAAAATCTTACTGTTCAAAAACTTTTGGCTGTTCGTGTAATTGGATCGGAGGCGTTTTACAGTTAGCATTTTAATTATTTTGCTTGTAGCTTTACTCTTAAAATTCTACGGATTGTTTTACCCAGCATCCTTTGTTTATGAGACTAGTGATGTCGACGAGACATGTAACAGTGTAGATGAAAACTGTTGATAAAGGTTCAGACAGTTGATTGAGTGTTTGAATAGTAGGATCTGTCAGTTGCTTTGATCCCAGTCAAGTAATACCAAAGAATTGAAGTGGTATGTTCAAGCCGTTTCTCCTCACTCATAACTGTCTTTGTGTATCAGTGTGTGGCAGCACATAGACTGCATGGGGATCGACCGGCAGCACATTCCCGAGACCTACCTGTGTGAACGCTGTCAGCCACGCACCCTGGACCGAGAGCACGCCATCCTACTACAAACCAGGAAGAGGGAGAACATGTCTGGTGAGTTTTTTTTTTCCCCTTTTCTTCATGCATGCACACAAACAAACACACCTGTAGACATGTTCAACCTCTCCCACAGAAACAATGCCAGTACTGCTTTTTCCCACAGTTCACCTGCAGATAAGCATCTTTAGACTCTAAAGAGTTTACACTATACAGGATCATATGAGCTTTTGTATAACGTGAAATGTATATCTAACCCTCCTGAAATCTATACTACCAATTCTATAAGAAGCTCTCCATGTAGTAAGGTCAATAATTACTAGAGATTTCCTTAGATTGAAGATATCTAAGGTCTCTGCCTGTACTGCCACCTGCTGGAGATGCTTGAGCTTTACAGCTGCAGCTTGATTCAATGTCACTTTGAGTGCACTTCGAGGACAGTAGTGCCTGTGCAAACTGTAGCTGCTTTATATTTAACGCTTGAGGGTTAAATATCAATTGCACTATGATAGTTTAAGTGGTAAATTCAATGTACGAGCTCATGTGCTGTGTGTATTGTTGCAGACGGGGACACCAGTGCTACAGAAAGTGGGGATGAGGTTCCACTAGAGTTGTACACAGCGTTTCAGCACACCCCCACCAGCATCACACTCACAACAGCACGTCTCGGCAACAAACAAGCTGACAAGAAACGAAAGAAGAGTGGAGAAAAGGAGCCCCCGGCTACAGCCAGGGCTAAGAAGGTCTGAATCGCACAACAAACACTTTTAGTGTGAACATAAGCATGACTTCAAAATTGAGTTTTTGTGGAAAACGTGATACATTTAGTTTTTCTCAGAAGATTTTGTGTAGAAAGTTCATTTAATTGAGTAATGCATCCTTGAGTAAAAGATTTAAAAGGATAGTTCACTCAAAAATGAAAATTACCCCATGATTTTCTCAACCTCAAGCCGTCCTAAATGTATATGACTTTTTTTTCAGACAAATGCAGTTGGAGTTATTTTAAAAAATGTCCTTGCTCTTCCAAACTTTATAATGCCAGTGAATGGGTGTTGAGATTTCGAAGACCTTAATTAACCTCCCCGGGGCCATGTGGATTTCTTTTTATGATGGATGGATGTACTTCAAAAGCTCAACACCCATTCACTGCCATTATAAAGCTTGAAAGAGCCAAGACATTTTTTTTAATTTGACTGCGATTGTATTCATCTGAAAGAAGAAAGTCATATACACCTAGGATGAGTAAATCATGGGGTTATTTTCATTTTTGAGTGACTATCGGTTTAATTTCTTAAATATAAATAATCTTACTGACCCAAACTGTAGTGTATAATGGCCACTTTACACCATACAGTCAATTCCCAAATTATAAAATAAAGTGTAGTCCTGTGGCTTTTTTTTCCTTTGGTCTTTGTCTGTTAAAATATCTCATTTAAATCTATCATTTAATCAAAATCAATTACTTCACCTCCTTTGAAACACGCATCTGATTTCTGCTTGTTTTTGTTTTTTTTCAGTCATTCCGTGAAGGCTCTAGAAAATCGTCTAGAGTAAAGGTGGGTGCTCTGGAGCTGTCCAAATTTACCCTTTAAATAACTATTCAAATGTGTCTTATTCATGCTTACGCTGCTTGTTTATCATCTTGTGCATCTTGTGTCCTCAGGGCTCAGCTCCCGAGTGTGAGCCGACAGATCCTCCCTCTCTTTGGGAGAATAAGATGAAGTCGTGGATGGAGCGCTATGAGGAAGCCAGCAGTAACCAGTACAGTGAAGAAGTGCGGATACTGCTACGAGTAAAAGAAGCCAGAGATGGCAAAACGCTGGCCTACAATACACACACCGCAGCCTTCAAGCCACCTGTAGAGGTATTAAATACTCACCTATACAAATTCCACCACATTATTGGTCTGCGTTTCTAGTAAGGCTGCAACAATTCCTCGATTTTATTCAAGTATTAGATTTCAAAAAATCCTCGATTGCATTTTGCAAGTGTATGTGGCGCATTCCACATATTGAATCCATTTAAAAATCATAATGAAGCATAATGCTACAATGAATTCACGCTATGATTCAATGAAATAAATATGTGCAATGCCGGTTTAATATATTGCGTTTTAATTATTTGCATGCGTGTAGGTTACATACGTGCATTTCTGAGCGGCAGTAAACACAACTCTTATCATATACATGTGTGGAGCATCTCAAACTCCATTTCTGCATGTTGTTGTGAGTTTGGGTTTATTACAACGTTCATCTGGGAACGTAACTTGAGCTATTTCATCATATTTGTAAGGTAAATCATTTATTAACCTACGTCAACACAGGAGACTACATCATAATCTTTCTCAATATGCTAACTGTTTATTGCGATTTCAAAATGAAAGTTTAAACCCTCACTCTGAGTTGTTTTGATGTCCACATATTCAAGAAATTACCGTGGCTGTAGCTTTTCTGCCATAAAGAAATGGCCAAATATTAAAGATTAAGTGGACGTTTGAATTTAATGTTGTTGAGTCAGTATTAAACACAGATTAGATTGTGCAGTAAAGTGTAAAAAATGATCGTCAGGCCATTGGCACCCTCTGCAGACCTTTGATATAATGCATAATGTACATTAGCTCTGTTGTTTATAATACTTTACGTAACAATAAAACCATATGATTACTTGCTTTTGATACTTTTGATATTAGTATTTAAACTAATTATTATTGCCTCATTGCCACTATATATATATATTTTAAGTAATTTTAAAGCCTATTGTTCACTTAGGTCTATTGTATTACTACAAAAAAAAAATAATAATAATTATCCCAATACTCGATTAATCGTCAGAGTAATTGACATATTACTCAATTACCAAAATAATCGTTAGTGACACCCCTAGTTTCTAGTGTGTTGTGGCATTGTGTGCGACATGTTCATCATGACTTTTTCTTTCCAGAGTCAGGTACAGAAGAACAAACGCATTCTTAAGGCTGTTCGGGATTTGGCTGCCGATTCGCTCATAATCGAGTACAGGGGGAAGGTCATGCTACGACAGCAATTTGAAGCAAATGGTTACTTCTTTAAAAGGTACTTACAAGGACACTTTTTGCTTTTGAACATTAATTTTTAGTGCGGTCAAAGCGATTAATCATGATTAATCGCATCCAAAATAAGTACATGTATATATTTAAGAAATACTCACACGTGTATATATAAGTATTTATATATGATTTATATTATATATATTACATACATTTCTTAAGTGTGTACATTTGCGTGTGTATTTATATATACATGTATGATGTACACGCATATATAATGTAAACAAAAACTTATTTTGTATGCGATTAATCGCGATTAATCTATTTGAGAGCGCTATTAATTTTGCTTAAGCAGTTTTATTTATATTGTTATTTTATTCGCAGGCCGTACCCTTTCGTATTGTTCTACTCTAAGTTTGACGGTTTGGAAATGTGCGTGGATGCGCGGAGCTTCGGCAACGAGGCCCGATTCATTCGTCGCTCCTGCACCCCCAACGCCGAGGTGCGGCATGTAATCGAAGACGGCATGCTGCATTTATACATTTACTCTCTGAGGTCCATCTCCAAGGGGAGTGAAATCACCATTGGCTTTGATTATGACTACGGCAGCTGGTAAGAACACACACTTGGGCTGAGTATCACTGATTATTACCTGATATAATGACTCATCTGTTCGAAATGTTTGATTCTGATTGGTTTAGAATTGACTGTTCACACTTTTCTCAACCACTTTTCCCTTTCTCGCCTTGTTTGATAGTAAATATAAGGTGGACTGTGCGTGTGTGAAAGGCAATCAGGAATGCCCTGTGCTTAAGCATAACTTGGAACCCACGGAAAATCTGGGTTCTAGCACACGACGGCGCGGCCGCAAGGACAAAGAGCCGTCGCGGGAAGAGAGCGGACAGAACCAGAACCTCACGATGGACTGTGACGGGTCCAAGGGGAAAACGCTCAATGACGCCAAACAGAGAAAACTCTCTCCTCTACGGCTCTCCATATCTAACAATCAGGTATGATAAACACACACAGTGCTGTTAGTGGTACCAGTCTCATACTTAAAGGGACAGTTCACCCAAAAATGAGAATTGTGTTATTAATTACTCACCCTCGTGTTGTTCCAAACCCGTAAGACCTTCGTTCGTCTTCGGAACACAAATTAAGATGTCTGATGAAATCTGAGAGCTGAATAAAGTAGTTATTTTTGTTTTCTTTGCACACAGTATTGCTGTCTATTTAGGGTCAGAAAGCTCTCGGATTTCATCAAAAATATCTTAAATTGTGTTTTGAAGATGAATGAAGGTCTCACGGGTTTGCAACGACATGGTGGTGAGTAATTAACAACAGAATTTTTGGGTAAACTATTCTCATCTCATCTCAAAACCTGAAAACACGCCTGTCTGCACACATGAAAGGCACTTTAATATGGAAATTATAAAAATAGTAACAGAAAATCTAGCGTTTTTTTTTTTTTTTTTTTTTTTGCCTGGGTTGGCTGAGAGTCTGGGTAAGGAGGTCCCTTCATCTACAAAGGTCAAAAAAACCCTTTGTTTGCATGTAAATATTATCCATGTGTATTAATCTGTGCATGATTCTTTCTCCGTTGGATATTTTCAGTCATTCTAATGATCTGTTTACTCATCCACATCTCCTTCCTGGCCTTAATTACAGTGTCTGATCACCAGAAAGCATATTTCCGCATTATTTTTTGCTCATACGTTCAGTGGTGGTGGGTGGCAGAGTATTAAATCCTGCTTGTTTGGCACTCTGGGAAAGTAACTCCCCGCTATCCTGGTGCCATATATATATGTATATCAGGACATCCCAGGAAGTGTTGTCAGCAAATCTGGCACAGAGGGAAATCCACTCAATCGGCATTGATGCACAGATTCTCAAAAGTACAATCTGGTCTGCCTGACCCAAGATCTCGGCCACACTTTGGGCCTGAATCGACATTCCCGCACTTTCTCTCCCTCTCTAATGCTCCTCTCCTGGTCTGTAGCCAGGCGATGATAAAGGCCCTCTCCCCCTCTTGCAGGATCCTGAGTTAATAGAGGATCTAGAAGAGAAAACCTCCGTTAGCAATGAAGTAGAGATGGAGTCAGAGGAGCAGATTGCAGAAAGGAGGAGGAAGATGGTAAGTGCGTCCAGGGGAAAAACGACCACTGTGGCAAATCACGGTCGCCATGGAAACGCTACTGCCCCCCACCCCCCCTGTCTTTTTTTTTTTTTCCCCTCCTCGCTCTGCCTCCCGGTGTGTGTGGTGATTTGGGCAGCTCCCAGAATGCTCCACCATTCCTTTCTTCCCCCTCCACCTCCCCCTCTAAACCTCCCGCTAATTTCGCTGCTGCCGCCACCGCTTCTCTGTTCCTGTCGCTGTGTAGTTTAACCTCCTGAAGGGTAGCGCGAGGGCACTCATCCTTGTTGCTTTGTCTTTCTTTTTCATACTTCATCTTTTATGGAGCCTCTTTGGTTCTCCATGATGAAATGTCAAGAACTAGACTGTGTCATCTGCAGTCATTTCTCTCCTCTGTCATGACTAAATGTCAAGACCATGTTAGAAGTGAGAGATCATGCTTGAATGGAAGAACCTACTATAGCACTAAACAGTGTTTTAATTTACATGTTAATTAACATGCAACCCAATGTGGTGGTTTTCTACTATATATTTGGTCATCTGTCTGAAAGCTGTTTTCATTCTGAAGCACATTCACGTCCAATCAGGCATCTATTCAACACCGCTTCCTATCAAAACTCAACAATCCTGAACAAAAACTGGCTGCTTTTTGTATTCAGAATATGCTAGGATGTAAATTACAGAGTCAGACTCGTGGTTAATTTAAAAAAAGGTCACGTAAAGTTGCAAGGGTCCTCACATAGAATTGTTTTAAATAATGAAACTTGATTTTTAACCTTGCTGTTAGAGAGTGTAGCAACTCTCTCAATTAACATGTACATGTTTTATGTGAATGTTTTGGTGTGGCCATTACTGTGTGTGGTGCTGTCTCTGTTTGCTTGCTATGAATGGTTAAAGGCAGATGGAAAACTGTGTGAAAAACGCTCTGAACTCGTTGCACTTTCGAAACTTTCCTCTACAAACATTGTGAAGTTGGCAGCGACTGCTGGAATGTTCAGGAAAAAAAACACACAACCAACCCTGAAATGCCTTACCATTAACAATGCAGGAAATTCTAAATACAGCTATAAACAATCTGGTTTTATCTGGATAAATTAATAGCGAGGGATCAGACTCTGGTGCATTATTAGTGGAAATTCCCCAAGCTTTCCCCTCATTTTTGCAATTCAAAGACAATTTTGATTTCCTGTAAATCTTATTTGAGTTTTCTAACACCCCTTTTCCACCATAATGGTACTGGTGCTTAGTCTGGGGATTTGAGTTCTTCGGGAACTGGCCCCAGTTTCGTTGTCTTAAGCCGAACAGTACAGTACTACAGTACTTACAAAACGCTCACAAAGAAGTCTCTTTATTTACCAGCAGTGTTGGGGAAAGTTACTTTTAAAAGTAATGCATTACAATTTTGCGTTAGCCCCTGAAAAAGTAACTAATTATGTTACTTAGTTACTTTTTATGGAAAGTAAAGCGTTGCATTACTTTTGTGTTACTTTTTAAATCTGGGCGGTGCTTGCTTCTTTGTTTTTAATATAAAACAATTCTAATGTAAAAGCCTTTTTACACCAAAAGTGAAAGAATTTACCTCAGGCTGAAAGAAAAGTTCATTTATGCAGGAGATCACTCTTCAGCTATAAAAAAAAAATGAAGCACAAATGTTATTTTATCTAAAGTAATTTTTGCTTATTAGTATGGTTGAATTGCATCATTGAAGGTCAGCAGCAAAGACACTGGTTAATAAAATGGGATTAAATACATAAAGGATATTTGTTTTATTTAACATATTTAATTATTGCAGGGTTGCATCATATTCTGAGTTTGCATTTCACTGTTTTTATTCATTTTGAGGAATACTTAATCTGTTTTTTGTGAGAGAGATTAATTAATGCATGTTCACATTTAGTCTAGAATACAGTAACATCATGTTTACTCCCAATTTCAAAAAGTAACTTAAAAAGTACTTATTTGAAAAAGTAACTCGGATATTTTCTTAGAAATTCAAAAGTAATGCGTTACTTTGCTAGTTACTTGAAAAAAGTAATATTATTACATAACTTGCGTTACTTGTAATGCGTTACCCCCAACACTGTTTACCGGTTTATGTTTATTATTGCTTACTTTGTACTTTTTGACAGAAAAAAATATTGAAAATTTTGTAATTATCGCTAACAACTAGAAAAGTCCTGAAATAATTATGGAAATGCTTTCATTTGTAAATTTGGGTGGGCGATGTGACCAAAATCACAGTAACAATATTTTCAGACGTAGTTTTTGCTTTAAATAAACTCTTGATGATATCGAAATTTTGATACCATGGGAATTTTATAATTCTTGTCACCAGTAGCTAGGTTTCCATCCAAAGATGTGAATTTAACTTGTGCGCAAAACTGTAATATTGCGTAAAACATTTATGAATAAAGCACCATTTCCATCCAACGATTCAAAGAGAGCGTATTTCTGATAAATTGGCACTAAATATCACTAAGAAAAGTAGGAGAAATCTCTGGATATAATCATTTTTATATTATAATTTTTATATTATATCAGAGCGAGCAGACAAAACAAATGCGGTCATCGGTCCGGTGGTTAGTTCAGTTATTCCAACCCATCGTGCAAAGTCATATGACTTTTTTTGATGCGCATGGTGGAATTTATTCTGAAAATATGTCTCCGTCGTAGTTTATACACATTTTTGTCTTAGGATAAAAAGTTTATCCTACTCAGTTTTGCCGTTTATTCCAAAATGAGTGTAAAAATAGGTGGATGGAAACGTAGCTAGTGTCAGTATCACAAAAAAAACTTATATTAGCCTAAAAAAAAAATCAATAAATAAAAACAAGTTCATTGAATACAAGTCAGCAATTAGGACCAAAAAAACTACAATAGAACAAATAAATAAGAAATTCTCTCTTTTTTTTTTTTTTTTTTTTTTTGCTTAATTTAACGTGAATGACAGACAGCAGGAATATTAGACTGCCCGGATCCAATATACTGTTACATGTGTTTTCAGTACTTTATTTTAAGGAGTCCCTGTCAATGTGTAATTAATACATTCAAGTGCTGAGTAATATTAATTAACTACATGTACTTACTTAATGTTTAGGGTTAGGATTAGGGTTTGGCTTAGGGATATTTGCATGTAATAATGCATAATTAATTGTTATTTTAATAATATGTACATGAAACGTGTTACAACAACAACTTAAAGTAAAGCGTTACCATTTTTTATTTCTTTATTTCTTTTTATTTGCTTTCACCTCAATTACTGTATACTTGCAAAGACAGGCATTTGCAACAAATACAAGTGTGTGAATTTAACTGTTCAAAGCTTATAAAGTGGCAAAAATTACTTGTCAATAGTCCTGTGCTCTATAAACACCATTTTCACTGCTGTTTGCGTTTCAACGGCTTAAAATTATGTTTTTGAAACCGCAATGCTTTTAAATGCATGCAAATGATACGTTTTCGTGACCACGAAGCACAGCAACATCACGTGAGCGTGTAACCACGATAAAGACAGTAGTCCAAAATCTATACCTGTTAATCGTGTCTACCAGTATATCGCCCACACCATTTATAACTAAAAGTATTTCAGATGGATAGGGAAAGTTAGCTTGAATAGCTTAACAGAATGTTTTGGCTGTAGTAAAGAAGCTATCTTGCCCCCTTGTTTTAGAGAGTGGAGCGTATCGAGACAGTTTTTCCAACCCAGAACCGGTTATGTCAGTTATTCACACTGTATGCCCATACTGAAGCTCTGAACCCCAACCACACCACCCATACAGCAATGACTAGGCTGATATGTATGAGTGTGTGCATGGGGGTGTGAGCGAACTGGAGGCCTGTGTGTGTGTTTGAACCCTGATGGCTGTCTCTTTCGGCACCATTCAGGGCAGCCCGGCAGAGGAGTCCCATCGTCACGGCGCAGGGGCTTCCTGCTGCAGAGCTCTGAGAAACAAGGAGGTAAACCTACCCCTTCATATCCTGAACGACCCCCAACCCAACCCACCCCCCTTGCCTGTTACTGTACAGGAGAACCCACACACTAACCCCACTGTCCTGTGCTCACTGACCCCATGCTGAGACTGAAGTCCAGGCATGCAACCCTCAGTCGCTCAACATGGCCCACCTCAAGACACCCTTGTGTGGTATTTGTTCTTTTTGGTAGGACAAGAGAGAGTACAGAAACTCTCACACACTCGTACATGCTGCCTCTCACACTTTGGGGGTGTCTTATGTTTCCTCTTGCCTAGAAGAGAAGTGTCCCATTTCTCTCTTTTCCCGCCTTTGCTGCTGGCTATGGCCTGCTGATTGCGCTAAGTAGCTAGCTGGGCTCCCAACTGTCAGTCAGAAAATAGACTCAACGTTTGTCTGTTGTCTTCTTTCCTTCTGTCTGTCATTCATATAGACACGTGAAGAGAGGAAGATGGAGGCCATTCTGCAAGCATTTGCTCGTATGGAGAAAAGAGAAAAGCGGAGGGAGCAAGCGTTAGAAAGGATCGGCACCAAAGGGGAAGTTGGTGGACGCAGTGAAATCAAGGAAGAGCCTCCTGCTACACCTGAGGCTGAATCTCCTGCCACAATACAGGTGCGTAACCTTCAGTAATGTACAGTTGAAGTCAAAAGTTTAAACGTGCCTTGCAGAATCTGCAAAATGGCAATTATTTTATCAAAATAGGGGATCATTCAAAATGCATGTTATTTTTTATTTAGTACTGACCTGAATAAGATATTTCACATAAAAGATGTTTACATATAGTCCACAAGAGAAAATAATGGTTGAATTTATAAAAATGACCCTGTTCAAAAGTTTACATACACTTATTTCTTAATACTGTGTTCTTACCTGAATGATCCACAGCTGTTTTTTTTTTTTTAAGTCATAGTTGTTCATGAGTCCCTTGTTTTTCCTGCACAGTTAAACTGCCTGCTGTTCAGAAAGGTCCTTCAGGTCTTTTTTTGTATTTGAACCCTTTTCAACAATGTATGAATGATTTTAAGATCCATTTTTCACACTGAGGACAACTGAGGGTTTACTGATGCATTAAGGGTCATGAACGTCCCCTGTTTCAGCACTAGTTAGTGATCACCACAGTTTTAAAAAATGCTGCAAAAGTGGGCGTGGTGTGCTGCGGAGTGGAGAGGGAAGAGGGGAGAGAGTCAACTTCGGGTTGGAACGGTTCAGACAGTTTCATTTCACTCCCGTTGAGTTAACAACACAAATAAATGCACAGCCATTTGCATTCTGCATCGAAAGCATATATATGAACGCGCTGTTGCACCTCTATTAACTTTGAAGGCTTATTTTGTGGCGTTTATAATCCTTTTGATTAGTTGCGTCAAGGAGTTGTTATAAAACGCTATTACACTCACTCTCTGAATGATTTGCGTTTGTGCTGAACTCTTACAAAGCTTACAAAGCAAACAAAAACAAACACTCTCCTTCGATCCATGAACGTTTCTCTCAGTTAATATGTGACCCTGGACCACAAAACCAGTCATAAGGGTAAATTTTTCCAAATTGAGATTTATACATCATAATTAATAAATAATAAATAAATAAATAAATAATAAATGTGGAAAAAGCTTTCCATTGATGTATGGTATACTATGATAGAACAACATTTGGCCGAAATACAATAGTTTGAAAATCTGGAATCTGATGGTGCAAAAAAATCTAAATAATGAGAAAATCACCTTTAAAGTTGTCCAAATAAAGTTCTTAACAATGCATATTACTAATCAAAAATTAAGTTTTGATATATTTACAGTGGGAATTTTACAAAATATCTTCATGGAACATGAACTTTACTTGATATCCTAATGATTTTTGACATAAAACAAAAATCTATCATTTTGACCCATACAATGTATTTTTGGCTATTGCTACAAACATAACCCAGCGACTTAAGACTGGTTTTGTGGTCCAGGGTCACATATATGCAGTCTCACAGTCTGAAGCATCTGTCATAGCAAATCAGCACACCCTGTTGTGAATAATTAGGTGAATCGCCTTCTCATAGGATATGAACACGCAGCCTCATGAATAATTATGAGACACTGACGCGTCATCAAAGTACTATAGTCCGTTGCCACGTCACAAACTCTGACTTCAACAAAATGTAAATTTTAATAAAGAGATATAGGAAAATAAGAAAATAAAGCAAAAAAGCTCAAAATTAACCAGTTTTCTCCAACAATTAACAGATGCTAACATTGTCATCTATGATGTGCAACACAAACACCTCTGCTAAAATCTAAGAAAAAGTAGTCTGGGGTTTCATGAATCTTTGAAATCAGTGTAAATTTAACTTACTTTGTGTTCTGGGAAACATGCAAGTATTTTCTGTAGCCTTTGAAGGGCAGTACTAAATAAAAAAAAAAAAAAAAAAAAGATATTTAAGCAAAATAAGAAAAATGTATACATCTTCATTCTGTTCAAAAGTTTTCACCCCCGGCTCTTAATGCATCATTTTTTCCTTTTGGAGCATTTTCCTTCTGGTTGCATATGAGTCCTCAGTGTGAAAAGATGGAGCTCAAAATCATACAGCCATTGTTGGAAAGGGTTCATATACACAAAAATGCTAAAAAACCAAAGAATTTGTGGGACCTGAAGGATTTTTCTGAAAAACAGCAGGCAGTTTTACTGTTCAGAACAAACAAGGGACTCATGAACAACTATTACTAAACAAAAAAACACAACTGGGGATCATTCAGGTAACAATACAGTATTAAGAATTGTGAAATATTAATTTACTTTTTGTCATATCTGACTTTAAATAAAATGTGAACCCTTAATGTTATAAGCATTTATTTGATCATTGTGTGTGTTGTGAAAATAATATATATTTTGTTCATTGTTTGGACCTTTTAGCCCATGCTAGAGGTGGTGAAGGAGGAGCCTTGTCTGAAGCCAGCAAAGGTGAGCCGTAACAAGCAGAGAAAAAGCTTCTCTCGTAACCGCACGCACATCGGCCAGCAAAGGCGGCGAGCGCGAACGGTGAGCGCCTGCTCCGACTTGCCACCCAGCTCCCCCGGTGACACTTTAGAGCCCTTAACAACAGAGACTCATGATGGAGAGACACCTTCTGCCCCCGAGGCCGACGCTCCGCCATCACACCCCCCTGACACCAGCCCACCCCACAGCGGCTCACCCGCCCCAACTTGCCGCAGTGGACAGAAGTACCCCAAAACTAAAAAGGTACAATTCTTCACACATAGCTTCTATAAAATGCAGTTTGTTGTGCATTTTTCAACATGCATATACTCTTTCCCAACAGCACTTAGTCAGCGAGTGGATGGGTGTGGATAAACAGGAACGGGTAGCTTCGCGAACTCCGGAGCCTCCTCCTGAGAGGCCGTTGCGGATCAGTAGCGATCCTGAGGTCTTGGCCACACAGTTGAACTCTTTACCGGGCATGGCCTGCAGTTCACATGTCTACAGCACGCCCAAACACTACGTCCGCTTCTCCTCTCCTTTTCTGGCCAACCGTAGCCCTAGCACTCTCGGAGTCCCCACGGGGAGGCGGCGCTCGAGAGAAATGCCTGAAACACCAACTACCACTGGTTCCTGCAAGAAGGTAAAGTTGCTGCATTATTTAGAAATTGTCTGGGAGCTGATACTGCAGGAAAAAAAAATGCCATACATTTTAGCTCAGACTCTTTAGTATTCACTTTCAAGTGTTTATATCCCGGCTAGCAAGTTTTTGGTCTAACTCCATGTGTTTTGTACAGCGCTGGCTGAAGCAAGCTTTAGAAGAGGAAGGTTCGACCAGCCCAGGTGGGGGGCGTCCTTCTCTACTGATGCCTAGTGAGAGCCCCCTCAGCCCCTCTATAAACGGCGAGTCCTACAGCCCTCTACCCCTCAACGGCAGTTGCTCACTACCAGGTGGGTCGTCAGTCCATGTTCTGCTGCAAATGAATAACATAAAGCTTGTCTAAAGCAGTTCTTAGTCTTACTTGGTCCATGTGCTTGCAGAGTTGCCTACCCCGTTGAAGAAAAGGCGCTTATGTTCAGTCGATCCCTGTATGTCGGAGACTTCCACCCCATACGGGTCTCCTTGTGCCACCCCAACCCGAACGGAGTCAACAGACACACCGGGCACGCCCCTGCTGCTTGCCACGCCTCCTCGACCGCGACCAGAGGAACCCAGCACTGAGCCTTCAACACCCTTGCAGATTCCCAGCCACCCTTTGCCACAAGAGGTACGATTGTTGCCATAAACATGCCTAATATTTCAACAACAGGGTTTGTACAAGGTGCTTTGTATTATTTGTATTTGAATTTGACTTTGAAACTTAAGGTCTGGAAAACACTTAAAATTGTAATATTCCTGAAGAGGTACTTGAAAAGTGCTTGAATTATTGAAAGATAATGTATCTACGAAATAAGTGTAACCACATATATTTTCACGCAGAATTCACTCAACAACTTTTTGCTTATTTCAGTTAATGTCAGAAAACAGTCATGTGAAGCAAGTAGTAGTACTGACGGTGTTGCGTAAATATGGCTGAAGACGCGAAAGGAGAAACAGATGAACCAAATCAATTACACTGGGACCGCTCTGATTGATTCAGACTTGTGACATAGATGATTCATTTCAAGCGATTCACTACCAAAACCAGATCAAATTGAAAGAGCCATTCATTTTTTGAATTTCAATATCACTTGTAACGATTTTAAAAAGCACGTAGTGATGGGTGAAACACCTTTTTGACAGAGCTGAAACATTTGTTTCAGATAGGGACTTTAATTGGCATATCACAGATCATTTGATTTAGATCGGAACAGTTTTGTGAATCATTTTGCGAATTGAATTTGCGATGCACGATTTATAGTCCTGATCTATAAATCAAATGTTTCTCGATGCGCAACATGACTGAAATGACTGTTTGTGAATTATTATTCAGATCAGGATCAGAGTCGATCGTGAATAATTTGATTTAGATCAGAACTTCTGAGCGGGTCCGCGAATCATTTATTTCAAATCAGGATATCGGAGCGATTTTTGCGAGACCAAGATCAAAAACTACTTAACTGGTGAGTCTCAGCTGTTTTAAATCAGGTTGTTTTAAAACCCTCAAATGGGTTTTCTTCTTTTCCTCTTCTTTTTTTAAACAGTAGAAAACATCAAACCATTAAGGCAGTACAGTTATTAAAAAAAAACAAAAAAACAATAAAAAAAACAGTTATCTACAAATCCCTTATGCAAATTAACTGTGGTTTTACTATAGTATAAGTTTAGTATGTTTTGTATTAATTTAGTAGTAATATTTTGCATGTGCGTGCTTCACTTTATTTTTGCTATTTTTTTATTAGTATATTTTTATTTATCTATTTCTTATTTTTTTTAGAATTTGAAACATAAGTGAGATCTCCGATTGAAGTCCTTGAAAATCAAAAAAGTAGTGCTTGAGAAGTCCTTGAAAGTCCTGGAATTTCATTTTACAGTATCTGTACAAACCCTGCAATAATTAAACTTAATAACATGTATTTCAGGGCTGTTTCGTCTGTCTGTGACCAGTATTTACTAAGCTTTGATAACTGATGATCCGAAAAGTGCAGAAATGGTTTTAAGTTAACTACTAAAAAGAATAGCTAAATATTAGTTCACAAGGAAAATGTATTGTTTCAATTGTTACTGCCTTGAATTATTAAATCAAACTAAAAATATTAATTCCTACAAATGTTTGTGAGTGCGGTCTCTCTAAAAGGATTCTTAGATGTTTAAATCCTAATCCAGTAATCTTAAGCAAAATGTAGTGAAAATGTCTTGCCTGATATTTAATGTAAGATATCTCCAAAATATGAGAACAGAACTAAATAGTTCTGACACAAGAGGGCACTAACACTTTTGCTATTGGCCTGACGAGGACAGTTATCACCAGTGGTGATGATCTTAAAATGATCGGTCACCTCTGCTGCATTGATTTGAAGCATTATTTTGGCAAAAGGCAGCAAAATGATCATAAAATATCTTTATAAATTCACAGAGTGAGTCATCTATGGACAGCTCTCCAGATGGCAGCCGGAGGCCTAGTACACAAGACGTGAGTTCACTACTTAAATATCCTGTACCTGCTACTGAGGTGTTTCGTTACATTTTTCATTAGCACATCTAACACATCTCGTTGTCTTTTGTCAGGTTGAGCGACCTCCTTCGCTGCTGGCATCTCCCAGTGTGAGAAATGCAAGCTCTGACACAGCTCCGCAGGAATCTACAAAATCTGTGGGGTCTCTAAGTCCTCAGCCCTCCCATGCTGAGCCCCAGGATGCTGCAGTAGACGAAGGCATGGAGGTTGACGGTGGTGTTTCAGAAGCTGCCTCAGCACCCGAGACACCAGCGTCCTCTTACCCTCCCTGGATGAAGAGTCCAGACCGAGGCGGCCTCTCGTTTTCCCCAGTGAACTCTAATCTGAGAGACCTCACCCCTTCTCACACCTTGGAGATGGGGGCGTACAGGCCGGATTCAGCCTCCGCTGGCCCCTTCAGTGAAGCGGCGCCCTTTTATTCCTGCAATGAGGAGAGCAGCGGCGTGACCTTTACTCGCTCGTTGAGTGGCGACGGCACAGGGGAGGGAGGTGCTGCGAAGAACCCACAGAAGAAAAAGGTCAGTTATTGCATCTGACAAATGCATAAAAGTACAGTTTCTTTTGTTAAATTCATTGTGTTAAATAGCTGGAAAAAATTTGTCAAAAAATCATGTCATGACATTTATTTGAATTTGTTAACTGAATGTGTGTTTGTGTTGTTAGGTGTCGCTTTTAGAGTATAGGAAACGTCAGCGCGAGGCACGGCGAAGTGGCTCCAAGGGAGAGTGTAGCTCCCCTGTTTCCACGGCACCACCAGTAGACGTTTTCCCTGTCGCAGTGGAAGTGGCCCCTGAGCCACCTGTTGTCGCAGCAACGCCAACCCCCAGGACCCCTCAGCATACCGAGGAGCCAGACGCCCCACCTCAGGGGGAGAGAGACGGAGAAGGGCAGTGGTACGTTCTCTAAAGTATATTCCTTTTTGTGAGAATGAAGTACTTACGTTTTAAACTCCATTGCAAATGAAATTTGTCTTAAAGGTTTGGATTATTAAAACTCTTATCAAGAAATCAGGCTGTTTTGTGACTTTAGAGCAGGGATGCCTGGTCCTGGAGGGCCGGTGTCCTGCAGAGCTTAGCTCCAGCCCCAATTAGACACACCTGAACCAGCTAATCAAGCTCTTATAGGCATGCTAGAAACTTCCTGGCCGGTGTGTTGAGGCAAGTTGGAGCTAAACACTGCAGGACATCGACCCTTCAGGACCAAGTTTGGGTGCCACTGCTTTAGAGGTTATAATACGTATTTGTGGAGTTATCTTGGACAGTTTAATGGCTAGTTAGGCTGAGTTTTGCAAATTATGTATTTAAATTAATATTTAAGCATATATAATAACTTTCTTTTATTTTACAGGACATCTTCAACGTCGGTAGAGCAGGCCAGGGAGCGAAGCTACCACAGGGCCTTGTTGTTGAGTGACCATCGCAAGGATGCAGGTAAAAAAAAAAAACAACAACCCTAGAAACATCAGGGAATTTTGGCTTGTGATTTCCATATATTATTGGGGGATAACTGTTTAAACTTCAGAATTGGTACCAGACATATAAATAGAAGCCTTAAAAAAAAAAAAAAACTCGATTAATCCCAGGGTTGCCCAATCCTTCTGCTTTACTAGAGTTTAGCTCAGACCCTAATTAAAGGATTAGTGCACTTGCAGAATAAAAAGTTCCTGATAATTTACTCACTCCCATAATCCAAGATGTTCATGTCTTTTCTTCAGTTGAAAATAAATTAAGGTTTTTGAGGAAAACATTCTAGGGTTTTTCTCCATATGGTGGACTTCAGAGGGATCAATGGGTTGAAGGTCCAAATTGCAGTTTCAGTGCAGCTTCAAAAGGCTCTACACGATCCCAGCCGAGGAATAAGGATCTTATCTAGCGAAGCATTCAGTCATTTAAAAAAAAAATAAATAAATAAAAACGAAATTTATATACTTTTTAACCACAAATGTTCATTTTAGGGCTGCACGATTAATGCACAATTTTGTCAGTAAAGCCGGTTGTGTAATCGGTAGTAAATCTCCAGCACGTGCTTTCAGATGTAGCAGCATTTACTACACAGAGTCGTAGTTCACTGACAAGCTACACTATATCACATTCATTATTACACATTCATAAAACGCAGACGTTTTAATCACACGATTTTGAAATCGAAAGAAATCGTTCTACAGTGACAGCTGTTTGCGTAGCTTTTCAGTGTAGTAAATGGTGCATGTGAAAATACCACATTTAGTAACAAGTTTTTACTCCAAACTCACTTCATAATGTCAGTCGAGTGTTTGAAATAAATCCTCCTGTGAGATGATGTGGCTTTTTTACACAGAATAAGGCACGCATGGTATTCATAGTATTCTAAGCAGTGACAAAGGCATTGCATTATTATATCATATATTATAAGGAAATTTCTAACAAGAAGAACTCAGATAAACCATACATTGTCGTAGTTGTGTGTTTATTAGTCATGTTGAATCAATGAAAGCGGTTAAATCTGTTTATTCAGCTGCAGTGATCGTAATTTCCTGGGCTTCTTTGGGCATATTTTGTTTCCGCATGAGAGCGCCCTCGGACCTTCGGATGGAGATTTACTACTGATCACAGAACCATGCTTCCCTGACAAGATGCATGATGTATGACAATCACAGCATTTGCTTAATCTGATTACAATTTCATTTAGATTTATCATGCAGCCCTACTTATCTTACACTAGCTCTACCTCACACGTTACAAAATCACGTACATATGACATGGGTAGAAGTACCGACCCCGTGTTTACAAAGTGAACATGCACAGAAAGCAAAACGCCCTTTCCAAAAAAAGGTAAAACAATAATGTCAAAAAATTTTGAAGTTAGAGGAGAAAATGAGATTTTCCTACCCTACCTTTTTGAACGAAAGCACACAGAGGAAGAGCTAACCACGTGTGACCTTTCCAACGTGATTTCATAATGCATGAAGACACGCATGTGCATCGCAGAGCTAGTGCATGGTGAGCATTTGTAGTTAAAAGTATGCATATTTTTATTTTTTTTAGAAAATGACCAATCGTTAACTAGATAAGACCCTTATTGCTCGACTGGGATCGTGTAGAGCCCTTTGAAGCTGCATTGAAACTGCAGTTTGGACCTTGACTCATTGATCCCCATTAAAGTCCACTATATGGAGGAAAATCTTGGAATATTTTCCTCAAAAACCTTAATTTATTTTCAACTGAAGAAAGGAAGACATGATAATAAGACATCTTGGATGACATGGGGGCGAGTAAATTAATCAGTAAATGTTTGTTCTAGAAGTGAACTAATCCTTTGAACACCGAAATGGGTCAAGGTCTTCAGGTTTACTGGAAACTCCAGGCAGGTCTGCTAAGCAGTAGGTTGGAGCTAAACTTCATAAGAAGCTTAGCTCAAACAGCTGAATAAATCATGAAAATGCATTGATCAAAAGGTATGTGAACCTTGGTAAGATCTTTGAATCGTGATATTAAAATACCTGCTTTGTCTCGCTTTCAGACAGTGGAGAGTCAGAAGGTGGCGACTCCCAGGTGAAGGAATGCCCTTCTCCCAAGAGCTGCAAGAGCCCCTCAACACATGCAGTAAGAGAACCTTCCCTCAATGTAGCATGAGATTTCTCAATCAGCAAGTTCATGTTATAAACCATTATGTTTTTGGTTTGCAGCCTTGTTCTCCAGCACCCCAGACTGTGTCTCGACCATCCAAGGAAGAAGACGTTGAAGCACAGCCTCGTGGTCCTTCTCAGCCTCAGGCACTGTCCGTCCAGCAATCCAGCAGCAAGACTTCGAGCTCCAAACCAGCCGCTCTGACGCCCAGCAAGCTCCACTGCGGGCCCTCGGGCGCCACACAGAGTCACTACGCTGGACCTTCGCTCATGCACTCTCCCAAAGCGCAACCCCAAGGTTCACCTTACCGCGGCCAGCGAGCCTTCCTGACAGCTCAGCCTCAGAACCAGCCTCAACCCCAGGCTTCGTCTGGCCCGGCTACTTTCCCTCAGTACAACCCCCAAAACACCCCGCCACCGCCGCCCCCTCCGCCCCCAGCCCCGCCCACCTCGGCTTCCTACTTCCCCGCTCAGCCCGCCTCCGCCGCGGCGCAGTTTCCCACGTTCAAGCCTACCGTGGCGTCTCCCTTTCCTCCCGGTTCCCAACCTCTCCTGCAGTCCCATCACGCATTGCATTACCAAAGCAATGCTGCTCCTCCACCTCCGCCCCCTCCTCCCCCGCCCCACCCGCAACCTGGTCCCACCTTGCTGCACGTCAATCTGCAACCTCCTTCGATGCAGCAGCATCAACTTCTGCTGAGCTCGGCTCCACCACCACCTCCTCCGCCGCCTCCTCAGGGGCAGAGCTCCCAGCAGCCTCCGCCTAATAGCGGCACGCTCCTGTCCATCAAACAAGGACCACACCCACCCCTTCCTCCCCCTCCTCCCGCTCCCTCCAGTAGCGCACCGCACCTGTTCCAGAACATCAGTGGCTTTCAAACCACTCTGCTTCACCAGTCGGCACCAGCCAACCCCTCAGTAACCTCTTCCACTTATCAACAAACTGTTTTACCCCCTCCTCCTCCTCCACCTCCCCAACAAACTCCTCCCACACAGACCCCGCCCAATCCGAGCGTCACGCAGATCGCCGGTGGTAACCGAGGACCTGCCCCTTCGCCCGCCCCCTTTCACAGTACCGGCTACTTGGGCACAGGATGGCACTGACCACACCCACCTAACCCCGCCCCCTAGACAAACTCGCTCAGAGAGGGGCGGAGCTACATCGTGTAACATAGGCAACACAGCACCACTGTAAATATTTTCTATGTACCTTTTCACAAAGGCTAAAGGAAAGCGGTGGGGGTACATTTTAAAAAGAAAAACGAGAACTGTAAAAGTAGACTTTGCGTAAAAGATGGTTAACCAACCCTGGTGCTCATCACTTACCCAGAATACCCCACACCTCTCTCCTTCCCATGACCTTGTACTGCCATCCTGTCTTTTCCAGACGTCTTTTTTTTACTTTGAATGTTTTTATTCATTTTAATCGCCCTTTCCGGTTCCTTCCTGTTGAATCCTCCCTGTATCCTCCCAGCGCAGTGTGACGCAGTGGGACATTCCGGTTCGCTCCGTACCTTTCCCCGTTCTTCCCGTTTCTCACTGTTTTTTCACTCTTCAGTTATTTGTTTTATCTAGTGGCTCATTATATAGCAAAAAGGTTTTGTATAGAGAAAAAAATACAGAATTATTATTTTTTTTATTCCTCCATGTAACAAAAATATCTGTGCACCGCTGCAGAAATTCAGAGGAGACCTTTCCGATAGGCCGCTTCACTGCCCCAGGAGACTGCACTTGTGTGAATGAGCGAGTCTGTGTGCATGAGTGTCTGTTTTTAAGCGGAAGGGAGCGTGTATGCTTGAGTCCCGCCCGCATCCGTGCGCACATTTGAACTGCGCGCGAGAGGCGGAAGGCAAATACGGCGCAGACAGATGCGTGCTGTTCTCTGTGGCAGCTTTAGAAAGAGAGGTCCTTCCTGTAGGGGGTAAGCGGTTTATTTTTGAATATCAATGGTTATTTGTAGAAAGTGTAATTTAATGTATAGGTGGTTACTCCAGCTTTCTCCAGAAACAGTTGTAAATATTGGCTTCTTTTCTTTTCTATGCTTGTATAATTCGCTCCCATCCCCATTTTGGAATATGGTTGTAAATACAAGCGCTCTTGACAAAAACGCTGAATGTTTCTGTGACTGTAGCACTATTTTTATTTCTTCCTCTCTGGTTTATTTTTTTTACCGTTTGTTTGTGTGTGAGTGTATGTGTGTGTGAAGGACAGAGGCTCACAGACACAGCACTGGTTGGCTATTTTCATGGTTCATTATAATAAATCACTGTAATGACAGTTTTATACCAACTGAATCGTCTTGTGTTTTTACTGGGATGGGAAAGGGCATTGCTGATGTTTGCATGTTCCTAATGTGACTTTTTCCTTTCGCTGTGAAGGTCTCGGTGTGAGGGGGTGCTGCGATGAAGGTTTGAAGAGACTGCTGAGATTTTAAGGTTTCTGTGTATTGACAGCCATTATTAAACCTAGTCAGTTTTTGTCATAATTATTTGATGGATGCTTCAAAGAAACTGTTTTTTCTTGGATCGAACAGAAGGGAAGAGGTACTATGACCAGTCGGAATGAGGGAAGAAAGACTGTATGACCAATCAACATCAAGCCACAGGTTATAATCAACCGGAATGAAGGTAGAACGGTTATGATGAAGAAAGTTAGCTATAACTGCTAATGTTTGTATGTTTCTCAGTTACACATCATGGACATCTTTCTTGTCATGCTAAGGTTTGCCACGTTGAAGACTGAAGCAGCTGTCAGGTCAGTATTATCTGTATTCTGCTCCTGGCTGGTCAACATCCAGCAGATTTTGTTTACAACCAGGCAAAAACACACTTGCCTGGAGTGTTTAATTAGCATTGGAGCTAAGCTCTACAGGACATTGGGCCCTCCAGGAGCAAGACTGGGCATAACTGGCCTGTGACCAGAAAAAAAAATTAATAAACAAATAAAAAAGGGCAAATGTAGCCCTATTTGGACGATAATTGTTTCTCATGTCAAGTTCTGTAAAAATAAATATGCATAGCACCTCAGTGATAAAACATGGATTCAGATTTATTCACGGCGGAGAAGCGAGTTCTGTGATCCTACGAGCACAGGAACACACAGTTCATATGTATGTGTAAATGTATAATATATACACATCTATATATTGAAGAAATAAGTGTAATATATTTATATACTGCCAGTCAAAAGTTTTTGAACTGTAAGATTTTTAATGTTTTTTTTAAAGAAGTCTCTTCTGCTCACCAAGCCTGCATTTATTTGATCCAACATACAGCAGAAACAGTAATATTTTGAAATATGTTTACTATTTAAAATAACTGTTTTCTATTTGAATACGTTTTAAAATGTAATTTATTCCTGTGATTTCCAAGCTGAATTTTTAGCATCATTACATTATTTTTTTCAGGTTTCTTTGAGTAGAAAGTTCAGAAGAAAAGCCTTTATCTGATATAGAAAACTTCTGTAACATCATAAATGTCTTAAGTATCACCTGATCAATTTAAAGCATCCTTGCTAAATTCATTTCTGTAACCTCTAAATAAATAAACAAATAAATAAAATTATACTGACTTTTGCATGTTATAGTGTATAATGTTACAAAAGCTTTTTATTTCAGATAAATGCTGATCTTTGGATCTTTTTACTCATCAAAGAATCCTAAAAGAAATTAACTCTACTGTTTTAAAAATGTATAATAATAAATGTTTCTTGAACAGCAAATCAGCATATTAGAATGATTTCTGAAGGATCACGTGACACTGAAGACTGGAGTAATGATGCAGAAAATGTAGCTTTGATCACAGGAATAAATTACGTTTTAAAATATATTTAAATAGAAAATAGTAATTTTAAATAGTAAAAATGTTTATTTTTTAATTTTTTTTAATTATTACTGATTTTGCTGTATTTTGGTATTTTGCATCCTTTAAGAAAACAAAAAAATCGTGTTCAAAAATTTTGACTGGTAGTGTATATATATATATATATATATATATATATATATATATATATACATATGTATGTGTATGTTTGTGTATTTATGTATACACATGAGTATACACAGCACATGCACATATGTAAACACTAACTTTTATTTTGGATGTGATTAATCGATTTGACAACAGTAAATTTATTTACAAATTTGTTCTTATTGTGTAAAATTTCTTTAAAAAATACTTTTGTTGAATTTATTTTTCCAAGCATTTTTTATAATATCTGACACCATTTATTAATTATTTAAATCTTCGTTTTAAAAATAGGAATATAGAAGCACTAGTTGCATATAATTATTTGTGATTAGTTATGTATATAATTACATACAATACATATTTTTAAATTGTATTGCATAAATGTTGCTGCCATAATACTGACCCATTTCAAATGTTTACATACTTCTCTTTCGTCTTTCTGTTCTTAACAGTGTCCACTCGCTGTGGTGGAGCAGTTATGAAATATTGTTCTTGTAAATACACAGCATTTCAGCAATAAATGTGCCTGCAAATAACAGCGAAGTGCAACAGTTACCATGATCGGCAGTGGTCAAAAAGATGTAAACTTAGACGTGGATTTGGACGGCAATTAAATTACGAACTTGATATTTGTCAAATGAAACTAGGTAATCCAGCCAGGGATTTTCACACGGGTCGTGGGAGAAAAACACCATTATGAGTCACACATTAAAAAATATTTACAACCTTATGTTGTGTTAATCATGTTTACACACTGCCCCCAAAACTTTGTTCGTCATCATAAAAAAGGGGATTAGGTTAAATTTTCTGCATTTTTTGCATCTGTAGAAAGTTTGTGACGTATTTGGAGAATTCAGAGCCACTGTGATGTTTTGTCTGTGATGTTTCTCACGGGGATGCTGTAAAACATCCCCGTGAGAAACAATTACCCTCCAAATAGCGTTTATAACTGTTCTTCACAACAACGCTCAGAATGAAATCTTGATTTGAGTCTTTAGAGGTAAAATCTTTATTCATTAATGTGGGTGAATTGTCTTTAATGAACTTTTATAACTAATACATTTTAATGGTGTATTTACATAATTTTCTACATACAACATCATCTGACAAGACAGACACCCAATAAATAAAGCGAAACATCTTTTTTTTCTTTCCCTTCAGAACTTCGTCCAGCATTGTCCAAACTCTTCAGCTGTCCAAGAAGGGAGGGAGTGGCACTAGGTACACAGTGAGGTCATTTCCTGTGGGCATTTGTTTTTTTTTTTGTTTTGTTTTTTAAACCACATCCTCCAGGTTTTCTCACGACGTTTTCTTTTCGATTGGCGATCTTGGGCTGTTCGTTCATCTTGGTGGGACAGAATGATTATACCAAGAGTACAAAACGGTACCAGCTGAGAACATCATAATTATGGCACACATAACTATACAGCACCAACACTGCCGAGAAGTAAATATCGAATTAGAGACATACAGAAATTCAACATATACACTCAATACGTAATACTTAAAACACTCTCCTACTTCTGTATATACTTGGCTTGTGCACAATTACTAACGGCAGACATGCCTGCCCCTAATTTTGACACTTATTTTTAAAATATATTAACAGTGAACTCTCAACTTCTGTTTACATACCCCTTTTAAACAACGTTGGATAGTGTCGTGGACTATTTGTACATTTTGAAACCCGATAAATGATCACCAGCCTGTAGATTGGATCTCAGATAACGATTCAGTGTCCCATTTTGCTGCTTTTTAATTATTTTTTTTTTTGTGTGTTGTTGTTGTTGTTGTTGTTGTTGTTTGTTTTTTGTCCAGGGGTGTTGGTGGTGATACAGAAATATTAACAGACTGGAAATGTCTCTGTGGTGCAGCTCTGTGCTGGAGTGTACATCCCACAATTCAAGCCTGTAAACGTTTCCTTCTATATTTGTAGAATGCAGTTAAATAGAACAGTGTTTTACAGTAATTCATAAATCCCAAAATATTAACATTATTATAATGCAGGCCTGAAAAAAGAAGACACAATGTAAAATAAATACTTCTTTTTAAATCATTAATCCAAGTCAAAGTTACTTCTAAACGGTGCATTAGCTGCCCTATCATGTTAGTAGCACAGAACACGGTAAATCAAACTAGGGTAGGGATTTGTTGAGAAGCAATTCCAGGAAGTGAAGTGAAAAGAAGGGTATGGACAGAAAAGCATTGAGTTCCCAACTCCATTCACCCTGTTTGCATCCTTTGCTTTAACGTTTTTTTTTTTTTCAAACCGCTGCAGTCAGGCTTCCTGCCCTTAGGATGATGGGTAAAGCTGGATTGTGTTTTCACATAATGATTTTCCTTGAACAAGACAGAAACACCTGAAAACAGATTAAAACTATGTTTTAGTATACATTTACAGCACTGCACCTAACGTCGTGTCTACACTGGACGCGAGCGGCGGGACGCGACAAAATACAGTAGAACCCATTATAATCATTTATGCAGTCTGCAATGGATGCGGCGCGACGCGAAACGACACGACGCGTCCTCGACAGTAAACTGCTACCGCATTCTATTTAAGACGTGCTCACACAACGTTCAAATGATTTGCAACGGTCGCTTTGTCGCCTCCAGTGTAGACAGACTTTAACTGTTGCGGGGCGGCGCGACGCGATAACTGTCGCGTCCAGTGTAGACACGGTGTGAGAAATTTACACATGGAAGCTAAACTTGGAGAAATAATTCACTCGAAAATGAAAATTGTTCAGTTTACTCAACCTCATGTCGTTTTTAACATATAAGGTTGTCATTCATGTCATTTTTAACATGTAAGACTTTATTTCTACACAAAATAAAATATTTTAAAGAACTTTGGACCTACTGACTTTAGACAGAAAGAAGAAACTGATATAGGTTTTTCCATAGTCATACCACAAATTTGGAAACTGCTAACTGGCATTTAAAATAAATAAAAAAGGCAGTTTCAAAATGTATATTTGAGGTTCAGCTGTGTGTAATTTGTTTTATCACAAGCACAAAAGGGTCTTTTAAAGAAAGCATTTTAAAATAATCATCAACCGCAACTTTTTGAGCAGTAATACGTCTATATTAAATACTGACCTTCAGTATGTCTCAAGACCTTCAATATTTCTGAACCTAACTCTGTTTCAGTAGTAAATACGTCAGCAAAGGCTAAAATTATTATTATTTTATTTATTTATTTATTTTTTTTAAGTAACAAAGACTCACCTGAGTGTATCTGGCATCTATGCATTTCCACTCTCTGTTGAGGAAAAAAGTAGAGAAGTCTATCAAAAAATTAAAGCAAAAATCGCGGCTTAAATCCATAGAGCAATTTTCAAATGCAGCAGAAATATTTATCAACTACTGACAGCTGCCGCAGTTGCTAAATGTGACCCTGGACCACAAAAACAGTCTTAAGTAGCGCAGGTAGCAATAGCCATAAACACATTGTTTGGTTCAAAATTGTTCTTTTATGCCAAAAATATTAAGTAAAGATCATGTTCCCTGAATATTTTGTAAATCTCCTACTGTAAATACATCAAAATTAAATTTTGATTAGTAGTATGCATTGCTAAGAACTTAACTTTAAAGGTGATTTATTTTTTTCTCTCTCTCTCATATATATATAATTTTTTTTTTTTTTTTTTTCAGATTTTCAGTGGTCCAGGGTCACAAATACTCATTAAATAGACCTTTTGTTTGTGATTTCTCAGTTGGGATAAAAATAACCAGTATTTTCCACTAGATGGCAGTAACACCATCATCTGCGTCACCAAATATGACATAACAAATTCTGTTTCTGCAGGATTACGAAGTGAATTGCTCATTCATCATTATACAAACATCCCTACTCACCATTTGCCTTGTGCAACTCATCAGTTTCATATAAAACCTTAACACACCTAGTTACCCATCATTACCGTTATATAAAATTTTAGTTTTACAGGTTTCCAGGACTTCCTGGAAGTAGAGTGTGTTCTCACATTTAACTTCATTATATGAAGCATTTTATAGTCCATATCCGTAAATAGTGTTTTGCTCCAGGTGTGCTGTTCAACATAGCATGGGTTCCAGCTGATGCTGTGCCTGTGATTAATATGGACGGGCTGACAGCAAGCTGTGTAAACAGTCATTAGTAATTCATGGCTGGGTCCAGAGCCCCAGGCTTCAATTAACCCCAGTCCATGGTAAATTCTACCTTTCTGTCTTTCCTTCTCTTGCTCTTTTCCTCTTCTTACTCGCTCCTTCTCATATCTCATTTATTTTCACAGCCCTGTCATCTGATTTTGTCCTTAATGACCATCTCTTTGTCTTATTTTCTCAAGCTGGTCTGTCCTCGCTCGCCTCTGGCTGGCTGGCTCCGTCTAGTAATGAATGAATTGGACCGAATGGCACAACAGCTGCGTGTTGAAAACTGATGTGATAGAACATTTATGGGGAGAAATGGGGAGAAATGGAGAATCCAGTTTGTAATTCTTCATTTATGTAAATTATGCATTTTGTGATTGTAATTAAATCGTATAATGTCTGTATATCAGAAATGCACAAAATTAGCCAGGCCATTTCTTCATTGTTTCACAGAGAAAGTTTGATTTATATGTTTCTTGTTAGCTTCACCTCTTTGTTTTTTTTTTAGTATTTCAAAACATAATTGAAATTCATCTAATCATCTTAATTTGGTAGTATTCACAAATTATTTAGCATGCAATTCCCTCAAATTTTCCTGTGGAATTGGTCTACTTTAACACTGTTGGCACAGGTTGTTTTCGTGTCCCTCCACTTGCAGTTGAGGTCAAAAGTTTACACACACCTTGCAGAATCTCCAAAATAAGAGGGATCATACAAAATGCATGTTTTTTTTTTTTTTATTTAGTACTGACCTGAATATTATATTTCACATAAAAGATGTTTACATGCAGTCCACAAGAGAAAATAATAGTCAAATTTATAAAAATGACCCTTTTCATAAGTTTACATACACTTGATTCTTAATACTGTGTTGTTACATATGTCTCGTACTTGTCCTGAACAGTTAAACTGCATGCTGTTCTTCAGAAAAATCCTTCAGGTCCCACAAATTCTTTGGTTTCTGGACTATATGTAAACGTCTTTTTTGTGAAATATCTTATTCTAGTCAGTACAAAATAAAGAATAACATGTATTTTGTATGATCCCTCTTGTTTTGGTAAAACAGATTCTGCAAGGTGTATGTAAACTTTTGACCTTAATTGTATATCACAAGCAAATGACTAACTATAGCCTTCAACAGCAATAACACTTAGATTTCACAACCCAATGGTAACCAAGGTACCAACTATCAAGTTGTATTTTCTGTTCTGCCACAACTTTGTTTTGAACAGGATATATAAATTGTGCATGACTTCTTATTGTCCAACACTGTTTGAATTATTTATTTGCATAAACGAAGACAGTAACTCAAGTTGACTGAGAAGCATCTGCAATCTCCCATGGTAAGACGTAACATTTATGACAAAGACATGGACAATTCTTCAGATAAAATAATGTTAATCTTACTGTCTCCCAGCAGCTCCTCGGACATGAGTCCATCCTGCCTGTTGCCCAAAACAAAAGCCAGGAAAGAGAGAATAAGGGCGTCCATAATGCCCATGATGGCCAGGATGTACGCCCAGCGCACTGAGCATGCTCCGATGGTGTATTTGTCCGTCCCTTCTCCGCACATCCTCTTCACCTCATCAGCATCCCAGCCATCAGGATATATCATACAGCCCAGCACCAGACACGTACCTAAAAGAAAAAGCAGGGATTGTGAGTCGTCCAGGTAATAAAAGGTCTACGGATTTAATCAACAGCAGAATGCATTTCTGTACTCAAGCGATATGATAGATGGCAGTTGTAAAGCGTAAGCCGGGGAACAAAATCAGCTCCAGTGAAAGAAGTCATGGCAGTTTCTTTTGTTCAATTATAACATGTCTGACAGCTGAGACGAATGAGGAGAGACGTACCAATCCCGGACGAGCCCCCAATTTATATTCGCATACATACACACAAAGCTCACTCCCTTGAAAGCTGCTATGAGTAATTCTTGCACACCAAATGAAATTGCAAAAGTTTCTAAAGAAAATGTGAGTGATGCTTGCCAGTGTAAAACTTGCAGCCACAATGCTGTGTGTGGGTGGTGGTTTTGCAAAGTTAAAAACCCAACTTCCAGGTTTCCATGATAGATTTGCTCAAGTCCCTAGATTTGCTCAAGTGCCTCCTTAAATGCAAATGTTCAATGCAACTGGTTTTCAACTACTTTATCCACCTTTTTCTTTCCTTAAGAGTGGGTGTAGCCATTTGTAAATTTTATGGGTGTGGCTTCTGGTCTCATCCACGTCCAGCTATTTTTATCTGTACAAAACGGCTCATTTTGCTGCTTGATATTGCAAACTGGTGTGTTTTACCACGTTATTTTAATGTATTATCTCAATTATGAGCACACTGGTTTGTAGTGCAAACAGTTTTACCATTTACTACACATTGCTATTCTTCTTGTTATTTCCCTATAATGGCTAATGAACCGGAAGTCTCACCCATAGGTGGATAGCCTACCAAAAATATAAGTCTTGTAGCATGTCCACCATTGCTCAGGAAGCCCTACCTCAAACTCATGAGATTGGTTGAGCCAGAAGTGTGCAAAGAAAGCAATTCAATACGTCTTCCTTATCTGAACCACCCATTTCATGTCTTAGAGTCTCTGTTAATGTGCTAACGGGTTGAATCAGGTGTGTTTAATTAGGAAGAGTTCAAAAATGTGTACTATTGATGTGCCACCAGGGCTGGGAAACACTTGTCTACAGTTCGTCGCAGCTCATGAGTTATTACCCTTCCATTACCGCATGCCTCACAGAACAAGCAATAGATCTGATCTCAGACCAGTAGCAGCAGCTCTGAGCGCCTACATCATCCCTGATGAATTGAGACTGGAAAACTGCATCTTTTAGAGCATAGTCATGGTAAATCCTGGAAGACTTTGTGCTGAGAACGGTGAATACTGCATGTGCCAGTTTTGATGAATCGATAGCGTTCTGCAGATGCAGTCAGTTACACAAGAGGAGTTCATTTATAATGTAACCAGGGCTTCTCTTCAGTTATGAGATAAATTACCTTGATGCTGCCTTCAAGTCGTGCAGGGTTGATCACACTTACAAGATATTAAGGGCAGCACAATTCTGTAGTTACCAATTGGGATTTTCTTCGAGAGCTGACTTGGAGGTTGGGGATCCCCTGTTTAAGTCCTGGAGTTTGTGTGTTCTTTCCCTTCCCCAGGATTTCCTCTGGGTTCTCCTGTTTTCTCCTCTATTCAAGAAGTGTGAATGTGTGAGAGTGTTAACCCTGCAATGGACAGGTTAGTCTGGAGCAGGGGTCACCAAACTTGGTCCTGGAGGGTCAGCTCCAACCCTAATCAAACACACTTGAACTAGCTAATCAAGGTCTTGCTAGGAATACTTGCAACTTTCAGGCAGCTGTGTTGAGGCAAATTAGTGCTAAACTCTGCAGGACACCGGCCCTTTAGGACAGAGTCGGGTGACCCCTGGTCTAGGGGTAGGCAAGTTCAGTCCCAAGAAGTTTAGCTCCAACACTAATCAAAGACACTTGAACAAGCTTTGATTAGTGCTCAAGATTACTAAGGCTATGGACAGGTAAAGTTTTTTTTAGGGTTGGAGCTAAACTCTGCAGGACACCGGCCCTCCAGGACAGAGTCTGGTGACCCCTGGTCTAGTGGTAGGAAAGTTCAGTCCTAAGAAGTTTAGCTTCAACCCTAATCAAAGACATTTGAAAAAGCTAATCAGTGTCTTCAGGATTTCTAAGGCTGGACAGGTAAAGTTTTTTAGGGTTGGAGCTAAACTCTGCAGGACACCGGCCCTCCAGGACAGAATCTGGTGACTCCTGGTCTAGGTTTAGGCAAGTTCAGTCCTAAGAAGTTTAGCTCCAACTCTAATCAAAGACATTTGAACAAGCTAATCAGTGTCTTCAGGATTTCTAAGGCTATGGACAGGTAAAGTTTTTTTTTTTAGGGTTGAAGCTAAACTCTGCAGGACACCGGCCTTCTAGGATCGAACTTGCCTACACCTGGGTTAGTCCAAAAGGGTCAAGTCCTGTCCCTTGAAGGCTACCGTCCTGCAGAGTTTAGCTTGAAAACACCTCTTTTAAGTTTCTTGTGATACTGAAGACCCTGATTAGCTGGTTTTCGAGGTTTTTATTTGAGGCTAAGCTAAAATCTGCTCAGGTGGCCCACTAGGACCAGATTTGGACACCCTGGACTTTACCCTATGCCATGCATCCAATCTCAAACATGCTGGAATATGCTCCAGCATTTCCACAACCCTACATAGGACAACCGTTCTGAAAAATGAATGGTTTAAATTCATGCACATTTAGAGCTGAAAAGCAGCAATAAAACTTTCCAGGAAGTTAGATTCATTTAGCTTGTTAATGATGCAGTAGGCTTCCTAGACCAAACTACTATTCCCATTTCCTGTTATACAAAAAGCATCAATTACGCACCTAATTTACGCATTTTTTTTGCTTTAGTGACGTGAAGCTTCAAACCATTGCCAGAATGTAAAAAAAAGATCAATTGCTCAACTGTTTATTCTGACCGAAATCACTTAAATGCACATTATGTAGTAATTACGACTTCCGAACCCATAAGTAGGAACTTCTCAGCAGGATTTGAAGGTAGCATAACTGGTTGAATAAACCAAGGAGGACAGATTTAGCACAGTCGGAAAGAAAAAGAGTTAGAACAGGAAAAACGAAACACAAACGGGTGTGAGTAGGAAGTAAAACGATATCATAAGAGATGAAATAGCCCACATATGGATACTGCCAAACGAATCAGGCAAGATTAACACATCTCATACTTGACACTCAGTTTGCTGTGTCATAAAATAGCTAGAGACATGAACAGACGCTAAAAACCTTTTCCTGTGTCCTATATCTCTGTCCTTATATCTCTTGCTTTAATCTCTTGGTTCGTGTGTCTAATAAGCGAAACTTCAAAAGACATTCATCATCATTATACTAATAGCCATCAGCAGTCTAATAGTAATCACATTAAAGCTGAGAGCCAATCACCCTCATCCCTGCGTCCACAGCTTATATGCACTGCAGTCACTCTAGAGAGTTCATGGATTTCCTCTTGGGGGTGTTTATGACAGTGCAGCTGAATCTGTCACTTGTGTAACAAGCCTTCCTGCATTTGTCTAAGTTGCATTTGTCATTTAAGTTCTTGTGGTGGTACACCATGTCCTATCCAAGCACGACATGACAAGTTTTCAGTGACAATGAATTTGTCTATCCATGCTGAAAGTGAAAATGCTGCACCAGTCAGAACACTGTTTTTAAAATACGTTTATGTGGATTAGGATTTTGATCCAATGAGAGTTAAGTGTGGGCAGGATTAGATTTGCAACACTATTTTTTTAATGTTTCCATCCCCCTATGTTTCCATTAACAACAAACAGAAATACAGCTGCAAGCATTTAAAGCATTTAAGCATATAAGGAAAAAGGCAATACACATTATTTAGCAAGGCTGTACCCACCTAAATCAATGATTAAAAAAGCATTTTTGGCACACCCAGGTCAATTACCATAGAAATACAGTGTTTTTGAGTCCTTTTTAACTCGTATGGCGCCAGCCGTTTTCCAATCTGCTTAAAACTTTGCATGCTTGTTTAGAATCACCTGTCTCATGTGCTCACCAGGTTTTGGGTTTCCTTTAGGCTTTATAGGATTTTGGGTAAATTTGGACAGGCCCCTTTTCTAAACGACCCCGTTAAAGTCTCCCAAAGGGTGATTCTTCAGTCAATGGTGGCCATGTTTTTTGAGATACGCAAATGTCGTTAGACACTTATGGCACTTCAGACCAGGACCGTGCACATCGATTTCTATGTTAAAAGCTCCAAGATTTTTTCCTGTGATCTCAGATTGAGTTCTTACATAAGTGTTCTGAGTTTGGCGAAGATATATCATTCCATTCAGGAGTTACAGGGATTTTACTAAAAGTGGCCCTGCCCCTTTCGAACGTTTTGGTGCCTCTTTACAACGGGGAGTTGAAAGTTCAACTTTTTGTTGATAATTATTGATAATCACTCTCCAGAGAAACTTTCTGCACTGGTTTAGTTCCAATCAGACGGAAAACCTAGGACTAGTTTGCAAAAGTAGGTTTTTCAAAAAATGCGGAATACCCAAAAAATTTCGCCAGGCTCACGATCGAATCTGAGGCATCCGTTTTGTCCGCCATGAGTCAAGGATTTAAACGACATTCCACCTCCGAAAGCAATGACCGCATTTATTGTTTCGACTACTCGCTTTGAGCCACAAGTAATTTACTATATATGTAAAAACGATTATATTCAGTGGCCTCTCCTACTTTTCTTAGTGATATTCAGTGCCAGTTTATCAGAAAGTGACGATTTTGTTCTCTTTGACTCATTGGATGGAAACGGTGTTTATTCGCAAATGTTTTATGCGATATTCCAATTTTGCACATAAGTTAAATTCGCAACTTTTGACTTCTCAAATATTGCAGGTTTACAATGACATTAATTCATTCAAATCACCCAAAAAGGGCTGGTCGTCCATGTAAGACAAATGCACAAGAAGACAGGATAATGCAGAGACTCTTAAGACAGATGGATGGAAACGGTGCTTACTCGCAAATGTTTTATGCAATATTCCAATTTTGCGCATAAGTTAAATTCGCAACTTTGGATGGAAACTGAATGACCAACAAAACTTGTAAACTTTTGGCTCAACTAGTGGCGTGAGTTTGGGGCAGGGGCCTAGTTTCTCGACCAATGACAGATGGAGTAAGGGCTGTTTTAGCAACTGTTTGGTGGTAATGTAGAAACTGCATACACCTGTTACGTCACTATGGGATTCACTAGAGGGAAGGCTGCAACGTTAAACCCGGCCAGATTCATGGACGCACATTATGTGGGAAATGCTTATAAATAATAGAAAACATCTGCATTTTCTCTGATTTCACATCCTCTCCAGAGCCTGCAGCACTGCACCACACACATATACTAATGAAGAGGAGCTCTTCAGCTAAAGGTTTCAATGTTATCGAAGAGACACACACAGCTGAGCTCTGATAACGCGCAGTCCTTATCTCAACGATCTTGTGAAAGACAAGTTGTCTTTTTCATCCCATTTTGTCTTATTTTTATGTAATAGATGCAGCGGAATAGATTATGGGAAGGCAACCTCATGGTTCTGTAGTATCGCTAGCTCTTTTCTAATAGATTAGACTGCGGTTGCATTGTGAGGGTTTTGATTTTGCTGGCAGCGAGCACTCATGCTGCATCTGGGTCAGTGCGAGTGCTCTGAATGCAGATGCTGCGAGTGTCACATCCGAGATGTGTTTGTAGATAGAGGCTATAAATACACACAGTTAAAGAAGAGAATTCTGCGTGTGAGAGAGTGTTTCTGTGAGGAAAGATACATTTGTGATACCCTTCTCCTCCCCCTTAGTCTTTCCTCTTCTCTGCATATCTATTTTTCATGCTTTCCTGTAATCTCAGCCAACGATTTATTGATGAAGCCCCTTGCAGGGGAATTAAGAGCTGTCCAGAACTCAGGGAGATAAAATATACAGGCTGCTACCTGACTAATGGAGCAGTCCCTTTCGAGAGTTGTGAACTTGTGTTCACCTAAAAATTTACATTTTGTTATCATTTACTCACTTAAACATAATTATATGACAAACCCTATTTAACTGGCAGCACTCCTCCAATTTTTTAACTAAGATTGCAAGATGTCGGGCCGCTCTAAGGTGACTGAAACCCTGCGACAGGAGGTTGTCCAGATGAAGGCCAAAGGGATGACACTTTCAGCCATTGCAAGAGAAGTTGGTCATTGCAAATCTGTGATTTCTCAAATATTGCAGGTTTACAATAACATCAATTCATTTAAATCGCCCGAAAAGGCTGGTCGTCCATGTAAGACAAATGCACGAGAAGACCGGATAATCCAGAGACTCTCAATGGGAAATCGGTTCAACACTGCAGCTGGAATTGCTCGACAGTTTACAATGACACTAATTCATTCAGGTCCCCCAAAAGGTCTGGTCGTCCACGTAAGACAAATGCACGAGAAGACCAGATAATACAGAGACTCTAAATGGGGAATCGGTTCAACACTGCAGCTGGAATTGCTAGACAGTTTATAATGACTCTAATTCAAGTCCCCTAAAAAGGCTGGTCATCCATGTAAGACAAATGCACAAGAAGCCAAGATAATGCAGAGACTCTAAAGGGGCATTGGTTTAGCACTGCAGCTGGAATTGCTTGCCGGTTTGCTTGCCAGTGCTGAACAGCGTAAGGATCTGTCTCGGCATGTTTAAGAGAAGTCAAACTGAAAGTGCACTCTGCAGTGACCAAACCTCTCATCAGCAGAAAAAAATCAAAAGTCTAAGCTCACCTTTGCTGAGAAGCATGTTGTGATGAAGATTAACAACATTTCAGAAAATATATAGTATTTGTAGATTGTTCTCTGCTGTAGATCAAATTATCATACTGATTGCTTTATAAGACTTGAAAAAATAGTTCACAACTCGTATGATCTACTTTTATGATAACTTTGCTTATTGTAATTTTTGGAACTTGATAGCCCCAGTCTCCATCCACTTTTAATGTATGGGAAATAAGCTTGTAATTGCCTGTTTGGAAAAAAACAGACTTGTCATTTTTGGGTAAACTATGCCTTTAAGTGCTCAGCTTTTCACATTTGTATGCAGGTTAGCAGTGAAGGATGAAAAAAAGTGCTTCCTCACGCTCATCTTCCCCTGACATCGCTTGACTTGGCATTTGTTTGAAGTGTTTCTACATCCCAGCCAATGGAAGGAATAGAAAGATGCAGCAAGGATGATAAGGAAAGGAGACAAGATGGATGGAGAGAGGAGAAGATAATGCAAGGTTAAAAGACTTCCTGTCTCTCCCTGCTGCTTTCTCGCTAAGCTGCAGTTGTTTGCTGCTTAATGTATTGTCAAGGCAGGAATAGAGTAGCGCCTCAGGCTTTGTGTTTCATCCTGAGAATGGCAGCTTGTTGTTTTTCCTTCTAGAGAGGGATGAATGGTGGGAAAGAATAGAAGAAAAAGAAAATAAGAAGAAGATAGAAACCCACATCACTACATCCATGGTAATATGAAATCTTCTGCTTCTGCAGTCACAGACTAGCTCTTCTCTAAAACCTAGTGAGCTCACTACCTAGATTAACATTTTTAAATGGTTAGTTCACACAAAAATGAAAATTGTCAATACTTACTCACCCTCATGTCATTAAGTTTTCTTTGCGCATAAAAAGTATTTCCATAGCTTCTTAAAATTAAGGTTGAACCACTGATGGACTATTTTAATGATGTCCTTACTACTTTCCTGGGCCTTGAACGTGTCAGTTGTGTCAATGTCTATGCAGGTTCAGAAAGCTCTTGGATTTCATCAAAAATATCTTAATCTGTGTTCTGAAGATGAACGAAGGTCTTACAGGTTTTGGAACAAAATGATGGTGAGTAATTAATGGTAGAATTTTCTTTTTTGGGTGAACTATCCCTTTAAGACACCTTAGCAGCACTCCTGACTCGAGGGCTATTCCAAAAAGTAGACAGAATCATTATGTTGAGTTCCAAGGTACTTAGGTTTGGAACAGAGCTAAACAAACACACAATTAGGGTGCTTTCGCACTAGCACTTCTGGTGCACACCTGTGTTCATCTGTTCGTCAAAACACTGTTTTGTGAACTTGGTTGCACACCTGCAAATCGTACCCAAGTCTGCTTTAGAAAGGTGATCTAGGGTACGGTTCAGGTGTGCTTTAGTCAGTGTCAAATTACATGTAATCTGGATTATGTAGTCAGATTCCAAAAATTAAGTACTTGTAATTAGAGTATATTACATTTTAAAATACTCATAATCATTATGCCTAGTTTATCTTTAATGAATTTTATGGTGTTGATTTCAAAAAAGGAATATATTTATTTTCTTTTTATTTATTTATTTTTAATACCAATATGGTGTGTTTGATGGTAAGTTTAAAACAAGTCTGATAAGAAAAAGTAATTTAAAAAATAGTAAGAATACATTACCTAAAATGAATAACCTAAATTACGTTACTAACTACAATTTTCATTATGTAATAAGTAATCGGTAATGGACTGCAATTTGTAAGTAATCCACCCAGCTCACTGCTGACCAAAAACTGTAGCAAATCTCAGTTTGAAAACATTTAGACAGGATTCCTTTTACAAGGGTAGATAATGTAATTTTACCACAGGACAACTGCAATATTACTGGCCAATTTGGATGGGATAAGAAATCTTAGTAAAACTACCAGAAGTGGGAGGAGTAACTTGATTTACACAATGCTGTCATCTCCCTGTCGTTGTGTGCATAAGGGTTGCCAGGTTTTCACAAAAAAAACCCCAGCTCAATTACTATTGAAAACTGGCCCAAAGCTAGCCTCAGACATCACGCCCAGAGACCTCTGGCTGAACGTCTGATGCATACGGCACACTTCAGAAGTTTCAAAGTCGTCATCGGATTGGTTAAAGGGGTCATCGGATGCCCACTTTCCACAAGTTGATATGATTCTTTACGGTCTTAATGAAAAGTCTATAATATACTTTGGTTAAAAATTCTCAGTGGTTGTGTAAAACAACACCCTTTTTACCTTGCCACAATCAGCTCTACAAAAATCATGTCATTCTGGTCGAGGCTGCTTTAAATGCAAATGGACTCTGCTCGCCCCGCCCCTCTCTTCTCTCTGTGGAGTGACGAGCCTGTTTACTTTAGCTGCATTTAGTCGTGTTTAGCCACTAAACTTGCTAACTAGCACATTATTAGGAAAGGCGATCGCAAAGATTCATAAAAAAACCCTTATACTCACTTCTACTGTAAGTGAAGCTGGATCACGAATGATTCACGCGAACATAGACGGATATATGTAGATCGGGAGGCACATTCCCTTCACAAACAAATGTAATCCACTGCATCTTCAGCGGCTCAGATGTCAGAAGTAAATGACGACCACTATGTCCATTATTACAACACAACACCTCAATCGGAGATATTCTTGTCTAACTTACATCCCTGCTGCGGCATCGAAACAAAGAGGGCGGACTGTTAAAACTGATCTAAGGTAAGTTGCTTATGTCAATCAACTATCATGGGAGCGGTCTCTGAGAATGGCTCGATTTGAAAAAGGGGATATTATTTTTTCAGATTAATTAAAAACCACTGCATGGATTTTTATCATTATAGGGTAGATGTGTACATACACTGCCAACACACATTAATGTTTAAACAACATGAAAAAGTGAACTTAGCATCCGATGACCCCTTTAAATTATACAGGATTTCCGGGAGACGTGTGTGTTGCATTCTTTAACGTTCTGCCTGGAAACAAAAATGCCGTAGCACCAAACCCCCCCACCAAAAAAGAAAGCTGTCGTGTTTACAACTGTGACCACAAGCGCTTATCAAGATCAACTAAATGCTGGATTTTCAAAAGTATGTGAAAATTGTAGTTTGCGCCATAGAATCTTTAACATATGTCCAAGAGTTTTACACACTCTCGGTCTCTAAACATGACGCCGCACAAAACGAACCGTGATTGGTTGCTTTACCTGTCATATGGCCTCTTGGGCGGGCCTTGGCTTGGAAGGTCTGGCTATGCAAAACTAACCTGTCCCGGTAAAAATTGCGTTCCGGGGGGAAAAAATATGTTTTTTGGCAGGGTTCCCCTGGTAAAATTCCCATTCCAGAGGCTAAATATCATGTTATATACACAAACTTGAAAAACAACCCATGGCAGCAGTAGCCCAATTTCGCAGGAAAACCACAGACTTGGCAACACTGATGTGCATACAACGTTGCTTAAAATATGTTACCTGAGGTAATTTTTCTAGACCTTTTTACAGAACGTAAAGTCGCCATAATCTTTACAGACATTGGCCGGCACAAACTGTCTTTTGGCGTCAAAATTGTACTGTCAGGTTTTACTACAGACGTGCAGTGATGAATTAGTGCTGAAAAGCCGTGGACAGTTATTTAACCTTATTGAATATGCATTTGTAGGAGTTTCCCATTCAGATGCAAAACTTATCAGAGGAGAGTATTCAAATGAATCATGCAACATGTTTTACTGACATTTGCGCCATTATTTAATGCCCAAAACATGTTTTAAACTATTTTGCGCTTGAAATGGCGGCAATTATTCCCAGCAAACACAGGTTTTATTTTTATAACCTACAGAGAACGTTCCCTGCAGGTTATTTTTAGTTGTCATATCCATGTAAACTAATAAAAACTTTGCAGATCTTTCTGATTATTCTAATGCTGATATGTATACTTTTTCATTATAAACAACTTTTTTTTTTTTTTTTTTGCAGAATTTCATGTCTGAAATAAAGCGTTTAATGAAGTGTAGACATAAAAGTGGTCAAATCGCATTATAATGATAATATAATTATGATTTTATAGCTAAAATTAAGCCAAGGTAAAGCGTAGTCAGAAAATCATATCATTAACACTGGGTTTGTTTCTTTTCTGCGCGCCTCTGATCTGCACGCGCTTAATCCTGCCTTCCACAGAAAGCCGCGCACTCGCGTAATTTAAAAATTAACCGTCATTTCGTTTACTGACTGACTAACATTAGTTGATTTATCTCTTTAATGAAAAATTACTTAGAATTAATATATATACGAGAGTAAATATTGTGATTTCAGGGAAATTAGACACGTCGAATTGAAGAGAACATGATGTTAACGGAGAAGTTTTTGTGTACCGACCAAAAGAGAGAAGCACATCATCGTTAATTCAGTGGTAAGAAACGAATGTAATATTATTCAAAGTAAGGTCAAATAAATGTTATTCGTTTTCAATGTCTGTAAAATTAAAATTCACATCTTTAAAATCAGTCAATGTTATTTGGTGCTTTAATAAACCAAATCTGGGTTGTGGTGCTTCTAATCTTGTATATTAACGAATAAGACAAATCTAGCATATTAAAGGTTAATTTAATCTCATTTAATGCTCCTTATGATGGTTAAATGTGCTCTAAATATCTGTAAGGATAAAACAGTAGTTTAAAACAAGACATGGTTTGTAGTAGTGATTATTGAGGTCCACATCCGTCCGTCTTCCATCCTGCTTACTACGGGACGCGGGAGTCCTGACATACGGCAGCGGTATCGGAGTGAAGAGGTTAGGAGAACATTCTGGGAACCTTCTAGGAACATAAATAGAACGCTCCCTATTGGTTAGCCAGGAAAGTTTTCTTAACGTAAATAGAACGTTCCCTGTAGGTTAGGTTCTATTTACGTTAAGAAAACTTTCCTGGCTAACCAACAGGGAATGTTCTGGCAACGTCCTGAGAACCAAAACCTAACATTCCCAGAACGTTCTGGGAACCAAAAATTGTTAGCTGGGTTGTTGCTAGGAGGAGGCATGTGATAGAAGAAAGAGGATTTTTTCCACATGTATTAATTTATTTGAAGAGCACATTATTCAAACATATTGTTTGCCAAGCCATGTTAGTTTTAATTTGCTTCAGGAAATAAAAGACGACTTGAAACCCTCAACTAGAATCACGCAATACCAGATCTATCAAAACTTCTAGCAAACCTTGGCCTCCGGTTCTTTTCAACGTACTGTGGGTTCTTTATTTCTTTATTCTTTATTTGCGACTATGCTAATTTGCGCTGCGCTTGGTATATTGCGTTGGCCAATATGTAAATGACATGTTGCGTCTCTGGTCTTTAATTTGCACATTGTTAGTAAATCACCTGCAGAAATTTCCCCTCCCATCAGCGCTGTTTTCTGCATCATTGATCTCTGGCAAAAAGAGTAAACAGCTGCCGTTATGAATTATGATAAAATAATCATACTATGGTTTGGAATCAAAAAAGTCTCAACTCAATCCAATAGGGAAGGAGGAGCAATCAAACTTTTGTTCAGAGTGTGAAAGCACCCTTATATTAACACAGACACCATATTGGGTAGTAAAAGAACTTTAAAAGAAATGTATTAATTAATTTTAATCCATTTTACAGCTTGACAGTGAATGTTTCTTGTCATAGCTGATGGAAATGCATCAGTGGGAGTGCTGCAGAATCAATGCCTCTCTGTTACGGACATTGTGGGAGATTTGTAGACGCTCCCTTGGGCGACAAGGTAAGTAGTAAAAATGATTGAAGATTAAATTTACAGGCCCGTGTCTCCCTAGGATGGTTGGGTTTTAGCAGCGGGAGGCGTTTCAAAGCTTACGTAGGCATCTCTGAGATATGAAATCGTCAACACAGGCTAAATACACAGTGATTACCTTGAGTCCCCACAAAGAATATTATAATCATCTCATATGCATCTATCTATCTATCTATCTATCTATCTATCATCTATCTGTGTCTGTCTTTCATATCTTTGCCAGTCTTTTTTTTTTTTTTTATCTATTACCTTTTTCATTCACTTCATCATGTATGCATCTGTGTACACTCAAGCTGCGCTTTCACGCATAACTGACGCAAGACAAATTTGGGTTCAGCCTGTTTCAGACAAACATCTGTCTATGACTGTGTGAATTAAATCCTGGATGGGCCTCTCTGCTCTGACAGTGGCATATGTTACATATCACAGACTCGCATGTTGGGCCTCATACAGTGGCTCCCGCTGTAGATTATTTCTACACTAGATTTTGTTGAGAGTTTTGGGTCTACAGTAGATGAACGTAAATAGACTTAATACTGACAAATTATATGGTTAAAACTGGTTTATATTGGCTTGTATACACTGTATACTTGGGGGTGTTTCCTCCGAAGAGGCAAGGGAAGCAATGTTTCCTCAAAAAAATTGAAAGAGAAAGAAAATAGTACAGAAATAAAACAATGCCAATATTAGAAAATATAACGTTAAAAAGTGTATAAATCACTCATATTTCTAAAACTTTCTAAAAAAAATTCTAAAAATTTCTAAAAAAAAAAAAAAAAAAAAATTATTTTTTAGTTTATTTTATTTTATTATTTATAAGATGATAAACTGAACTCCCCTTGGGGAATAAAAGCTAGAATAGATTGTGTGTGTAAAATGTATTTATTTTATTTTATTTTATTATATTTTATTTTATTTTATTTTTGAGATGATAAACTGAACTCCACTCAATGAATTAAAGTTATAATATACAAGTTATATATACATTTTTTGTGCATTTTTTTTTTTAACTCCAGTCGGTGAATTAAAGCTAGAATAGATTTTTTTTCCAGCAAAATGTTTTTCTTTTTTTTTTTTTTTGTGCACAAAATATATTTTATTTTATTTTATTTTATTATTATTTTTTATTTTATTTTCTATTTTCAAGATGATAAACTGAACTCCACTTAATTAAATAAAGCTATAATAGATTTTTTTTCCAGCAAAATGTTTTTTTGTTTGTTTGTTTGTTTTTTGTGCACAAAATATATATATTTTTTATTTTACTTTATTTTATTTTATTTTATTTTATTTTATTTTATTATTTCTAAGATGATGAACTGAACTCCACTCTGTGAATTAAAGCTAGAATCGATTTTTTTTTTTTTTTTTTTTTTTTACACAAAATGTTTATTTTATTTTATTTTATTTATTTTACTGATGAAGATGATTAAATGAACTCCACTTGGTGAATTAAAGCTAGAATAGATTTTTTTTGTTTGTGCAAAATGTATTTTATTTTATTTTTATATTTCCAAGATGATAAATTGAACTCCACTTTGTAAATTAAAGCATAAATAGAATATATTTTTTTGCACAAATTTATTTTATTTTTTTACATTTTATATAAATAGTTAAAAGATAACTATTAAATAGCTGAACATAAAGAGTTCACAAATGAAATATATTGTTTGACTTGAGTTATTTTGGAATAAATGTAAAATGCTTAAAAACACAAATTGATGAGATTCATACTTGGCTTTAATAAATAAAATATTCATTACATTCTTAATCTAAAAATATAAAATAGATTTTTTTTTGTGTGTGTGTGTAAGTAATGTTTATTTAACCAATAAAATGTGACTGGGACATAAATTTACATTTGATTTAAAAAAAAAAAAAAAAAAAAAAAAAAAAAAAAAACACTACACACCACTCTATACTACCTCATATTTTTAAATAGTACAACTATTATACAACAATACATTTCTGAGTATACCATATTATTGCCGTATGACCTCACTTTGCATATTAAATTCAGTCAGAGGAATCTAGTTGTTACCCTGGAAATAAAAAGGGTCTTTTTGCATTTCTATTTTGTGTAAAATATCTTAACTTTGCAGAACTGAAGTATGATATTCTAAACATCCAAAGTCACATATAAAGCAGGTAGCTTCATTTTAGTTTCATATTAATTGCAAATTGGTTAAATAAACCCTTTCAAAAAGATGAAACGAAACAAAACAATGTATTACAATGCAGCCTCTGAATTAAGAGTGCATAAAAACAAAAGGGCTCTGAGGAAAGTCTAAGAGATGCAGCTGAGTTATTATTCACACCGCAACTGAGAGTCGGCTCTGAACGTGTGCCAGCTGTGTGGAGTGAGTTGCGTTGTCATGGAGACGCTCTCTGGATTGTCAGTCTTGTGAGGTGTTTGATAAGTGATGGGTGTGTTATTGACTGCAGCGCTCCTGAACTCCTCCCTCCCGGGCAAACCGGCCAGCACAACTGACACCCAATGCTCTTTTATCCCACCTGCTGTCTGTCTGGCTATTTTGGGAAGGCAAAGCAACACACTACTCTTACTTTTCCTGCATTATAAACTATGTATACTGTACATACTTTGGTAGACAGCAATATTATTCCTCCCAAGATTCTTAGTTCTGGAGAAATTCTACAACGGCACTGCATGCATTATTTGCAGATTCAAAATGCACTTTGACAAATTATTAATATACTCCATATTTCATTTAATACAAAAAAAAAAGTATAGATTAAAGACAGTCAATGTAATTTAAAAAATGACTACCAAATATTTGGTTTGCTATGCATTTTTAGCTTAGCAACATGCTAATGTAAAACACTACCTATGTACTATAGAGTGTTTCAGATCAGTGTTATATTAGCTTATTACTTACTGCATACTGTGTAGTATACACTGAATGCTGCCAAATATTTTTTAAAAAGCATATGAAACTATGCATTATGCAAACCATAAATTACTTCAGTACATTGCATGTTACATTCAATCAAGTAATGTACATGTTGGGAATTTTTTAGTGGTTTATTTATTTATGCATTTATTTTTGCATTTTTAATCCAATTTTGGGTACAAATGTTATCATAAATTTTGGCAGTCCGGTTCAAGTCAAGAAACATTTAAAATTATGAAACTTCATTGTATGCTATTCTGAATATATTTTAGCCCTTTTACTCAATTTTTTTTTTTTTTTTTTTTTGGATTGCAAGGATACATTTTTTTTTTGTGCACAAAATGCATTTTATTTATTTTATTTTATTTTATTTCAAGATTATAAACTGAACCCCACTCAGTGAATTATAGCTATAATAGTTTTGTTTGTTTGCTTTTTGGTGCAAAATGTATTTTAATTTAATTTAATTTATTTTTTATTTATTTTATTTTATTTTATTTTATTTTATTATTTTATTTCCAAGATGATAAACTGAACTCCACTGGGTGAATTTAAGCTAGAATAGTTTTGTTTTTGGTGCAAAATTTATTTTATTTTATTTTATTTTATTTTATTTTGAGTAAAATGTAATTTTATTTTATATTTCCAAAATGATGAACTGAACTCCACTTGATGAATCAAAGGTAGAATAGATTTTTTTTTCCTAAATGTATTTTATTTTATTATTTTATTTTATTTTCAAGATGATGAACTGAACTCCACTCTGTGAATTAAAGCAAGAGTAGATTTTTTTTTTTTTTTGGCGCAAAATGTATTTTATTTTATTTTATTTCCAAGGTGATAAACTGAACTCCACTGGGATTTTTTTGCACAAAATGTATTTTAGTTTAGTTTAGTTTAGTTTAGTTTAGTTCCAAGATGATAAACTGAACTCCACTCAGTGAATTAAAGCTAGAATAGTTTTGTTTGTTTGTTTTTGGTGCAAAATGTATTTTATTTTATTTTATTTTATTTTGAGTAAAATTTTATTTGATTTTATATTTCCAAAATGATGAACTGAACTCCACTCGATGAATTAAAGCTAGAATAGATTTTTTTTTTCCAAAATGTATTTTATTTTATTATTATATTTTCAAAATGATGAACTGAACTCCACTCTGTGAATTAAAGCAAGAGTAGGTTTTTTGCGCAAAATGTATTTAATTACATTTTATATTTCCAAGATGATGAACTGAACTCCACTCAGTAAATTGTAGCCAGAATAGTTTATGCACAATTTATTTTATTTTTTTATTTTATTTCCAAGATGATATACTAAACTCCACTCGGTAAATTAAAGCTAGAATAGTTTTTTTGTTTGGTTAGTTGGTTGCTTTGTTGCACAAAATGTATTTTATTTTATTTCCTAGATAATAATTGAACTCCACTCAGTGAATTAAACATACAATGCACTGAGGAAATGTGAAAACAATGTAGCATACTGTGGTTTTGAAAAATATATTTTTGTATAATGCTTACTGTTTCACATGCTATTTCTAAAACAGTACACTGTGCAATATTCAGTAAGCACTCATATTTCATTCCAAAAAACCTCTCTCCTTATTTCTCTTCTCTATGCATCACTGCAGTTCATGAATATAATAGGGCAAATCTACCCATATGTCCAAAAATACATTACGTTTAACATCTTGAAAATATGCTGTCTTAACCTTTTTATCATGTGTACATATAACCTTATTACCCTAGTGCAGGAGACTACATATCCCATAATTCTTCGGGGGCGGTGGAACAGTAAAGGTGATTGGGAACAGGTGGTCCAATTAATTACTGGCGAGCGCGAGCACACCCGCCAAGTGTGGGAGGAAACGAAACGAGCGTGCCAAAATACAGATTTAACGAGAGGAGAGAGAGACACAAACACTGAGCTCTACAGGACACGCATCAAGCCCTTAATAGACAGTAAGAAAAAGCAAACAGATTAAGAGAAAAATCCCCTTTTATTGTTCTGATGCACTTATTTCAACCACACAAGCCGGATTGGCATAGCAAGTCCGTTTGGACGGCGACCAGCGCGTTGCGTGTGTATTTGGCAGGACGCTATACTATGTGATAGCTGTTTCCTCTTCCCAGTTGGAAGCCAATAAGTTTCGAATCGGGGCCCCCAGGACGGGAGTTTGTTTAGCCCTGCCAAGCGCTCATTGAAGTGTCCGTGTGATGCTTGGCGTGTCCTGCCAAATGCAGTCCTCATCTTCCCTGCTTGACAGACACTAGAGCTTTTGCTTCCCTCTCTGCATTCTGTTGTATTAGCACAGCTCATCTAAATTCAGAGATAATCTCTTTCTCTCAGGTTTCCGAGACTGTGTGACAGCACTCAGAGGAAAGAGCGTTTCTTTGAATATTCTACAGATGTCCTCTTTTCTTTCTCCGCGTGAGCCGAGCGTTTGAAGTTGGCTGATGGGATTGTTTTAATATTCCTCAGATGTGGCGCAGAGCCTAAGAACGTTTTATCCTCGCTGCACTGTGCCTGGATCGGTGTGCGCTGGCTCTGGCTTTTAGATTAGATGCTCTACGGGAGCAGAGAGGGCTGATCAATGCGGGGCACCCCGTATATGTGTGTGTCTATTACAATGACTGATTGCAATAGCTTCAAATCTTTCTCAGGTGGTGCTTTCAGAATCAAATCTTTTGTTTTCTGGTTGTTAGGGTGTTGTGTATGATTGGTTAGTAGGTTGTTAAAGGGATAGTTCACCCAAAAATGAAAATCACCTCATGATTTACTCACCCTCAAGCCATCCGAAGTTTATTTGTCTTTTTTCTTTCAGACAAATACAATCGGAGTTTGTCGGAAAAAATGTCCTGGCTCTTCCAAGCTTTATAATGGCAGTGAATGGGTGTTGAGATTTTGAAGTCCAATAAAGTGCATCCATCCATCATAAAAAGTACTCCACACAGCTCCGTTAATAAAGTGGGTTAATAAAGGCCTCCTGAAGCAAATCGATGCATTTATGTAAGAAAAAATATCCTTATTTAAAGGGGTCATCGGATGCCCATTTTCCACAAGCTGATATGATTCTTTAGGGTCTTAATGAAAAGTCTCTAATATACTTTGATTTAAAAATTCTCAATGGTAGTGTAAAACAACACCCTTTTTACCTTGACAAAATCAGCTCTGCAAAAATCATGTCATTCTGGTCGAGGTTGCTTTAAATGCAAATGAGCTCTACTCGCCCCGCCCCTCTCTTTTCTCTGTGGAGTGACGAGCCTGTTCACGTTAGCCACGTTTAGCCACTAAACTTGCTAACTAGCACATTATTAGGAAAGGCGATCACAAAGATTCTTTAAAAAAAAAAAAAAAAAAAAAAAAAACCCTTATACTCACTTCTGCTGTAAGTGAAGCTGGATCACGAATGATTCGCGCGAACATATACGGATATATGTAGATCGGGAGGCGCATTCCCTTCACAAACAAACATAATCGACTGCATCTTCAGCGGCTCAGAAGTCGGGAGTAAATGACGACCACTATGTTCATTATTACATCCAGCAACACAACACATCAATCACTCAGTCGGAGATATTCTTGTATACAGCTTACAGCTGTGTTACAGCTGATCTGAGGTAAGACGCTCATGTCAATCAACTATCGTAGGAGCGGCCTCTGTCGGTGTGACAGCATCTGAGAATGGCTCGATTTGAAAAAGGGGATATTATTTTTACAGATTAATTAAAAACCACTGCATAGATTTTTATCATTATAGGGTAGATGTGTACATACACTGCCAACACACATTAATGTTTAAACAACATGAAAAAGTGAACTTAGCATTCGATGACCCCTTTAAAATTTACAAACTGTAATCTCTAGCTTCCGCTACTGTTGTACACGAGCTCACAAGAATGGCGTTCCAGCGAATGACGTAGCGTAAGCTTCGGTGAGAAGTAACGAACGTGGAAGCACAGAGGAGAGAGCAAAACAAAGCGCCAGTCACATATTAGAAGCACAAAATGAGGATATATAAAGAAAAATGGCATAGGATTTTGGTATAAGCCAAGATGAGATTGGTTTTCCTTTGCTGTAAAACAAAACTTGGTTCTCACAAGACTAGCATATTTTTACCGGAGCTTACGCTACGTCTAACAACATGTGTGACAGTTAGCGGAAGCTAGAGATTACGTTTATAAAAGTTTTAAATTTGTATATATTTAAAAAAAAAAAAAAAAACAAAGATTCTCTTCAGATGGCCTGTATTAACCCTTTTTTCAGATTTTGTGGACTTCTCAACCAGTGTTCATTTCATAATTTCCGTCATAATTTTCATCAACATTTTTTCACAGATGTAAACGAGATGATAACAAAACAAAACCCGTTTTGAATGACAAAAACGAATGGAAATCTATTGACATTTTCATCAATGAATAAAAACGAGATGAAAATGTTAGAGAGGTACGTTTTGAGGAGAGATTCATTCAGTATGAATCTGCTGCGTGGTTAAGAGGTTAGATATGCGCATTTGAACTGTATCATAGCCTATTGATCTATCCGGCGGGATAGAAGCCGACATACATTTGCTGCACATCTCATTAAAAGTTTCAAAAATGTCAGTATCTGGTAGTAAGAGAAGAGCAGACTTCTGGATAAATTTGGCGTCGCAAAAGAGAACTCAGTTCAGTCCGGTTTTCTGAGTGCAGACACCGAAGGAGCGCCTCTCACACAACACGCGACTACACTTTCGCGCCTCATGAACGGAGAAATACGCACAAAATTAGGTCGAGTTGTCAGTTTTTAAGGAGCATTCATGTAAACACACTCTGTTACGTCTTAAGTGAACGTAAACAGCTGGGAGATTATCAGATGTGTATCAATATATTGCATCTGTGCTTTCGGTTTTAAAGGGGCAGCAGCCTAATTTAGTTGCTGATGTCTGTGGCATTAATGTTAATCAAGCAACAAAAGAATTCTATTATTAATTAATCACTTTAAATTTATTTATATAAATAAATATGTCTGCTTGAAAGAATGAAGAATGTGGTAAACAAGTTGTTATAAAGAATACTTAATTAGCCTATATAACCACTGATAGCACAGGCACATCTCGGAGACGTCTATTTGACATCTGTATTTACATCTGCAAAATTGTTTGCTCATCTGCAATACATCTATAGGATGTTTCCTTTCAGATGTCAAACAGATGTCTATCAGATGTCTTTAAGATGTATATGATTTACAATATATGTAGAACTGACATCTTACAGACATCTGACAGATGTTTGTACACAGCAGAGGCTTTCCAGATCAAGTGATCTGTAACAGACATCTTGCAGACGTATGTGTACTATCTGGGAACCATTGGCATCTCATTGAAAAGAAGGCCTTGTTCTAGTTTCTTTATGAGAAGTAGTTTCATTTAATTTTCTATAAAGGCATGTTGCGTGTCACAGCAACCTTAATATCAAACGCATGGTAATTTTAGAGAAATGCTCAATAAATGCATAACACTGTAACTAAACCCATTAGATTTTAGCCTACTAAATATACTGTAGATTTAGTTGACTAAAATCTTATGAGATTTTATATATATATATATATATATATATATATATATATATATATATATATATATATATATATATATATATATATATATATATATATATAAATAACTTAAATAAGACTAAAACTAAATCTAAATTTGTTGTCAAAATTAACACTGATCTCGACGGTGCGATAGCCTTGTGGGCAGTGGGCGTTGCGCTACGGGCGTCCCATGTTCGAATCCCAACTTGAGGTCTTTTTCCCGATCCCACCCCCTATCTCTCTCCTACCTCGCTTCCTGCCCATTCTGATCTGTCCTGTCATAATAAAGGCTAAAAATGCCAAAAAATAAATGATCACTGATCTCAACACCCATTTACTGCCGTTATAAAGCTTGGAAGAGCCAGGACATTTTTTAAATATAACTCATATCATATACACCTAGGATGACTTGAGGGTGAGTAAATCATGGGGAAATGTTCATTTTTGGGTGAACTATCCGTTTAATTTAAACCATAATAATCAGTTAAAAGGAAATATATACCTGTATGACATTACTCTGTACACACATGAAAATAGCTCTGGCTGCAGGCGCCATCATGGGAATTTATTCGGCACAACCCTTATAATACATTATGGGTATTTGCTTGCCATTGAGTGTACATCAGTTGTCCACTTGTTATTGTGGTGCATTATGGGACTGAATGAGTGCACTCTCTACTATTTTATCAATATTTGATTGATTTTATACTACCTTTCTGTTTCTTGAACTTGTCAGTTGCGTTGCTGTCTATGCAGGATCTGAAAGCTCTCAGATGGAAAATGTTCTTATTTTGTGTTCCGAAGATGAACAAAGGTCTTACGGGTTTGGAACGACATGAGGGTGAGTAATTAATGCCAGAATTTTACTTTTTTGGTGAACTTTACCTTTAAGGATATAGCCTTTGAGTTTGCAATACTGTTGTCAGTGGTTTTTTTGGGTTTTTCTGATTTAATATTAATCGCTACAACCAGAGCCAGTGGAAATTGTTTCTGTGACTTTCACAGTGTTTCCACAGAACGCTGTCATGAACCTATTACAGGCATAATTTCCCGGGGCTAGGTGCATTGCTTAAGGGCACAATGGTTATGTTTCATGGTTTGCTTCTTACAGGAATCAAACCAGCCCTGTGGCTTAATCATTACATCACACCACCTCCAGATGTTTGGGGGTTTAATAACCATAATATGCACTTCCTCTAATGTTTCCTAAATTATATAGTGAAAAAAGATAAATGGAACGGCTCTTGTTAGGACTGCAACACTCTGTTATTCTTGCTCTAATTGGTGTTATAGCTCCAGGAAACCTGATTAGTATCAGAGACCACCTGCTGAGTGGTCTACTGAAGTAATTCCAGAAGGTGCAACTCTGTCTTGCCCCTCAGAGCGTGTGCGTTCACATGTACAAAACCCCCCATATCCACACGACCCCCACCGCTCGGCACGTGTATGAATCCGACTGAGACTAATTGTGCAACGCTGCATCTGCACATAGACGCTTTGCAGAAAAAGGGAGGGCAGAGAAGTGTGCGGTTTCCATGACAACTACCGGAGAGGTGGTTTTCAAATATCAGGCTGCATGAGAACTGAGCTTCGCGCATCTGAGGAGGTCAGCTGTTAACGTGTATGTCTGTAACGGTGTGTTCCTTCTGTATCCAAACCCAAATAAACAGGACCCTTTGAACGACCTTTAAAACGAGTAAGAACATGTTGTCTCCTTTGACAGCAAAAGCAAGGATTTTATTCATAATGCAGCTTCAATTACTGTACTTAAAGGGATATTTCATCCAAACATGAAAATTCTGTCATCATTTAGTCACCCTCCATTTGTTCCAAACAAGTATGAGTACTTTTTTTCTGCTACAAAAAACTAAAAGAAAAAAATACAAAAGAAAATATTTTGAAGAATTTTGGTAACAAAACAGTTGACGGTAGCCGTTGACTTTGATAGTATGGAACAAATGATGTGGTTGGTTATCAATATTCTTCAAAATATCTTGAATAATGATTTACTTAAAATAAATCTTATATTCATAGACCAGAAGTTTTTTTTTTTTGCTGTTGACGTTCTTTTGTCTGTACAATGAAAGTCAATGGGGTGCAATATTGTCTTGGACACCACTGATTTTCATTATATGGACAACAACAGTTGAAATATTCTTTAAAATATTATATTTTTTCATCTTCAGATTTTTCATTTTTGATATATTCCAGTCACATTTAACCATTGTTCGGCAAATCTTTTGCGGTAATTCGGTGTTTTAAAGGATTAGTTCACTTCCAGAATATAACTTTCCTGATAATTTACTCACCCCTATGTCATCCAAGATGTTGATGTCTTTCTTTCTTCAGTTGAAAAGAAATTAAGGTTTTTGAGGAAAATATTCCAGGATTTTTCTCCATATAGCGGACTTCAGTGGGGATCATCAGGTTAAACGTCCAATTTGCAGTTTCAATGCAGCTTCAAAGGGCTCTAGTGCTATGATTTGGTCTAAATCCTGACTGGAAATCCTCACAGATACCATTTTTCTCTAAGAAGGAACATAGTTGTGAGGATACTACCTTTTCTAATATCTTTGACAGAAAAGGAAGATTCGAGATCAGTCTGTCAGTCAAGCTGTGTTTTTTTCTTTTTTAAATGAGAGGCTTAATAACAGCTAGTTTAAAGGTTTCTGGGACATATCCTAATGACAATGATGAATTAATAATATTCAGAAGAGGATCTATGACTTCTGGAAGCACCTCTTTTAGTAGCTTAGATGGTATAGGGTCTAACATACATGAAGCTGGTTAAGATAATCTAACAATTCTTTCTCCCCTACAGCATAAAATGAGCGGAATTGTTCCTCAGGGGATTTATACAATTTTATCTCTAATAGTATCCATCTTGGAAATAAAGTAGTTCATAAAGTCATTACTGCTGTGCTATTGGGAAATGTTAACGCCTGCTGATGCTTTATTTTTCGTTAATTTAGCCACTGTATTAAATAAATACCTGGGGTTGTGTTTGTTTTCTTCTAAAAGACACCAAAAGTAATCAGATTTAGCAGTTTTTAAAGCTTTTTTGTAGGAGAAAATGCATTTTCTCTATGCAATATGAAATACCTCTAGTTTTGTTTTCTTCCAGCTGCGCTTTATTTTCTGGGCCACTCTCTTTAGGGTGCGAGTGTGCTTGTGATACAATTGTGTCAGGCTGTTTTCCTTAATCTTCTTTAAGCATCTTTTCTTGAGGAATAAGAGTCTTATCTAGCGAAATGCAATTCTAGCAATTATTTCTCCCCATAGTAGAAAATAAGTGTAATTGTTCTTCCGGAGATCTATAGCGAATTATCTGATGTAATACTGTAGCTGATGGCTGCATGTTTACAATTTTATCTCTAATAGTATCCATCTTGGAAATAAAGTAGTTCATAAAGTCATTACTGCTGTGCTGTTGGGAAATGTTAACGCCTGTTGATGCTTTATTGTTCGATAATTTAGCCACTGCATTAAATAAATACCTGAGGTTGTGTTTGTTTTCTTCTAATATAGACAAAAAGTAATCAGATTTAGCAGTTTTTAAGGCTTTTCTGTTGGAGAAAATGCATTCTCTCTATGCAATACGAAATACCTCTAGTTTTGTTTTCTTCCAGATGCGCTCTGTTTTCTGGGCTGCTCTCTTTAGGGTGCAAGTGTGCTTGTTATACAGAGGTGTCAGACTGTTTTCCTTAATCTTTTTTAAGCGTCTTATCTTGAGCAGTAAGAGTCTTATCTAGCGAAAAGCAATTCTAGCAATTCTTTCTCTCCTATAGTAGAAAATGAGTGGAATTGTTCTTCCGGAGATCTGTTTTCCTGTTAGGAAATGTTAGCGCTTGTTGATGCTTTATTTTTCTGTAATTTAGCCACTGTATTAAATAAATAACTGTTTGTTTTCTTCTAAAATAGACAAAAAGAACCGTTTTTAAGGCTTTTCCATAGGAGAAAATGCTTTCTCTCCATGCAATATGAAATACCTCTAGTTTTGTTTTCTTCCAGCTGCGCTCCATTTTCTGGGCTGCTCTCTTTAGGGTGCGAGTGTGCTTGTTATACAATGGTGTCAGGCTGTTTTCCTTAATCTTCTTTAAGCATCTTATCTAGAGGAATAAGAATCTTATCTAGCGAAACAATTGGCCAAAAAAAAAAGAAAGAAAGAAATTTATATACTTTTTTTTTTAACCACAGATGCTTATCTTGCACTAGCTCAACTTCACAAATTACATAATCATGTTGGAAAGGTCAAAGTCAAGTACTGACCCAATGTTTACAAAGTGAATGTGCAAAGTCAAATGCCCTTTACAAAAAAGGCAAAACAATGATGTCGGACAGTCACAGAGCTAGTGCAAGACAACATTTGTGGTTAAAAAGTTTTTTTTTTTTAGAAAATGACTGATCGTTTTGCTAGATGAGATCCTTATTCCTTGGCTGGGATTGTGCAGAGCTTTTTTAAAGCTGCATTGAAACTGTAATTTGGACCTTCAACCCATTGATCCCCATTGAAGTCCACTATATGGAGAAAAATCCTGAAATGTTTTCCTCAAAAACCTTAATTTCTTTGTGACTGAAAAAAAGAAAGACATTAACATCTTGGATAACATGGGAGTGAGTAAATTATCAGAAATTTTTATTCTGGAAGTGAACTAATCCTTTAAATAGGAATTCAAATGAACACTAATTTTCGAGTGAGGGCGAAAGACTTCCCCTGGCAGATTTTGAGATGAGTTTGAGTTAGTTTCACCACGCTGACAGAAACAGAAAGCACAAAAGACCTCCTTTGCCCTAAAAATTTTTATTATGCGATTGATTGGGGAAGCTGCTACTTCTTTTCACTTCCTCAGTATTCATGAGATGTAGCTTAAACTACATTCTCGGGGCAATGTGGTCCATTTTTATCCTTTCTCTGCTCTTTTGACCACGTCTGTTCTCTTTAACTCCACCATGCTCTGTTTCCATTCCACTTGTCTTGTTCAAATGGTCTATTCTCTCCCACTTGAACTGTTCTTTTTGCAGTTGCTAGATCTTGGTCTTTCCATTATCGCCTCTTTCTGTTCTCATTACTCTCTTGAAGTCCTTTTTTCCTATCTGTTCATTTTCTCCTGCAGATGCTCATGGCTGTTCTTGGGCTGAGAATTCGCTGAAGCTCTCTTGAGCACTATCTCTGCCTCACTGGCGTCCTGCCATGCTGGGCTGAGAGATAACCGAAGGGGGAATTCACAAAGAATGAATTGCACCCGCTGATAGCGCTGTTTATTCGCGTGCACTGTCTGTGTTGTTTTACCATCCGATTCACTATAGGAATTATGCAAATCGGCTAACAGACAAACGCACCCACAACATCTGTGTTGAACACAATCCACGCACCGCAGTTTCCCATATTGCAGGTTGGTTCAGAGTGCTAGATTGTGGAGGATACAGCAGTACTGGCACACTTTACTAGGGCTGTACAGCATCACCCCACCACTGCAATACAGCCACTTTTTTGGCTCATTAAAATGTTTGTGCTTGACTACACCACATGTCTGGATATGTGCCCTGTGATATGTTTTTCTGCATCATTTGATCCTTATTTGATCTATCTATTTTTATTATCATTATTTTTTTTAATATTCTAATATTCGCTTTTATAACATTTTATAGCATTCATTTTAATGTTTTTTTCTGTATTAGCAGGTTTTAAAACATTCAGCATATTTGTGAATACCGTTTTCCTATCTGTTGGAAACCATTAAGTGGTTGAATAGTTGAATGGTTGAATGGTTGCCGAGTTTTAGTCCCACTAAGCAATTTTTGTGAGATATTAATGCCAAGTTCTGTCATGAAACTCTAGATGGTGCAGGCTGATGGGTCGTTAATGTAAACTGATGATATTCACAGTGTTAAACTACTTGGAAACAAGCTGATTGGTTCACGTTGCATACATAGCCAGTAAGCTTACCGCTTTACATTTAAATGGGTGGTTAGCATTCACTACAGCATTTCGCAGCATGCTTTCAGTTCCTCTGAAACCCTCCACCTCCCCAGCTCCACCTGTATAGATCTGCTACGGGTTAATATATAAGCTACTTGTGCAGCAGCAGTATGTCTTAAATACTCACAGCAACAAATCAGCGTACGTATTGGCAGTAGCAAGTTCCTGTACTTGTTTTGCAACAGCAGCAGCAGCAACAAATGCATTTATCGTAGGGTTTTAAACAAAGAGGTCAACAAAGGTAGCGTCGGGTCTGCAAATTGATTTTTTTTTTAAATATATATAATGCAATATAATCTGTCATATAGAGAGACTGAGTTCTCCATATAATTAGATAAAGAAATATGAAAGCATGAAGCCCTAGCTCACTATTTGTAAAAGTTCAGCAATAACCAATGATATATATTTAGTTTATTTGTTCTATTAGAAACAACCAAATGTGAATCTCTCTTTGTCAAACAATACATTGGCGCAATGAATTGGTAATGGACATGAATGTAGTTAAGTGAAAAACTAGGTGTTCATTGCTGGTTCGGAATGGAAGTAGACAATATATCATACAGTCTTATGATAATAGCTCAGGTCGCCAGTATTGAGTTCATCTCCAATAAATCTCTTCTTGCACTGGCAGCCATAAGTGTTGTAAGTTATTACTGATATTAACTGGAGCCTTCTAACGTGTCCCTCTACATTTGCCAAGTCACAAACCTGTGGTTAATGCAGCAAGTAATAACAATAGCCCATTTTGTATTATTAGAGCTCATCTGCTACATTTCGTAATTACAATAGTGGTAGTCATTGTTAATTGGAATGTGCTAATACAAAATCATTGGAGGTTTATATATAACACACTTAAATATAACACTTACACTTAACACTTAATATGCAAAAACAGTAGCATTTTGAAATATCTTTTACTATTTAAAATAACTGTTTTTAATTTGAATATATTTTTAAATGTAATTTATTCCTGTGATTTCAAAGCTGAATTTTTAGCATTATTACTCCAATTTTTGATTTTTTTTTAAGGTTTCTATGATGAATAGAAAGTACGAAAGAACTGCATTTATCTGAAATAGAAATCTTTTGTAACATTATAAATGTATTTATCATCATTTTGACTAAATTAAGGCATCCTTGCTAAATAAAATTATGAATTTTGATGAAATTATGAAAAAATTACACTGACTCCAAGCTTTTGAATGGCATAGTGTATAATGCTACAAAAGCTTTTTATTTCAGATGAATTCTGATCTTTGGATCTTTCTATTCATCAAAGAATCCTGAAAAAAATGTACTCGACTGTTTTAAATATTGATAATAATAATAAAAAATGTTTCCTGAACAGCAATGATTTCTGTAGGATCGTGTGACATTGAAGACTGGAGTAATGATGCTGAAAATTTAGCTTTGATCACAGGGATAAATTACATGTTAAAATATATAAAAATAGAAAGCAGTCATATTAAAATTGTAAAAATATTTCACAATATTACTGCTGTATTTTGGGATCAAATAAATGCACTTGGTGAGCAGAAAAGAATTCTTTAAAAAACATTAAAAATCTTACTGTTCAAAAACTTTTGACTGGTAGTGTATATGCTTTTTTAAAATATTACTTTTCAGTATGAAGATTAATGATTTCTGTTCCTGTCGCCATGTGACTCATTTTCTAAACTTCCAAAGTAAATCATGAAATATGCAAAATCTCTAGGTTCAAATCCACCACGCACTATACCAGTGTGTCTAATTATGCATATTATCTTCTATAATCTATGAGGTTTTAAATTATTCATTCCAGGCTTCAGTTTTAATTAGGTTAAGCCCGTAAGCGACACAGTCATACATTTTTTGTCAAGGTTTATATTCCATGAAAATGTAGTCTATTAAAAGACTCCATCAGGTGAGGGTAGCAGATAAATAATAGCTCTGCTGCTAATTAAGTCCACTTAAAAAAAAAAAAAAAACAGTAATTCATTCATCAATTCAGTAAATACATTTGAATGTTAATTCCATTTTACTACAACTGGAAACTGATACACATAGTATAAAAATGATTTAATGTAAATGAGGGATGAAAGCAGAAAGTGCTGATAGGAGTGGGCTCAAAACAGAGGTGCTGTTTTCCCTTCCCACTGAAACACGTATTTCCCCAGACACCTATACACAGGGGGACTTACATTCCTAAAATTGGCTTCACACACGCTTTACTTTGCCCTTCCCTTACTGCTGATGCCCAGTTTAGAAGTTATCATCAAAAATGCTCGTCACATAGAAATCAAGGTCATTACAGCAAGAATCTTAAAGAGATAGTTCACCCAAAAATGAAAACACTGTCATCAATTACCCTCTTGTCATTCCAAACCCGTGAGACCTTCATTCATCTTCAGTACACAAATTAAGATATTCTTGATGAAATCCAAGAGCTTTCCAGAAGCTTCCTGCCCTACAATATTTTCTTTTTTTGCTAATCTGTTTCACTTTAATGTATACTGTCCTTTGCTGTGAAGGATAGAGATGCAGTTCATTCAATATACTGCAATTGGTTTCCAATGAAAACATTGTAGACATGTCACTGCGCAAATTTTTATTGAAGAGAAAATGTTCTCTGTGCTCTTCAAAAACCTCTCTGTTGACATCCAGCACCATGGGCTTTTACGCTGTCATTTCTAAAGCTGTCTTTAGCGTTTTGCCCCGCCTGTTTGATTTAATGTGCTAACTGTAGAGGTCAGTTTATCCTTCTCATCTAAGCCACAGCGGCTCTTCGGCCTCCACTAGGTGAGAGATTTCTCTGCTCCGCAGAGCATCAGCCTTGTAATTTATTCTGACAGCACTCTGATACGCTTGCTAATGGCCTCTGGTCTGGCTCAGACAAACTCAATCCATTATTATGTATTGATTGACAAGGACACTGAAAAGAAGGACATTGTGTGGGTTTGGAAAGAAGCAGGTTTACAGCGTCTACTGTGAGGCTAGTCAGCATTTACAGTTTTCTCATCTCTTAGGCTCAAATTGTTGCATTCTGCATCGTTACCGCAAGGGGTGCTATATTTGTGTATTTCTGTAAACAGTCATTTATATTCAGTTTTCTCTTTGTGGTCAACAGCTTTGCTGGGTGATGTGAGATAGTTCAAATTAGTTAATTGTTGGCATTTATAGTTAGCTATCTGAATCCAGTTTGACAATTCTGGCTTGTCTCTGTCGTCGCTTTAATTGACCTTTCACAGATAGCTTGATTGACAGGCGATCTGACCAATCATAATGTTGAATCTGCCATTCTGTTCAACAAACAAATCAGACAGGAGAGTAGATTAACTTCAGTGGAGTTAAACTTGAAATATTGTGTGTCCTGATGTCTTTCCGTGCTTTAAGTAAAATGTGTTCTGATGTACATTCATGTTTTTTTCACGTTTTAAGTATATAGGAAAAGACGATCGTTCACGTGTCATTGATCTAATAAGGCAATACAGTGATCTGATGAATACATTAAATAAAAAAACACAAAAAATTACATTTTAAAGCTGAGACCTTGTTTCACACCTGAAGTAACCTCTTCTGTCTTGTGTAGTGTGAGAGCGGCATTGTTTGTCGGACATAGCAACAATAAAGGAGAGCAGGTTTTTGCGAAGGGTCAATTACTTTTAGTTTACAGAGTTTTAGGCCCTGTTTACACTGCATTTTTGTTTTAAAACGGCGTTTTAAAATTAAAATAATCCTCGTCTACAGTTACACAACTGAAAAGGCATGTCACATGACCATTCATGCAGGTACCAGTCATGCATATGTATAGGTAGATGCCGTATTATTTAAACGTCGGATGCCTCTACGTGTTTGAAGCGGTCGAATTGGGAATCTACCTATACAAATCTATTGGTACAACAATGAGCATAATGTTATTGTTTACACAGTCGTCAAGGATACCGAGAGGGAATGTGGGCAGCTACACCATCGTTTTCAAAAGTCTTCGTTTTGGTCCGTTTACAATGAAACGCAAACTAAAGTGGAGTCTGCAGCGTTTTCAAAAGTCTCTGTTTTCGAGGGTCGAAAACGCCGGAGAAGTGTAAAAAGTGTAAAAGCTATGCGTTTTAAAATGAAAATGTGTACAAACCTAGACTTAGGGTTAGTGATGCTCATATTTAGTCCTATTTATTAATGTAATCAGTAATACATAAAAAATGTTATTCATACATACAGTAACTTGTAAGCTCTGTATTCTGTATTAAAATTAAGGTTTTTTTATTGAATTTGAAGTAAAAACAATTGTACGTCCTAATAAAGAAAAAAGTATATAAGCCTGTTTCCGCCACTGAATAAAAAAATGTAAAAAGGATAATTGTGACTTTTTATCTATCAGTTCTGACTTTTTTCTTGCAAATGTGTTTGTATCTTGCAATTTTGACTTTTTTTCCTCAGAATTGTGAAACCGATTGCAAGTTATAAAGTCCAATTCTGTCCGGAAAAAAGACTGTGTTCTCAGAATTGCAAGTTTATCTCACAATAAACTTGCAACTGTGTGTTGCGTACAAGATATAAACTTGCAATTTTGAGAAAAAAAGTCACAATTGTGAGTTTATATCTCGCAACTGTGACTTTATTTCTCGCAACTGTGACTTCTAGTTTTCGCTGTCCGGGCCGCATCAGAGACGAGTTTTAAGGAATGAGACAGGGAGGAGGCGGATAGGACACGCAAGGGCAGACGGGCACTTTGATCACGTCTGTGGCTTCAGAACCAGGTTTTATCTGCGAGGGGGTGGATGGATTGTAAGGCTGAGGTTCTACACATCAAACAAACTAGGAATGACCATCTCTGACACGTACATAATATCAAAGGGTCTGGGATAGATGAGCAAAGCGTGAAACTGTCTGAAGATTCTCGCGGGCTTGCGCTGAATAGTCTCGGTCTCCCACTGGACCTGCTGCTGCAACAAAAGCAGAAGCTCAGATTGGCTTTCAAGTACTAACATGTAGGTAAATATAAAGTGCAGGCCAACACATATCGAATCACTCCTCGGTCTCTCATGGGTTTTATTTTTATGAGTTCCCATGATTCTGCATGACTGGAAAGGAGTCTTTCTTTCTTTCTGTGTGATGGTAGAAATAAGGATCAATCTCAAAATGTTGGTACTTACTGTATAACACATAATAGTGTTGCTATAAAAGTGGCCTTCACACATAGAGTGAAGAAACATTCTTTTATGCTAATGAGCAGTGATGCTGTGCCATGACTACCAGTGGGCGTGAAGATACTGAAGCTGTTCTATATGATTTGCCTCTGGCTGCATACAGAAATACAATACTAAATGTGTGAAAAATGTATAAAACCGTGTCAGTGCTCTGAATAAGGCTGGATAATGCACTGATAATCACTCATCCTTTTTTCCATATTCATCCTTTTCATTCATATTTTCTACTCTATCAACAGCATTTGTGGCACAACCACAGAAAATTATCTAGCCCTGAGGTTTGAAAAAAAAGAAGCAAAATTATAGTAAAATAAATATGAAAAAAGCACAGTTACAGTGAGACGCCTACAATGGAATTGCACTGCAGCCGGCAATAAACAATGTATGACATACTTTCATGCATTTATTTTTAAATATTTTTAAAAATACATTAAATTGTGAAATATTATTACAATTTATAATAACTGTTTTTAGTTTTAATATAATTTAAAATGTAATTTATTCCTGTGATTGCAAAGCTGAATTTTCAGTATCCATTAGTTCAGTCTTCATTGTTATTTATTTATTTATTTCCCAGAAATTATTCTAAAATGCTGATTTGGTGCTGATCAGTGAAAACAGTTGACTGAGTAATATTTTTTCTATGATTAAGAAAAAATACAAAAGAGCAGCTTTTGTTTAAAATACAATATAGAAGAATCAACTGGAGTTATTATCAAAGTAATGGTAATAATAATAATAATAATAGATGAATAAATAAATTAATTAATTCCTCCAGAAATCATTCTAAAATGCTGATTTGGTGCTCATTTTTTATTATCAGTGTTGAAAACAGTTGTAATGCTTAATATTTTTTCTATGATTAATAATAATTTCAAAAGAGCAGCATTTATTTGCAATACAATATAGAAGAATAACCTGGAGTGATTTATCAATGTTTTTATTTTATTTATTTTTATAAATCAGTGTTAAAAAAAAGAAATGCTGCTTAATATTGCTTCTATGATTAATAAAAAAAGCAGCATGTTATGTTATATTATATTATATTATATTATATTATATTATATTATATTATATTATATTATGTTATGTTATGTTATGTTGTGTTATGTTTATTGTTTGTTTTATTTTTTAAAACATATGTACTGTGTCATATTTTTCTATAATAAATACTAATTTTAAAAGACCAGAATTTACTTGAAATACAATATTGAAGAATAACCTGGAGTCATTATCATTGTAATAATAGTAATAATAATAATAATAATTATTATTATTATTATTATTATTTTTTTTTTTTTTTTTTTCAGCAATCATTCTAAAATGCTGATTTGGTGCTCATTTCTTCTTATCAGTGTTGAAAACAGTTATGCTGCTTAATATTGTTTCTATGATTAATAATAATTTCAAAAGAGCAGCATTTATTTGAAATACAATATAGAAGAATCACCTGGAGTGATTATCAATGTAATTATTAGTATTTTTTTATTTTATTTCTTTCTTTTTTTTCCAGAATCATTCTAAAATGCTGATTTGGAGCTCATTTCTGATTATCAGTGTTTAAAACAGTTGTACTGCCTAACATTTTTTTTTTCTATGATTAATAATTTCAAAAGAGTGGCATTTATTTGAAATACAATATAGAAGAATCACCTGGAGTAATTATCACTGTAAAAATTGTAATAAAAATAAATAAAATACTATTTAAATAATACGGGATAGAAAAAACACTGTTTTCTATTTTAGTTTACAAAAAATGTAAACTAAAAAATAATTTAGTGAAGTTTGTTCACTAAAGTTTGTAGTTTGTAGCTTAATAATGTTATCACATTCACATTTAAAGGAAAAGCCTAAAATATGTCTAAAGTATAGTTGTTGTTAATGAATGATAATAATTTGCAGTTCTTAATGTTAATATAAATGTCAAAAGTTAAGTATTTTATTCTCAGAAACAAAAAAAAAATGAAGGTGCATTTACTTTAACATTATGTTCACAGATGTTATTGGATGAGGTACTATTTTTTTTTCTTTACGTTTGGTTGTTTACAGGCTTTGGTCTGTAGTGTTCTTTTGCCATGCACGCTTTTTTTTTTTTTTTTTTTTTTTTGGAGAAAGAACAGTGCAGACAGATCATTTTGTTCCTGTATTTGTTCTCAGCTGCAGGTGCACAGATGTGTTTGTGTACTCACATTTTAAGTGCTAGCCAGATTTTACTGTCAGTATTTTCACCTTTCTTCTTTAAAGACTCTACAGTCTCTTTTTTTCCCCAGTCCTAATTAAACACACGTCACGCGTAATTAAACAAGCTCATGTTTGACGAAAGAACCACAAAAAGGTGAGGCAGGGAAGAGATGGCGATAATAAACTAAATGTAGCTCCAGTGCTCAAGTAAGCAGAATTAACAGGAAGCACAAATTGAGTAGCTCCAAACGAAAATCAAATTAATTTCATCCTAACCTCCACTTAACTGTGATAACCCTAGATAATGACAGACTGCATAATGCGTCGCTTTTAGCTATTCATTCCAAAGCTGATGTCCAAGTTTGAGGACACATCCTTGGAGATTTCTGCCAGCCGTCGATGTTATTTTTAAACTTCTGTTTACAAAGAAAATACATTTAGCTGGTGCTTGTTTAAGCATGATGTGTTATTGTTATTTATTGATTATGGCAGGATGGAGTATTTTTAAATGTGAAAATCTATTTTCTCTCAGCTAATGACAATTCTCATTCGCAAGGCAAAGCGTACATTATAAAAGAAGCTTGTTTTGTGCACATTTACAGATTCATTACTTTTCCGTCATGTCATCTCAACAATGTACGTTATTTACAAGGCTATTATCCTCTATAACTGTACTCAACCCAGCTACACTTAATTCTTAACAATGTCAACAAACAACAAGGATGTGCCTGCAGTAGTTTTTGTGGAGGAAAGAGCTGAAAAATTGTTTGGAGAGACGTGGGCAGCAGTGTGAGCTGACACTTTGATGGCTTGTTGGGTATTTTTTTCCTAATTGACTTCACTTCCCACTGCCTCGCCTTCCATTTGCGTTGTTTAGTTTCTTAGTTTCAGTGGCTGTTGCTCATCGCTCTTCTCTTTAGACAGTGTGCACACTTGGTGACTAGTCAGATTTTTAAAATTAGATTTTGAAGGGTTAGTCCACCCAAAAAGGAAAATCCTGGCATTATTTACTCAGCCTCATGTCCATGTTCCAAACCCATAAGACCTTTAAGTTGGAACACAAATTAAGATATTTTTAATGAAATCCGAAAGCTTTCTGAACCTGCATAGACAGCAATGCAACTGACATGTTCAAGGCCCAGAAAGGTAGTAAGGACATCATTAAAATAGTCCATGTGACATCAGTGGTTCAACCATAATTTTATGAAGCTATGAGAATACTTTTTGTGTGCAAAGAAAACAAAAATAATGACTTTATTCAGCATTTACTTTTTTGCAAGTGGCAATTATCGTAGTTGAAGTGCTTTAAGGCATTTAAAGGAGAAGTCCACTTCCAGAACAAAGATTCACATATAATGTACTCACCCCCTTGTCATCCAAGTTGTTCATGTCTTTCTGTCTTCAGTAGTTTTTTGAGGAAAACATTTCTGCATTTTTCATATAATGGACTGATATGGTGCCCCGATTTTGAACTTCCAAAATGCTGTTTAAATGCGGATTCAAACGATCCCAAATGCATTTGTAAATGATCCCAGCCGAGGAAGAGGGGTCTTATATAGCGAAACGATTGGTTATTTTCATTAAAAAAATACAGTTTAAATACTTTTTATTCTCAAACGCTCATCTTGCCTTGCTCTCCCTGAACTCTGTGTATTCTGGCTCAAGACAGTTAGGGTATGTCGAAAAACTCCAATCGTATTTTCTCCATCAACTTCAAAAATCATTTCAAAATCATCCTACATCGCTGCAGAAGTACCGACACAATCTTTGCTAAGTGAACATGCAAAGAAGATCAAACACCCTTAACAAAAAAGGTAAAACAGCGATATAGGATGATTTTGAAGTTGAGGGAGAACATGAGATGGGAGTTTTTCGACATACCCTAACTGTCATGAACCGGAACAAAAATAGTCCAGGCAGAGTAAGACAAGCCGAGCGTTTGACTTTAAAAAGTATATGAATTGTATTATTTTTATGAAAATAGCCGATCGTTACGCTAGACCTTTCTTTCTAGGCTGGGATCATTTACAACCGCATTTGGGATCGTTTGAAGCCGCATTTAAACTGCGTTTTGGAAGTTCAAAATCGGGGCACCATATCAGTCCATTATATGAAGAAAAATGCTGAAATATTATCCTCAAAAAACATAATTTCTTTTACGACTGAAGAAAAGAAAACGTGAACATCTTGGATGACAAGGGGGTGAGTACATTATATGTAAATCTTTGTTTTGGAAGTGGACTTCTCCTTTAAGCACATATGAAAAAAGACATTACATTTTATTTATGAAGCCTGTAATGATCTAAATCAATGACAAAAAAGCAGTTTTGGCAAATCCAGGTTATGTACCATAGAAATATGATGTTTTTTAATGTTTATGACTGTTATAGCACCAGCTGTGGTCCGATCTCCCTAAAACTTTGCATGCTTGCTTAGAATCACCTGTCGCACATGCTCTCCTGGTTTCGTGAAGTTTTGAGTTTTTGTTTAGGCTTTATAGGCCTTTGGGTATATTTGGACAGGCCACTTTTCTAAACGACCCCGTTATAGCTTCCCAAAGGGTAAATTTCAACATTTTTTGATAATTATTGACCTAGATGCTCCAGATAATTGCACTGCAGTGTTTTTTTCCAGATCGAAAAACCTAAGACTAGTTCGCAAAAGTAGGTCTTTTACATTTTCATCATTTAACAAACAGCAGTTCGACAGCTGTGGTTGTAGAGGCAAAGTTGTTCAGGATGAGGAGGTCTATCATATGATACGAATATCGTGCATATGTGTGAAAAAAAAACGTGCAATATACAATTGTTCATGCCCTTAAAAAAAGCAAATCACCCCCCAGTGGCCGATTTCTTTCAAATTTCTCACAGACCTTTAGGGATGTGGGTCAAACAGGCCCACCGAGTTTTGTATCAAATGACCTCTGTTAACCTTGTGAAACAGCTGCTCAAATTTCATCAGCCTATGTCTAATAGGCCCATGTTTTTTTTTAGATATGCAAATGTCCTTATAGACACTTTTAACACTTTGGACCAAGACCGTGCATACTGGTTTTCACATCGATAGGACAAGTCGATAGGACTAACTTTTTTTTTTTTTTTTTTTTTTGATAATTATTGATTTTCATTGTCCAGAGAATCTTCCTGCACTGGTTTGGTTCCGATCCTAGGACTAGTTCTCAAAAGTAGGTTTTTCAAAAAATGCAAAATACCCAAAAATTTCACCAGAGTGATGGATGAATTTGAGGTGTGAGCTAAGGATTCCTACAACATAAGAGAGCCTGCGACGAACAGTTAAGGAGTTATGAGCGATTTTGTAATTTTGATCGCTGTAGCGCCCCTGTCAGGCCAATTGGGGTGAGCCTTGGTGACATTGTAGACGATGTAAGTACTGCCATCCCTTCAAGTTTCAAGTCTCTACAAGAGTGCTGTTCCTTGGCCACTCTAACAATTACAGTAGCTACGGTTAGGTTTCAGCGCTACGCTCTCTTAGTTCTCCTAGTTCATCGTCTGTACGGTTTAAAATATGTAAGACCTGGCAACACATTGGAAGTCATCCTCTCTGTCAGACAAGTTTACAAAGACTGTTTTATGTACAGCATGGAAGAAGAAATTGTTGAATAAATTCGTTTTTTTTTTTTCTCTGTGCACAAAAAGTATTCTTGTAGCTTTATAAAATTACAATTGAACCACTGATGTCACATGAACTATTTTAAAAATGTCCTTACCACCTTTCTGGGCCTTGAAAGTGTCAGTTGTGTTGCTGTCTATGTAGGGTCAGAAAACTCTTGGATTTCATCAAAAATATCTCAATTTGTGTTCTGAAGACGAACAAAGGTTTTCCGGGTTTGGAACGACATGAGGGTGAGTAATTTAATTTCTGTGTGAACTGTCCCTGCAGTATATAATGTATTTTAAAAAGCAGAATGATGTTAAGACTCTTTACTGACATTGAAACTAAAGCAGGCTAATCTGTGATCATGATACACTAGCAACAGATAAACAACGGGAATCCGATGCCAGCCTTTTACTGGAGCAGTTCAGTTAAAGCTTAACGCAATGCAGATCTTCACAGAACTGGTTGATGTTAGCAAACAGCAACGTCGGTTTGCAACAGTGGGCTTTCAGTCATCCATTTAGGATGAGAAATGTGGTCAGCATGGGCACGCAGTTTTAGCCAAGATTAGCTAATAGTCGCTAAGCGAAGCGGCAAGCGAGAGCCAGTTTTCCTCCGGCCGCGCTAATGACATTAACTCCAGATACACAAGCTAATCAATCCACTAAAGACTTTGGCCAAGCCATCAACCACAATTAAGAGACGACAAACTCCATCCAGTGTGTGCTGATGCATTTTTTTAAATATCATAATTAGTTTGAGCCATATGTTTTGAAAGTGACTTTGAGTCGAAATTAGCAGGCCCGATGTGCTCATCAGCAAGGCGCGGAGATCAAGTCGGAGAGGATTAAAGCTTGCGTGTTAATGGAGCACGGGTATTTTTAACCACTAAGTGCTAATCTCTAATGCTGGATTTCTGATACGTGACTAGCTGAGGACTGATTCATGCTGCATGTTTAAGTTCAAGGCTATTGTGGTTAGCTGAACAAAGCTTGTATGCAGTTTTATTACTTTGCGATTCACAATAGTGCATGTGTGGAGGACAGTTCACACAAAGTACACTATATAGCAGTCACGGGTTTTATAAATGGCTAGTCCTTGAGTTTCAAGTGCAGCGTTGAGTGCATATTTGTAGCTGTGCTTGCTATGGTTAAGTAAGCACCATTATTATTATTGGTTTGTACTTAAGATTAGTGATTTGAACAGCCCTATAACCTTGAAAGGGGAGATGTCTGTGCAGTGAAAATCAGTGGGGTCCAATGTTGCTGTTGACTGCAAGTGACATAAATAATAAATATTAATTAATAAATATAATTCATAATTATTAAATGCACCAGTATATTCACTACTATCAAAGGATTGGGGTTGGATCATTTTTTATGTTTTGGAAGAGGTCTCTTATGCTCACCAAGGCTGATTTTATTTGATCAAAAATACAGGAAAACAGTAATATTGTGAAATATTATTACAATTTACAATATCTGTTTTGTATTTAAGTATATTTTAAAACATAATTTATTCCTGTGGTGACAAAGCTGAATTTTTAGCAGCCATTACTCCAGTTACTCCAGTGTTTTAATATGCTGATTCGCTGCTTAAGAATATTTCTTATTAATTTCAATGTTGAAAGCAGTTGTGCTGCTTAATATATATATATAGGAAACTGTGACATTTATTTTTCAGGATTCTTTGATAGAAAAGTCAAAAGAACATCATTTATTTGGGATACATTTTTTGTAACAATGTCAAAGCCTTTCACTTTTGATCATTTTTTATATATCCCTGTATTAATACACTGTAAGTATTAATTTAGTAAAAAATATATTTAAAAAAAAGGAATCTTACTGAGGCCAAACTTTTGAATGGTAGTGTCTGTTAAAACACTTTTTAGACAAATAAATCACAATAAAAAAATAAATAATAAAAATTAATATATAATATATAAATACACAATTTTTAAAAATCAGTATTCAATTAAAAAATATTTCCATGCTATTTATGTATTTATATATTGACATATTTCATGAACTTATTTAATGCATTTTTTGATTAGTTTATTTTTTAATCTTGTATTTAACACATCCCTACTTAATACACTGTAAGTATTAATTTCTTAAAAAAAAAAAAAAAACTTACTGAGGCCAAAGTTTTGAATGGTAGTGTATGTCAAAATATTTTTAGGCAAACTAATAAATCACATTTATACAAAAATAATGCTTAAATAAATAAATAAATATATAACATAAATATTTTAAACATCTTCATGTTTTTTATGTATTTATTTATTGTTATATTTCGTGATTGACTTATTTAATGCATTTTATGATTATTTTATTTATTAATCTTATTTAATATGATTTTGATTTTTCATGATTTTTAAGTTCACATGTGTGCAACTTAGTGAGTCCTGTTTTCTACCCACAATATTGATTTTTTTTTTTTTTTTTTTTTCATGGCAAGAAAATGTTTTGTTACATTTCCCAATGTTTTTGCCACATAGCATACTTTCTTTCCTGTTACTGCTAGTTATATTCCAGTCTAATTTTCCTAAATGATATCATTCTGTGCATCATCGTGCACCACTTTCACAGATATATGCACGCATGCACACATTCTCACATGCTGAACAAAGGTGACATACTTTTCCTGGAGCTCATTTAATTTTTGCTGTTTGTGTCAGTATGATCCCACACCTACGTCGTTCTCTATTTATCTTTTGTGTTCTCGTTCGCTTTCCCCACAGTACACAATAGTTAAACATAGTTGGTGCTGAAACAGGCACATCTGGGTCCCAAAGGGTCTCATCATTACTGTCGCTGATTTCTTTGTATCTCTTCTTTGGTTTTCCAGGTAAGCACCCCACTGTCCAAATGGCAACTAGCAGCAGCAACAACATCTGCTCCCTGTGGAGACTACATGAACCATGCAGAGGGTTTGATGGCATCAAACATTCACACTTCCCCTCAAGGGACAGTAGTCGATTTCTGAGAAAACGGGTCTTCAGGATGAACTTCTGAGAAAACCCACTAACCAGCCAATTATGGTGATTACAGATTCAGTTTTTGTGAGGTGAGGAACGTGACGCCCTTCAAGCAATGATGTCTTTCATCTACCTGTTTCTGTGTTCTTGAATTTAAATGGCATTTGATGTTGCATTTGGTATAAAGTCTATTGACAATTCAATGTAAAACTACTTCTTTACATAATTTATCATGTGAATAAGGCTGATTAGACACTTACAAATGCAGTTGCTCGAGTTAAACTCAATACAGGAAACACCTGGTCTTATATTTGAGTTTGAAATATGAAAAATGTGTTCTAAGACCCATTTTGCTCTTTTTAAAGTCATTCTAAAATGGTTTAACGACGCTTTCCTGTTTTGACATTTTATCACGAATAGTATATATTATAACCTGTAACAGATCTATACAGGTGGAGCTGGGGAGGTGGAGGGTTTTAGAGGAACTTGCAAAATGCTGTAGTGAATACTAACCAGCCATTTAAATGTAAAGCAGCAAGCTCATTGGCTGTGTATGCAACATGAACCAATCGGCTTAACGCTAGTTAAGTAGTTTAACGCTGTGTATATTATTAACTTGCATTAACAACCCATCAGCCTGCGCCATTTAGAGATTCATGACAAAATTTGGCATTTGTGACTCTTACACATAAATTTGCCCGAAAGCTATCAAATATGTGCTAAAATCCACAAAACTTCAGTTTTGATTTCAAAAGGTTTTTAATATTTAAATGGGAGTCAAATATGCCGTGTAACTCACTGCAGGCGATTATTTCTTCTCTCTTTCAGTTTTCTGAGCTATCAGGCTATCATTGATGTCAGTCGCAGACTGTGTCTTGTGGTTCAGATCAAACAGATGTTCCCTGTCCTCAGTCAAGTCAGCTGCTCACACTTAACTCTAAAGAGGCACTTTTAATTATAGCATCCTCTCATTTATAGCTGCCAATCATGTTCTACACCACAGGCTTGTTATATGTCATGAAGATGAGGATTACAAACATAAATGATTGCATAGTAATGCACCAAAAAAGGATTTCATTAGCAAAAAGAGAAAAAAAACAGCAGTTCTGGCTTTTGATAACTAAAGGCATTGTATAATAAAAGTTGGGTCCCATTTTATATTAGTTGGCCTTAACTAATAAGTGCTAATCATTTGATACAATGCACTTATCGTGTACATACATGGGCCGTCAAACGATTAATCGCGATTAATTTCATACAAAACAAAAGTTTGAGTTTGCCTAATATATGTGTGTGTACTATATTTATTACACAGTGCACACACATATATTAGGCAAACTTAAACTTTTATTTTGTATTCGATTAATCGCGATTAATTGCTTGACAGCCCTAGTTTTTACATTGCAATTATATTAAAGGGGTCATTGGATGCCCATTTTCCAAGCTGATATGATTATTTAAGGTCTTAATGAGAAGTCTATAACATACTTTGGTTCGAATTTCTCAGTGGTTGTGTAAAAAACTATTTTTACCTTGTCAAAATCAGCCCTGTTCAGAGTGAGCCATTCTGTTGCATGTTTCTTTAAATGCTAATGAGCTCTGCTCACCCCGCCCCTCTCTTCTGTGGGGTGACAAGCCGGTCTGTTTACTTTAGCCGCAAAACTTGCTAACTAGCTCATTATTAAGAAAGGCGATTTGCAAAGATGCATAAAAACCCTTATATTCACATCTGCTGTAGGTGAAGCTGCATCACGAATGATTCACGCGAACATAGACACATATATGTAAATCGCTGGGTCTACGAAAGTAGCGGTAATCCTCTGCATCTTCAGCAGCTCAGATGTCGGCAGTAAATGACGACTGCTATGATCATTATTATATCCAACAACAGAACACCTCAATTGCTCATTTGAAGACATTCTTGTCTTCCCCTGCACCATCATTGAAACAATGGCGGTTGGAGTCAGACTCTTCACAGCTCAGTCAGGGCGGGTCTAAGGTAAAACAGTCATGTCAATCAACAATGGCCTTTGTCGGTGTGAAAAAGGGGATATTTCTTATAAAGATTACAAAAATACCACTGGGTGGATTTTTATCATAATAGGGTGGTTGTGTACACACACTGCCAACATACATTTATGCTCAAACAACAAAAGTGAGTTTTGCATCCGATGACCCCTTTAAGAAATGTATTTACATCTGTAATTAATTTCTGTATTTACATTTATAGTTATAATGTTGACCCATCCCTTACACCTTTACCCACTCTTAAACCTACCCATACCACCGAACCTTTCTCTAACCTTTCCTGTATCCCACCTCAATAGCAGCAAAAGTGTACAATATGAACACAGTAAGCACATTGTACTTAATTTTTAATAAAGTTGAGATTTAATTAAATTAATTAGATTTTTTTAAATAATATCATACACTTTAAAGCTGTTTTAAACATACTTTAAATGTTTTATTTAGAAAAAGAAGTTAGACAAGACCGCAACTCTCCCTTCAAAAACAAATCATGTGCATGACAGCCCTATTTTTCCTCTTTTAACCTGTTCTTGGTGATTTTTAGCTTGAGTGGGTGTAACAAATACTTGCTGTATTTCATATAGTGTATCCAGTTTTAGGTTTTTAATATAATCGCATATCACCTGCTGTCTTTCAGCATAAGAAATATGAGGAAAAAAAGCACCTCATTTTCTCACTCCCACTAGTGTGAGATTCGTCTGCTCTCGGATATGATTCACACATGTGCTAAATAAAGATTAAATATTTTCAGGAAACTGTGAAATAACCATTACCTCTTTATGTTGACATAATGCAGAAACCACCAGACAATTAAAATAAGAGGGAAAAAAGCTTATGAGTTCAACTTAATAATTAGAATTTAAGTGAAAAGTCTGAGAAATTAATGGCAGAGTTTTTGTTTAGCATGTTTAGTCAAAATCCATTAAACCAGGACCTCAGTACTTGTTTGTTCAACCTGATCTCATGACAAAAAAAAAACCAGTGGGGACTTTTTCACAAGATGCGAAATGTATACCGCCATCAGAGGTTGCCTAGACTTTAACACTGTCCGTCATATTAAAGGACAGGGTCGTAAAAATGCCATCATAATCTATTATTATACTTTAATTTTCATATTTTAATTATAATAACACAATTATAATCTCATTTTAATGAACCAATATCGATTCTTGAATCTCAATCAATCTTTTGGTCTATGTTGTTTTCAGTTTATGAATGAACAGTACATAGTCTGCCTTCCTTCCAATACCAATAGGTTAGGCTTTGCGTTACTTTTGATATGAAACGAAGTCTCAAATTTCAAATTCTGTCCGTTTCATTAGAAAATTCAAGCAATAAATACCGTTTTGGTGCTCTTTAATGTAGTGTGATAGATCGTTGTAGCTTTCGTGTACTCGCCTGTGCGTAATCAAACGCCTAGAAAACATTCGTGACGGTTCGTTTTTGTCCTGTATCCCCTTCTCTGCTGCCATATTGGAGCGCACTCGCCGCCATCTGGACAGAGGTGGGAATTACAGCTAATTTGTCAAAGTGACGGACGGCCTTCAGATTTTTCCGTCACTCATAAAAAAATAAATAAAAATAAATAAAAATTCCGTCACGGACGGAGAATTTTCGGTTAACGCAACCTCTGACCGCCATGTATGTTTCGTGACGTATTCGATGTGAAATGTCCACTGAATGGTGCTAAAAGAGTGTTTTAGTGCCATATGGTACATTTTATGTGACGTTTTGTACGCATCACCTCAGTTCTGCCACGAAATTTCCGTTGGGTTACGCTATAACTCTAATGCTTGGTGACGTTTTAAAATAACGTACCATCTGGATTACACCTCAACCTACCCGATAGTATGAACAAAAGTGAATGTGACATAAAAACGCAATCGCAAGCATGCCATTTTAGCTTGTTTTTGATCTCTCATCTTTCAGCTCGTTCATTACGAGTCATATTTTTCACAGGATTCGTACTCAAGGATTCCGCAACGAAGTCCAATTTTGTGCCGGCTGAGCTACCGAGCAAGCTTAAAGGAGAACTCCACTTCCAGAACAACAATTTATAAATAATTTGCTCCAAGATCTTGTCATCCAAGTTGTTCATGTCTTTCTGTCTTCAGTCGTAAAGAAATTATGGTTTTTGAGGAAAGCATTTCAGCATTTTTCTCCATATAATGGACTTCATTGGTGCCCCGAATTTGAACTTCCAAAATGCAGTTTAAAATGCAGCTTAATAGGGCTCTAAATGATCCCAGCCAAGGAAGAAGGGTCTTATTTAGCGAAATGATCGGTCATTGTTTTCGAAAAATAAACATTTGTATACTATTTAAGCACAAAAACTCGTGTAGCACAGGCCCTGAGATGCGTGTCCACGGGTTGTTCTTGAACGATTCGTTCATTTTGAACGAATCTTTAATGTGGCTAGGGAAGAACAAGTCGTCTCGGGGAGTGATTTGTTTAGTCGCGTATGCGCAACATCCTATTAGGTTCTGTACTGGAATTAGTTCACCTGTTTCGAGTCTTCGGGTTTTTCGAGTTGTTTGTTCACCTTATGGGCTGTCACGTGATGCTGATTTTGCTGAAATGAATGAAATGACTCAAAAAAAGATTCATTCATTTTGCTGAACGAGACTCAAAGGTCCGAGTCGGTAAAATGATCCGAACTTCCCATCACTGCTACGAATCACGTCTTCGAATCACCACAACTTCATTGTCTGTGTACTCCGACTCAGAAAGTTTGAGTATGTCGAAAAACTCATGTAACACCTTATTTTCTCCTACAACTTCAGAATCGTCCGATATCGTTGTACCTTTTCGTTTGTAAACAGTGTTTGACTTAATTGCACTTCCTTAGTCTTTGCACGTTTGCTTTGTAAACACTGGGTCTCACCTTTCGACGTGATTCAATAGTACGTGAACACGCATCCCAAAGCCTGTGCTACACAAGCTTTTGTGCTTAAAAAGTATACACATTTTTATTTTTCGAAAAAAATGACCGATCGTTTCGCTAGATAAGACCCTTCTTCCTTAGCTGGGATCATTTAGAGCCCTTTGAAGCTGCATTTAAACTACATTTTGAAAATTCAAAATCAGGGCACCAATGAAGTCCATTATATGGAGAAAAATTCTGAAATGCTTTCCTCAAAAACCATAATTTCTTCACGACTGAAGACAGAAAGACATGATCATCTTGAATGAGAAGGGGGTAAGTAAATTATTTGTGAATTGTTGTTCTGGAAGTGGAGCTCTCCTTTAATCATGCCTGTGTACGAATAACGATTTCTGTTATACCACCTCTAGTGTTCATTTCTGTTGGAAACTGCAGTGATATGTACTTATTGGTACATATTTTGCATCTTGCGAAAAAGTTCCCACAAGTATGTTTTTGTCATGAGATCAGATAGCATTTGTTAGTGAATGCAGAGAAGAGTAAAGCATCTGTTTCACTAGAATACAGCAGATAGCTGGATGTATGGAGCGAGTAGAGACGGATAGAAGAGTGGGTGTTTTATTGGAGGCCAAGAGTGAACTGAATGAGTCAGGCATTGAGTATGAAGTACAGTCAGTTATCAGCTCTCCATTCACAAGCTGCTCTGTGCCTCTGTAGAGCTCATAACCCTCGGCCATTAACGGTCACTATGTATGTTTATGTCCATATGTTGCATAATTTTGTAACTGCTCTCAAGAGTGACCAAGCCATTCAGTCTGATCTTAGTTTTGTAAGTGTTTGTGACAGTTTAATTTGCAGTATTTCATTGAAATATTAACTTCTGGTCGATTCCATTAACGCCTGTTTTGCTCTGTACTAGGACATTCACACTGCAGGTCTTCACAGTTGTGATTTTATGGTTGGTAATTGTCAATGCAGTGCTGTCTGAATTTAACAGATTACAGTCTGGTGTGACCCACTAGGGCCACCAGCGCTGACTGTGTTCCTTCAAGGCGGTGAGAAGAAAACAGTGACAACATTAGTTTCTCATTACCCACATACATGCTGTTCTGAGGAGAGTTTCACCCGATCAATGAGCCATTAGAAATCCAAATAGGCTTTTTATCGCTAACCGCTAATCCTAGTTTGCACCTCATAAAGGCTGTTTAGACAGTCCTATGAAACATCCATTCAGATCTCACCTATATGAGAAGCAAAAAGGTTTCAATAGAAAGAAAGACAAAAACATTGTACTAAATGGCTTCTTAATGTCTTTATAGCTTTCAGATTTTCCTAAAAATCAATCAGTCCTTTTTCCCCTAAGACATTAGGATAAAAATGTCCATTGTTCATCAAGAAATAAAGCTTCAACAGCAATTCAAAGAATAATTAATTTCATTTACTCAACCTCTTGTTGTTCCAAACCTCTATGAGTTACTTTCTTCCATGAAAACCAGACCAAAGTTTAAGTAAATTCTGGTCAAATCTTCCCATCTGCCTTGGCTCTCAAATCTTATTTGCATTTTCGAATTCAAACTTGGCACCATAGGCGATTCCAGACCTATTTAGACTTCAGCCCCCCCCCCCCCTTTAAAATCTGCGGTTAAGCTGCTGGCATCCTTAAAAATCTGATTATGTAATCTTTTTTTTTTTTTTTTCCACATTTGCTGAAAACAGTGGCTGCAGTAAAGCTACTTGAGGTTATTCCCCTCTGCAAGTGCAATCAAATTCACCGCCATCACTAATAAACATCTACTGACAAATGCCTTTTTAATTGCTTCGTTAAAAAAAATTGTCAATCGAGCAAGACTTGAACTTGCAAATCACACTTTAAGGAAGATATAATGATCTGAACCACTCATATTCATGGGCGCAGGGATCAAGGGCTAAGCGGCTTCATAAGTAGAAAATCCTAGAAGACATGCAAGAACCAAATGCATTTTTGCATCAATGACACCATACTCATGTTAAATATATTTAAATCATTATATTCATTTCATATCATTAAAAATGTTAAAAATATTATTATTATATTATAAATTAATATATGTTGATTTGTTTGATTAACGCCATGTTAAATTTATATTTTGGCCTTTTTGCACACACACTATTGTATGACTTTTTTAATACTTTAATAGTGCTTTATGTCATTTTTGAAGCTTGACTGCCCTTGATTGCTGTATTTTTTTTCATTGTATTAAAAAGAGCTGACTGGACCTTCTGTGGACATCTATGGGAGGCCGTTTCCATCACTGAATAAAAAAAAAAATCATCTCACTATTCTGACTTTTCTCGCAATTGCGAATTTACATCTCACAAATCTGATAGTTTTTTTTTTCAGAATTAGGAGATATAAACTCAGAACTGCAAGATATAAACAGGCAATTCTGACCTTTGTTCCTCAGAATAATTATATAAAAACTCGCAATTGCAAGTTATAAAGTCAGAATTGCATAATATAAAATCAGAATTGTGGGATATAAACTCACAATTGCGAGAAATAAAGTCAGAACTGCAATATATAAACTCACAATTCTGACTTTTTTTTCTTATAACTGTATTTGTATCTCGCAATTCTGACTTTTTTTCTCAGAATTGTGTGCTATGACCTCGCAGTTGTGAGTTATAAAGTCAGAATTGCAAGATATAAACTCACAATTCTGACTTTTTTCTTCAGAATAATGAAGCTCACAATTTCAACTTCGTACAATTGCGATTATAAAGTCAGAATTTCATAATATAAACTCTTTCATCTCACTATTCTGACTTTTTTTCAGAATTGGTATAAAATGACAATATCCAGCAATAAAGTCAGAATTGCAAGATATAAACAGGCTATTCTGAAAACGTGCAATTACAAGTTATAAAGTCAAAATTAGGGGATTTAAACTTTTTGCAAGAAATAAAATCAAAATTGCAAGATATAAACTCACACTTCTGACTTCTCAGAACTGTATTTGTATCTCGCAATTCTGACTTTTTTCTTAGAATTGGGAGATAGAAACTTGCAATTGCAGGTAATAAAGTGAGAATTGTGATATGTGAATATTATTGTGAAATGTGATATAAACTCACAATTTTGAGTTATTAGACTTTTTTTTCTCAGAATTGCATAATAAAAACTCGCAACTGCAAGTTATAAAGTTAGAATTGCAAAATATAAAGTCAGAATTACGGCATATGAAATTGCAATTGCGAGAAATAAAGTCAGATTTTTTTCTCAAAATTGAGTGATATAAAGTCAGAATTGTGAACAAATATATAAACAGGCAATTCTGACTTTTTTACTCAGAATAATGTGATATAAACTAACAATTTTGAGTTATAAAATCAGAATTGCAAGATAAAACTCACAACTCTGACTCAGAACTGGGAGATAAAGTCAAAATTTTTTTCAGAATTGAGTGATGATATAAATTCAGAATTGTGAGATACACTCTTAAAAAGAGTGGCAGCGATGCCACAGAAGAACCATTTTTGGTTTCCCAAAGAACCTTTCAGTGAACAGCTCTTAAATGAACCATTTTGAAGAACATTTTAAAAATCTAAAGAACCTTTTTTAGGAGTTTAAGGATTTTAAGGAGTTTATAAAGTAAGAATTGCAAGATATAAACTCACAATTCTGACTTTTTTTCTCAGAACTGGGAGATATAAACTTGCAGTAGCGAGCAATGAAGTCAGATATAAACAAGCAATTCTGAATTTTTTCTCAGAATTGCGAGATATAAACAGACAATTCTGACTCTTTTTTTCACAGAATAACATAATATAAACCCACAATTCTGAGTTATAAAGAATTGCAGAATTGCAATTTTTCTCAGAACTGCGGAATAAAGTCAGAAGTGCTAGATATAAACTCACAATTCTGACTTTTTTTTTCTTAGAACTGTGTATTTGTAATTCTGACTTTTTTCTCAGAATTGGGAAATATAAAATAACAGTTGTGAGTTAAAATAAAGTCAGAATTTAAAGATATAAAGTCAGAATTACAGGATAAAAACTTGCAATTGTGAGAAACAAAGTCAGAATTGCAAGCTGTAAACTCTCAATTCTAACATTTTTCTCAGAATTGGGAAATATAAAATCAGGTTTTTTTTTCTTTTTAACAGAATTGAGTGATGTAAAGTCAGAATCTTAAAAATAAAGGTTCCATATAAAGTGATGCCATAGAAGAACCATTTTTGATTCCCCAAAGAACCTTTCAGTCAACAGTTCTTAAAAGAAAACAGTTCTTGAAAAACATTTTAAAAATCTAAAGAAACTTTTTTGATTATAAAGAACCTTTTCTGCATTTGAAAGGTTCCATGGATGTTCAAGGTTCTTCACGGAACCACTGATGCCAATAAAGAACCTTTATTTTTAAGAGTTTATAAAGTCAGAATTGCAAGATATAAACAGGCAATTCAGAATTTTTTTCACAGAGTTGCGTAATAAAAACTCGCAATTGCGAGTTATAAACTCAGAATCGTGACATATAGTGTCAAAATTACGGGATATAAACTCGCAGTTGCGAGAAACAAAGTCAGAACTGCAAGATATAAACTCGCATTTCTGACATTCTTCTCTAAACTGTGAGATAAACTCGCAATTGTGAGTTTAAGTCCAGTTCTGAGAGGAAAAAAGAGTTTATATCTCACAATTCTGAGAAAAAAGTCAGAATTGCAAGATGTAAACTTGCAATTGTGATAAAAAAGCCAGAATTGTGAAATAAAAAGTCACAATTACCCTTTTTTATTTTATTTCCCAGTGGCGAAAACTGGCTTCCATAAAACAAAACAAAAAATGAATATGGTTTTGGAATGACATAAGGGTGAGTAAATGTTGACAGAACTGTTCTCTATAAACAGCTACAATAAGTAATACCCAAGGTTGCAAGAAACATCATATGTCATTTTGCTCTGACAGCTACACATAGGCCACCTATGACAGTAATTTGTCCACAATTGTGAGTTAGTTTCAAAACTCACCTGAAGTCCCTGAGGCCAGGCACAAAAATAGACAACCCTGTCTTTCTCCTTTTGGTAAAAAAAAGAAATGTTTACAGAGCGCTCGACATTTTGAGAAATTTGGCTGGATATGTTTAGAACATATTCTCCTGTGGTGCAACCCTCCTTTGCAACAGCAAAAACCAATAGGCAGAGCACAGTCTGCTAGTCACATACACATTCAGAGAGGGTGGTCAGTCACTCCTGAAAATGCATCAAACTAAATGGAGCCCTGGAGCTTTTAAACTTCTTGACGCTGTCAGGAATACAAATGAAACAAGAAAAAATAGAACTCAAAGAAGTAAAAGAAGTAAATATTAGCATACAGGGCGATATATGTTCTTCCTGCTGACTCTACTCATGCAGTCCTTTGAAGCCAAAGCCTTCAGATGAAAGCAATGTGCGCAGATGCAGTTCACACATCTTCAGCTCTCTCATTATAGATTCTGCTCCTATTAAATGCAAGCCTTCAGAACACAACACAATCCCAACTCTCAAAGGCCATTAAACAACATGAAATTAATACTAGAAGCATATATCAAAAATATTAAGGACACGTTCAGCATTGGTCAGCTGGGGAAAAATAAACTGACTAAGCCTATCTGCAGTTGTTTTTGTCTTTACAGAAGAAAAAAAAGACATGTCCAGTGCTCAAGCTCATTTACTCATCTTGCTCATGTTTAATTGAAGGATAACAAAGTGGTACACATGATTTATTTATATATATATTCGTGTCCACTGTGGATTCATTGAATGGCTAGTGGGTCTGATTTATAGTGTTTTTCTACTAGCATCACATTTGCGGGATGCACCAAAAAGACTACTTAATAGTGATCAAATGAATGGCAATGTAAACTAAGTGTTCATTACAGAGTATTTTAATGAATGGTTGAAATTTTTGATAGGAACTGTGTTTGTCTAATTAAAAATAAAATAATATTAATAATAATAAATTAAGTGTATCTAAAACATATACAGTGAGATCCAAACACCTGAGAATTAAAAAAAAATGAGGTTTATATGTATATAAAAATTTAATTAGAGCAGACATTGTTAGACTTCTACTAAAAATCCTTGTATTTAGAATCTGAATATGTACATTACTGTCTAAAAGTGTATTTATTTGATCAAAATACAGTAAAACAGAAATAATAGTGAAATATTATTTCTTGTTTTTTTGTATTATTATTTTTTTTATTTTAAATCAAATATTATAATTATAATACATATTTATTTTCTATTTTAATATATAATAATGCAATTTATTCCTGTGAGGCAAAGTTGAATTTTCAGCAGCCATTAATCCAGTCATTAATCCAGTCTTTTAATACAATAATAATAAATAGTGAGTAATAATAATGAGTATGGATTCCTATCCTGTCTAGATTGAGAGTAGCTTCAGGTCCTATCTGGATTCAGTCTAGATTTAGGTTCTTTATGAACTCAGTTTGGATTCAGATACTATCTAGATTGAGACTGGATTCAGTTCAGATTTAGGTCCTTTTTGGATTAAGATACTATCTGGATTGATACTGGTCAGATCTGGATGAAATCTACATTTAGGTTGTATCTGGATTCAATTTGGATTTAGATATGCAATGCGTTCGAAATACACTCAGGTCCTTTATGGATTCAGTCTGAATTCACATCTGGATGTAGTCTGGATGCAGGTCCTTTATTTTTTTTTTTTTTGACATGGTGCCATGGCAAATTTATAAAAATATTAGAATATGCCAACTGCAAACATTATGTGATATGCCAGTATGCATTTGTGTGTGTTTGAACATCACAGATTGTCTTTCTGACTTCCAGGCTTTCATATCATACTCCTGGCTCTTGGTTACTCATACATCTGTAGTCACTGGGAAACCTCCAAATGATGCACAGTCACTCACTCACCTGCTGCCAGCTGCATCCACCCGCAGATCTTATACACAGTGGCTGTACTGCAGAAGAAGAAGAAGGCGAAGCAGCCGATGCAGGAGAGGACCAGCACCATGGACATCCCAATGAAGAAGGACGCAGCTTTGAAGGCGCTAGACGGGATGGAGCCAAACTCTGTGAAGCTCCCCTGGCACTTCAGGTCCCGGGACATTCCGCTCCCTATGCAGTAGTGAAAGAGGCCGAAGTAGCCGGCCTGTGGTGTGTCCATGCCGTCCCCGATCCAGTAGGGCTGAACGAAACATACCACGTTGACGATGGCGAAGAGGATGGTGAAGATGGCCCACAGGACCCCGATGGCACGAGAGTTCCTGACATAGTTGGTCTGGTAGATTTTGGCTGCCTCCGTGGCTGGGAGCATCGTTGCAGGTGTCCCAGGGATCATAGATGGATTCAGTACTTCTTATGGATTCAAATAGGACTCAGGTCCTCTATAGATTCAACCTTAACTAGGTTCACCCTGTATTTAGTTTGGATTCAGTTCTCAGGTGCTCTCTGGATTCAACCTGGATATTCAGATCCTATCTGGACTGAAATCTAGATTTAGATTTTATCTGGATTCAGTTTGGACTACGTTGGATTCGAACTGCACTCAGTCCTATCTGAATTTAAGTTCCGATCTGAATTGAGTCTGAATTCTGGTCCAATCTGAATTCAGTTTGAACTACGGTGGATTTGAACTGCACTCAGTCCTGTCTGAATTTAAGCTCCTATCTAAATTGAGTCTGAATTCTGGTCTGATCTGGAATTATCTAGATTTAGGTTCTATCAGATTCCGTTTTGATTCAGGTCCTGTCTGGATTCAGTCCAGATTTAGTTCCTTTTTGGATTCAGATCCTATTTGGATTGATATTGGATTCTGGTTAGATCTGGATGAAATCTAGATTTAGGTTGTATCTGGATTCAATTTGGACTTGGACAAAATGCACTCAGGTCCAGGATTCAGTCAGAATTCATATCCTATATGGATTGAGTCTGGATTCAGGTCCTTTCTGGATTCAGTCTAGATTTAGGTCCTTTATGAATTCAGTCTAGATTCAGATCCTATCCAGATTGAGACTGGATCCAGGCTCTGTCTGGATTCAGTCCAGATTTATGTCCTGTTTGGATTCAGATGCTATTTGGATTGATACTGGTCAGATCTCGATGAAATCTAGATTTAGGTTGTATCTGGATTCAATTTGGACTTATATATTAGATATTCAGTCTGAATTCACATTTAGATGTAGTCTTGATTCAGGTCAGATCCTATTTGGATTGATATTGGATTCTGGATGAAATCTAGATTTGGGTTGTATCTGGATTCAATTGGGACTCAAAATGCACTCAGGTCCAGGATTCAGTCAGAATTCATATCCTTTATGGATTCAGTCTAGATTTAGTCCTTTATGAACTGTTTAAATTCAGATCCTATCTGATTTGAGACTGGATTCAGCTCCTATCGGGATTCAGTCTAGATTTAGGTCCTTTATGAACTCAGTCTTGATTCAGATCCTATCAAGATTGAGACTGGATTCAGGTCCTATCTGGATTCAGTCTAGATTTAGGTCCTTTATGAACTCAGTCTAGATTCAGATCCTATCTAGACTGAGACTGGATTCAGTTCCTGACTAGATTGCGTCTGGAATCAGATCCTATCTGGGTTGAATTTACTTTCATGAATTCAGTCCAGACTCAGTCCACTCTGCATTTAGTTTAGACTTTGGTCCTGTGCGGATTCAATCCGGACTCGGTCCTTTTTGGATGTTGCCTGGGGTGCCACCTAAACTCGAGTACAGCCAGAACAGCTCACAGATGTCGCGACAGACTAAGCAGTTTTAGTGCCAGATGTCACAGTGATTCGTTCAGCGTGGATGTGGCAGTCTGTCCGTGACTCCAATGATGTTCTCTTCCAGCTCTCTTCTCATTCAGCCTCTATGCATCCGCATCATTCAGCCAAGCAATCTCATTAAGGTGAATAATCACACTTGGGACAGCAAAAATAATGACTAAACTCTTACGAAGACACCGCTCATATGAAGAAGACGCATTCCAGTGCATCAGAGATAATATTCCCAACGGAAATGTCAGTATGAATACTTAATGATGACCCGAATAAATTAATAATACGGAGATGGTTTGCGAATACCCAAACCTTCAGAGATTAAAGACGTTGATCTATTAAAATATGCACTTATATAAACAATAATCTACCTCATACAGTCCAAAGGGTTGTTTCCGTGAGGCATGAAGGACTTTCCGTGATAAATCTTGCCGTGCTGTTGCGTTTAACAGAAATAACGGATGTTCGGATGACGACACTTGCACTGCATCATATTTTGCGTGTCCATTCTTCTCTGATTTACACGCACAGACAGTTCAGTTGCAATACGCAAATGTCGCTCTCCTCTCGGTTACTGGCTTAACGGCGTACCGCTGCTCCATCCGATTTAATCCTGTGCGCACATCTCAGAGCAATAAAACACATTACACCTGACCACAGTGATGTCGTCTGTAAATAAATGCTGGGATGAGATTCATACCGAGCGTGTAGATCTCAATGAGACGCGCTCGCAGGGATGGAGAGCGCAGATTTCTGGCACACCCGAATATTCAGTCTGCGTCTGTCACTCCCGTCCGCATAGCAGATGAAGAGACGCTTGCATGCCTGTAGAATAAATTTATTCCCTAAAATTATATCTAAATTCACCTGTGTCTCTTTTGACTTTCAGGCTCATGATAATATGGAGTCTAGGTTTTAAACATTTAAAAATTAAAATCAAGAGCGTTGGGATTTAAAACACCAAGAACTACAAATCCCAGTGCCGTGTACGGAAGTGACGCAGACTCGTGACGTCATTCGTGAACCGCGCCGGGAAACTGATGTGAAGTTTATGCTGCAGGGAAGGATCTCTGTACCTCAAAAACTGAAAAATAAAGCCATTCGTTTCTAATGAAAAACATCTGCTGAAGAATAGGTATTTTTAATACATGTTTTAATTAGTTTCTTTTGGAAAGTGACGTTTGACGAAGCGGTTTGTGGGTTTGAACATGTACATATTATTATTCACAATGTGTTCTTGCAGTTTTGGTTATTAATTGTATATGTTTATGCATCAAATGAATGTCTGTGCATCAGGTTTTTGTCATTTTCAGTGTTTTTCGCGTTTAGGATCAAGTTTAAAGACCCATGCGTTCTGCGCCTTTACGTTACAAGCACGTTTCGCTTTTGAACCGTTTCTTATCATCTGTAACTCTGTTCTGGATTGCTAAAAACTACAACACACGGTTGTAGCACGGTTGTACATTACACTAATACATATGTTTTATTATGGTCAGAGAATGTCTGTAACACTGCAGTGTCCCGGTTATCCTGAGGACACACTGCGCTCTCTGGCTGACAGACTGCCATGCAGAGAGACACAGCTGACGTCACTGCTGTCACTCATGGGACAGGTGAGTTAAATACCTATGTTTTTTTATTTATTTATTTATTTAGTTATATTTATTTTTTATTTTAAAAGATGGGTACATGGTTATATTGTTTATGTACTTATTATTCAATAAACAAATAAATACATTTCAATTATGGGCACCACTGTATATGGACTACTAAAAAGAAGTATCATTATTACTCCAGTAATAATTACATCATTACTCCAGTCTTCAGTGTCACATGATCCTTCAGAAATCATTCTAATAGGCTGATTTCCTGTTCAAGAAACATTTATTATTATTATTAATATTATTAATATTTAAAGCAGTTAAGTGCATTTTGTTTTCAGGATTCTTTGATGAATAGAAAAATCCAAAGATAAGAATTTATCTGAAATAAAAAGCTTTTGTAACATTATACACAATACCATTCAAAAGCTTGGAGTCAGTATATATATATTTTATTATTTTTTAGGGAAAGAAAATATAGAAATTAATACTTTTATTTAGGAAGGATGCTCTAAATAACTCAAAAGTGATGATAAAGACATTTATAGTGTTAAGATTTCTGTTTCAGATAAATGCTGTACTTCTGAACTTTCTACTTATCAAAGCAACTTGAAAAAATTCTACTTAGCTGTTTTCAACATAAAAATAATAATAAATGTTTTTTGAGCAGCAAATCAGAATATTAGAATGATTTTTGAAGGATTATGTGACTGAAGTAATGATGCTAAAAATTCAGCATTTCACATTTTTGCTGTTTTTGTTGTACTTTGGATCAAATAAATGCAGGCTTGGTGAGCAGAAGAGACTCCTTCAAAAACATTAAGAATGTTACTTTTCAAAAACATTTATATATGTATTAAAAATGTCTGTTGTTAATGTGAGCTTTGGTTTCTCTATCTGTTAACAGCCAGATCAATACAGTTATCCTTCAATCTTCATTTATGGCCACAGAGCAACAGGAAAGAGTCATGTGGTGCTCTCCATCATGAAAGATCTGGAGGTAAGATCACGAAAACCGAGTATTTGGAAAGCTGTTGTTTATAAAACCTGAAAGTGCTCATTTATGGAATACACTGCACAACTTTTGCCCCAATTTAGAGTCTGAAGGGGTCAACACTAGTTGCTGAAAGTCAGAACCACTCTGCAAATTTTGTTCATTTAGACCGGTTGAAAGTTTCATAGTGAATGATAAGCGCAGACTGTTTTTTAGCTCCAGACTACGAATCTGTCCAGTCTGAGGATATCAAACACATATTATTAAACATGTAAACATTTATTTTAATTTGTCTTGTGACTTCTAGAAATGAGGCACGTGTTCGTGCATGAGTTTTTTGTTCAGAACAACTTGTAAGTCTGGTAGTGTGTGAATCTTTAGTCATGTAGTGTATGTAGTGTTTTCTCTGTAACCATTTTTAAAGTAGGCAGGTGCATGATACCTAGAGTTTTATAAGTTGTGTAGTGAATTCCAGAATAACTGGACTAGTCTTTGTTTGTAACTAAAGGTTACAGCTTGAATTCAGGTTTATTCAGAAGAATTATTACTATAGTAAGTGTATTGAAAGTTGCTTTGAGTAAAAGTGTGTACTAAATGTGAAATAAGTGAAAGACATTGACTGTTGTTTTGTTTTTGTGTGTGTGTGTTTCAGCTCCCCCATGCATCAGTGGACTGCGTTGAGTGTGTGTCCAGTGGGCTTCTTTTTCACCAGGTGTTGTCTGCCTTTTTTGGGCCTGATGCTGCAGCATTGCTTCCCCGTTGCCCATCTCTGTCAGATTTTGTGCGGCTGTACAAACAGATGAGCTCTAACTCACCTGCCACTCAAACACGCTATATAGTGAGTTTATTTAACATGTGACCCTGCACCACAAAACCAGTCATAAGTAGCACGAGTATATTTGTATCAGGCTTGCCTAATGCCAAAAATCACTAGGATATTAAGTAAAGATATGTTCCATGAAGATATTTTGTACATTTCCTACCATAAATATATCAAAACGTAATTTTTGATGAGTAATATGCATTGCTAAGAACTTCATTTGGGCAACTTTAAGGGGATTTTCTTATTATTTTAATTTTTTGCACCCTTCGATTCCAGATTTTTAAATAGTTGTTATCTCGGCCAAATATTGTCTTATCCTAACAACATCAATGGAAAGCTTGTTTATTCAGCTTTCAGATGATGTATAAATCTCAAAATTATGTATAACTTAAAAAAAAAATGACCTTATATGACTGGTTTTGTGGTATATATTATATGCTGTGTAATATTGCATTATGTCTGTGTTTTTAGGCATTTATAAAAGATGTGTATTAATGTGACATAAGGTTATGTGACATAATGTTATATAATGTCCCTGTAGATTCTGGACAGAGCTGAACGCATGAGAGATATGGATTTCAGCCTGCTTCCTGCTCTTCTGCGCCTACAGGAACTGGTATGTGCTCAGTTTAACTAATGTTTTACTGCATCAGATAGAATACCTGCCCTTTATATAGTCTGATGTCTGATAAGCAAATTCTCTCTTCTTTATTCTTCTTTATCTGACCTCTGGTGGAGACTTGAGACTTTATGGAGACTTGTTAACAGTCATTGTTATACATTGGCGAATAGCTATAGATTTAACTGAACATTTTCACACCCTTTGGCAGGTAAATGATAATGTGACAGTCATCTTGCTCAGCGAAATTGTGTGGGAAAAGTTTCGGCCCAACACTGGCTGCTTCGAACCTCTGCTCTTTAATTTTCCAGACTACAGTAAAGGTAAGAGGGGAAAATCATCACAGTGAAAGATGGGAAACAAATGACATATTTTGATTATGTAATAAAGAGCTTTTTATTTATTATATAATTGCAGCACAAACTGACCAGTGAGGTCATGTAATTTGTCAATATCCCAATATCCCTGTTTTATATAACAATGATTATTCTGCTGGAAACGTCACATTTGTGATGAGATTAAAATTCCAGTGCATTTCCCATCACTTTTAGGCTTTTTAAAGCTTTTTTGTGCTTTTTCAACATACAATAACACAAATCAGAGGCTCTCACCTGAGGTGAGCGTTAATCCCGGGTCAAACGGGGCCTGGGATATCTGAATGCATGTATAAAATGTGTCTAAAATCCTTTTTTCTGGTCCCTCAGCGGAGCTTGTGCAGATTCTGTCTCAGGATCATCACCCATCCTACACTCCTGAGCTCTACGCTTCCTACATAAACATCCTGCTGGGGGTCTTCTTCTCAGTATGCAGAGATCTAAGAGAGCTTAGGCACCTGGTGAGATCATACTTGCCTTTAAACTATTTGAGTCTACAGGAACAAACAGCAGTTTTTTATGATGAGTAGATGCTCATGCACCAGTAGAAAGTGTTTTTTCTTCGTGCAAAAAAAACACAATAATTTAGGTGGTGCTAAAATGCTAAATATACTAAAATATACTGTTTAAAATTTAATTTTAACAGGCTGTTCTGAATTTCTCAAAGTTCTGTGAACCTCTGGAGAAAGGAGAAGGTAAAATATTTATACACATCTGAGTGATACTTACATTTAATCTTTCCACTTAAAGGCATAGTATAACCAGAAATGTAAATTCTATAATCTGTTCACCCTCATGTTGTCTGAAATCTATTATCGTCTTTTTATGTTGAACAAAAAGGTGCGGTAGTTCACCCAGAATTGTAATTTTGCTGAAAATGTACCTGATGAGTAGAAGAGTTTGTTTCTACACTGGAACAGATTTAGAGAATGTAACATTACATCAGTTGCTCACCAGTTTGATCCTCTGCAGTGAATGGGTGCCGTCAGAATGAGAATCCAAACAGCTGATAAAAATGTCACAATAATCCACAAGTAATTGACCTTACACCAGTCCAACTAACATCTTGTGAAGTCAGAAGCTGCGTGTTTTTAAGAAACAAATGCGATATTAAGGCATTTTAACTTTTGGTTAAAATACCAGTAATAACACTTGTTCCAATGACAAAGTCTCTCCCCGGTTGTCATCTCGCATCAGAATGGACTACTTGCACTGAGCCTCGTGACGCACTTCCGTTTTGAAATCTTACGGCTCAGTTATTTCCGGCCATGTTTTTTCAATGCGCTGTCATCATCTAGTTGAATTAAACGCTTAATAAAATGAGAGTTCGCGGGAGACAGGAAAAGACATATTCTGATGATCACTATGTACAGAATTTTCCAAACTCAACGGAACGTGAAGTTTTAATCCAACATAAACCGATAGAAAGCGGTGGCTGGTAATCATAGGTGATTGTTTCACCACAGGGTGTCAGTGCTCTATAGTGGCCTAATCGCGACGCTGCAGTTTGTGAGATTTGATGAATAAGATCATAATGAACCTTTATTTAACTGTATTAAATATGTTAGTCACTATTCTGTGTCATATTCTGTCATCATTTCACTGTATGTAGTCTAATGCCAAAATATGAATATTCAATAGTCGCACTATCAACGAGTTACTGTTAAAAATGATTTAAATGTTTAACATTGTTAAATAAGGCAGTTACCACGCATTTATTCGGCCATTTTAAACAATGGAATAAGCAGTAGGGGCTTGGAAAAAGAGCACCAACGCACACAAACAAATTAGCCTTGGTTTTACTACAACCAAAACTGTACATTCATCAGGAATTAAATAATATGATCAGTAAAAAAAAATACTGTTCATGAATGTGGCAGGTTAGTGGGGAAATATATTTATTTATTATTCAGAATGCAAATACAGAAGGGAAATTTATAGTAACATTTTAGCAGGTTGAAAATGATTCATGGTAATGCAGATAATATGATTAATTGTTATTTAAAGAAATGCCAGCCCTAAAATGTTGTAATAATCTGTAGGTGCGCTGAACGCTAACCGGAAACTACCGAGCTGTAACAAGTAGAACGCGGAAGTAGTCATGCAAGTAGTCCATTGAAGTTAAAACATGATGGATTTTTTTTACAAACACACATTTTTTTCACTTCACAAGAATTTAATTGATGAACTGGGGCCAGTTGCATAAACTTAGCCTGTGTTAAGACAGTGTCTTAAGAACTAGTCTGACCAACTAGCAGTTAGCCAAAGGGTAATCAGTCTTATTTTTTGGATTCAGCTTAGACTAATCTACATTTTTATGTAACTGAATTCAAAAAAATATTATGACCAATCTTAAAGAAAATAATTAGCTGACTAACTTTTGAGACTAGTCTTAACCTTCTATGCAGCCAGCCACTGGAGTTGTGTGGATTACTTGTGGATTATTGCGATGTTTTTATCAGCTGTTTAGACTCTCATTCTGATGGCACCCATTCACTGGATCCATTGGTGAGCAAGTGACGTAATGCTACATTTCTCCATATCTGTTCTGATGAAGAAACACATTAGTTTATATCATGGAAGGGTAAATACATTTTCAGCGAATTTTAATTTTTTTGTGTGTTTTTTTTTCCCAAATTCTGTTTTTTCCATTTTAATATTTCTGGATTCCATTTTTTTCCCATTTTAATTTTTCCCAACTTCTTTTAAATGGTATAATTAAATGTTATTAATCATAAAACATATCTGATTAATTAAAATCATGAAGCTTGTACAATTTCACATCAATTTATTAAAAGTTTAACAAAAATGAATGTTTAGAACCCTATGAAATGTTTTATTTTTTTTCTCACCATATATTTTTTTGTCATCAAATTCTGCGTTTTAGCATGTCTAATTATTTGAATGCATAAAAACAACTTAATCGATTCAGATTTATTCTTAAAATAGCCTTATGGACCCCCTTCATAAATTCTGTGTTGTGTATTTAAAGAATTCTGATTATCAAATGAAGGCATAAAACATTCATTTCATTTATCTTTTAATTACTGAAAATTAAACTATTTTTTTTGGCAAACAAAGGGGATTTACTATTAAAATTAAAACATGGAAGAAATTTTGTGTGATTATTCCTGGCACAATGTCTTCCAGTTAAACTGGACTTTTATTTTGACGGGTTGCTGTGAATATCTTTACAGTTTTGTGAGTATGTGATATGACGCTAGTTTTACTCAAATGAAATGGTAAAGTTCTCATGAAGTGACTCTCAGAGCAGTTCTGGAGATGTTGTTCATCTATTTATCTCCTCCTTTAGCCAAACAGCAGAAATCACCGCAAGCATCACAAGCGCTTCATGTCTGTGTCATTCATTCATGCGGAGATGAGCAGAACATGCAGGATTCAAATTTAAATAGTATTTTTGCTGCTTAATGTTTACAGATTAGATTAGATTAGATCCATATCGCAATTTGATTTAAATGTAATGACCTGCTTTTGATTACTTCATCCATACTTTGACAAATTCTGTGACGTTCCGCGTTATACAGTAAATTCCATTTTTATGACTTATCACGTTTTACGCATTGTGGAAATCATAGGGCCCTAGACACATCAAATGTGAAGCCGTTATTCACTGAAGATTTTCTTGATTTTAATTTTTGAGAGACCTGCCCCTTTGAATATATTAAGCTCCTTCTTTCAGTATAACAGTGATGAAAATAATCTTTTCTTGCTTCATTCAGCCAAAGAGAGTGATATTCACAAGTTATGGAAAAACATTGAGCCCCATCTGCAGCGAGCCATGCAGACGGTTTACCTGAGAGAGGTGTCCAGGTTAGTGCTGTGTGATTTCTAAAGAGTGCTCACGGTTAAGATTGTGCTGAAGTTGTGTGTCACATCAGTCATGGAGTGTTTGTGTGTTTTGGTTTACTGCTATCAGCGTGCAATGGGAGCAGCAGCAGATGGAGGAGAAGGAGGCCACGACCCTCAGAGGTACACAGACAGACACACACACTCTGCATGCTCAGACAGGCCAGCAGAGGCCCCAGTTATGCCCTCACGGACCATCTGCTGGCATTGCATAGAGCTGCTAAAAATTGGGTCCAGTGCTTTTCAAGGATAGACTGCCAAGTTTTCTACTTATATCAACCATCTGACCACACATTAGCTGATGGGCTGCCCAGATGAGTCATATTTCACAATAATTTGACAGTGGTGTGTTTGTTAAGGCCAGTATCATCATCATTGTTGTTGATATTATCATACTAAAGGTTAGGGATTTGAACAACCCTACTCTTATGAAAAATAAGTGCTTAATTGTATCTCAAAACTTAAAGGTATGTAAAAAAACTGTATTTGCTGATAATGTAATATTAGAGTACACTTTAGTTACTTTTTTTTTAATTACACTTAATTACACTTAAATACTCTTAAAGTGTACTTTGTAATAGTGTAAAATGATAAAAAGGACATTGCCCAATACTAAAATTATACTAACCTAAAATAACTACTGAATAATACTTATAGTAAGTATCATATTATTCTATATAAATATATTTTACATTTATTTTAAAATGTGTAATTACAAATATATTTAAGTACATTACATACAGTTTTAAATAGAAATGACAAAGTATATTTCGTTTAGCGTTATTGCTTGTCAGTTCTGCAATACACTTTCAACACATTTCAAAGACAGTACAATTATAAAATTATATATAGAGATGTGCTTATGTCCTACTAGGGTCAAAAAGCGCTCTAAAATGAATTTAAACTATTATACATTTAATTTAAATTTAAATAATGCAAATGAGCATCACACTGAATGTACATTCATAGTATATGCAAAGTATATTATTTTTATAATAAGTATGCTTAAGTTTCATCAGTTAATTGATAGTCCATAATACTTAAAGCATTAACTAAAATTAAAAATTAAACTGTAATGTTGTTACTGCAGGTTTTTTAGAAATAGATATACATCTGCTTATACATTTCTTAAAAAAAAAAAACATTTGCATAATAGCAAACAGAATCAGTCTTTAGACAGACATTTTTTGACATTGTTCATTTTTTTTTAATCTGTATCTTTGTCTCTCTACCAAAGGAAAGCTATTTTTATTAGCCAATAAGATTTTTTGTCTCTTCCTGTAGGTTTATCAGCACATGCTCACATAGAGCTGCCATATTACTCCAAATTTCTGCTAATTGCTGCGTACCTTGCATCCTTTAACCCTGCTCGCACCGACCGCCGCTTCTTCCTCAAGGTGAATTAGAGCATTCTGATCTTTATTATATACACACTTTTTTTTTTAGCCCATATGAGATCTTATTGAATCATAAATTTATCTTTATGAATCATGTGCTCACTAAAAAAGGCTTGTCTTTGCTTCAGAGTCACGGGAAAATAAGAAAAACTAATTTCTTGAAGAAACATGAGAAGGTGAGAAGTTGTTTCTGTTGCTTAATGTTCATCACTGTTCCTCCTGCAGGTTTATTAACATCATCTATCTTTTTTTTTTTTCTCTGATTTTGTCTTTTTGCTGCAGACTAGTAACCATCTGTTGGGACCGAAGCCTTTTCCTCTTGACAGACTGTTGGCCATATTCTACAGTGTGGTTGATAGCAGAGTTGCACCTACAGCCAGTATCTTCTCACAGGTAATTGAATTGATCAAATGATGAGGTTTGGCAAATAATTATGCGTCAGATAATAACAGACCATGCCATTCATTTTAATTAGCTAATTCAAGGTAATAAGAATTGATTAATGTGCAATGTGGCAGCACAAGCAACCCTTGGAATCATTTTGGACACTGGGTGGCAGTGTTTCATCTTTTTTTATTTTATTTTTTTATAAATGATCAGAATGCTGTAGTTTTCCTAGATAAGTTAACAGCTTGTATTGATTAATCTAATTATCCATGTAAAATTGTGACTTTAAGGCTTTAAAAATATATATAAAATGTTAAATCTTGAGAATATATTTTTGTGTGTGCTGTAAAATATTTCATAGGTTAGATATTGCTCTTTATAAGTGCTTGTGTAATTTAAAACTTGTTTGAAAGCAAACGTAGTAACCGTATTTGTTTTCTTAAGGTTAACTGCCTGTGTGACTCATTGTATGACTTTTACGTTTTAATAATTTTTCTAATAGTTTCCTCTGGAACACAAATTGGAAGCCCAGAAAGCTTGAATAACCTATTGAACTTACATCAAATATTATGTAATTTTGTTAAATAAATATTATAATTGAAGAAGAAAAAAAAAAAAAACATTATTTGCTTTGTCTTACAGATTTCATCTCTAGTTACGCTGCAGCTTCTCTCTCAGGTGGGGCATGATGATCAGCTGGACTCACCCAAATACAAATGTGCAGTTTCACTGGACTTTATTCTTGCAATCTCCAGGTGTGTGACAATCACAAGCGGTCAGGCAAGAAAGATCACTGTTTACACCTGGTAGTAACTTGCATCTTCTGTACCTGATTGTGATCAGATTTAGAATGTAGAATGTTTAATTTTTTTGTTTACGTCACTATCGACTTTAATGCATTACTCTATAGACATTACCCTACACAAGAACTCAGTTCTAACTTGTGATCATATTACCTAAAACATAGCTAAAGGGATTCTGTCATTTATTACTCACCCTCATGTCGTTCCAAACCCGTATGACCTTTGTTTATCTTCAGAACACAAATTAAGATATTTTTGATTAAATCCGAGAGCTTTATGACCCTGCATCCACAGCAATGCAACTGTCTTACTGGTTTGGAACGACATGAGGGTGAGTAATTAATGACAGAATTTTCATTTTTGGGTGAACTATCTCTTTAATTCCAGATGTAAACAGTGTCTTTCATTAGATTTACTAACCACTTTGTGCACATATATAATAGAGGGTTTGCACTTACGTCAAACCCAGATTACCAAGATACGTGGCCATATTTGTGATACTCTGATGTAAACAACAGCATGGATTGCGGTTAATCAACGGTTAATAATGTTCTGCTAATTTCTGCTGTCTAAACTGCAGAAAAATGTTGTTGATAAATCATAGAGTGAGAGACTTGGTAAGCAGGAAAGGGCAGCATTTTGACAAACTAAAGTTAATAGGTGGTAAAGATACATACGAACAGTATTAATTAAGATATTAGCCTAATATTTCATCTACCTGACCAGAAGTGATAAAAACACGCACGAATGTTGGCAAGATTCTTGCCCTGGAAATCCTGCTTCAGTTTGGCCAACTATAAACGTCTTTTGTTCCTCAGACAGTTTTTTGCACTCTTCTCCTTGATTTGTTTTAATTTTTGGCAGTCTATTGTACTCCAAATGTTTTTCCTGGTCTGACCGATTAGTACAGCCCAAAACATGGCAATAAATGACCATTTTCAGCAGCGATAATCAGCACAATATGCGAGTTTCTTTCGGTTCAGTGGTATTGTTTACATTCTGTGCTGCCAATATGGCAGATTGATGATGTGTAGTGAAAACACTCTATAGTTTGGTTGTGTGCTAGGCTAGTTTGTTGACTATTCATGCGTTTTTCATTCTAGAACCGTAGGCTTTGATGTGGTGAAGTATCTGTACGACTTCCTGTGATCACCGTGCGGTGGATATGAAGCAGACATCCAATCGGACAAAACATTACTTGGAATTATGGACGTGAATGGACTGCACAATAAATGATGTTACAGGAACTTCCTGCATTTATTAGTCCAGTCAGATGTCACCATGGGAAAATACTCACAGTTTATACAAGAGACTCTTTCCTCAAAGGGAGTTTTGATGGGTTTGGTGTGTTAATGTGTGACACAATTTAATATTGGTCTAATAAATACTGTATAGTTTGTAATAATAATGGGTCCTGTTTACTTTTTCATACTGTATTATTAGTCTTTATTAGTTTTTTAAAAATCATTTATTCTAGTGTTGGCAAAACTGATTTATTTAACAGCCATTGCTCACTGATAAATAGAAAGTTCCAAAGAACAACATTTTCTCCATATAGTGGACTTAAATGGGGATCAATGGGTTGAAGGTACAAATTGCAGTTTCAATGTAGCTTCAAAGATCTCAATCCCAGCCAAGGAACAAGGGTCTTGTCTAGTGAAATGATTTGTCATTTTCTAAAAAACTTTAAAATTATATACTTTTTATCCACAAATGCATGTCTTGTCCATATATATATATATATATATATATATATATATATATATATATATATATATATATATATGATAATGTACTGACCCCCATCTATATATATATATGTAGATGGGGGTCAGTACATTATCAGGAAATGTGGAAGTGAACTAATCCTTTAAATAAGCTTTACTACAAACTGATTGCATTAAATAATAATTCATTTATGTGTATTAGTCTTTATTCCCATCTGCTGATGTTCATGCAGTATTTTTGCAGCAAGATGGCTGGCATAAACCCTCTCCCAGGCTTTATGGTAATACCCCAGTTCCTTCAACCACATTTAAACGAGTGAGATATCTATATTACAAGTATGTTTTGTGTTATTTGGATCCTTTGTAGAAGAGTAGCTCAGCTCAGAGGACTGACCTCCTTATCCTTTTGCAACAAGATGGCAAAGCTGGCATGAATACCAATCACCCTCTCAGACGCAGACAAACACAACCCAGAACGACAACTAAATGAGGATCAGGGAGAAAGGAACTGTGTGTGCAGTGGCGTGTAAGTGATTAATTGAAATTTGGGTTTATAGTATTGCGGTCTGTTAATTCAGCTTTTCAGAGGTTACCGGTGCTGCGTCTGACTCACAAGGTCTCCATGGTAATAGATTGGGGTTGTCATAGAAACTGAGGGACCATAGTTAAAACAGCTCCAAATGTGACTCATGTGTTCTCACATGCTGACGTTTGAATAGAAGACGGGGACTACAGACACAAGGGCAAAGGGTCATTTTGCTGCCTGCGGTTAATTGATACAAGCATGAACTTACACTCCAGTGTCAGTTATGATGTTTTAATGTTCAAATGGAAGCACAAGCAGTTCATTAACAAGTTACAAGTAGGTCCTGTAGTCCAACAACAGAAGGCACACTTGTCTATGCAAATGCATAACATAACATGCAATAGTATTAAATATTGTGTGCGCATTTCTATAAAGTAAACATGACCAGACAGTTTACGTTTGACATGCAGTGGAATACTTAATTGAAGACTGTTTGAACAAATGTGTATTCTTGTAATTATTTAAACAGCCATTTGAGTCTCTCTCTCTCTCCTTTTTTTTTTTTTTTTTTTTTTAAATCAACCTTATATTAAAGCAACACTATGTAACTTTTGGCGCTCTAGCGGTTAATAAACAGAACTGCACACATCCCGCGAAAGAACATTCTAACCGGAGCTACTTCTCTAATAAGCCTCCTTCACACAGCAGCAGAATACGGTTGTCAATACCATATTTGAGTCCTTAATATGGTTGTGTTCACACACAGCACGGTTATTTACGGGTGTGACAACCGTATTCTTTAACCGAGCACACACCCGTAAATTTTCAGTACTCACAACAGCATTATTGGAACACACAGGACTGGACAACTAGTCGTCTGTCACATCATATAGTAGGAGAGAGCCGCACAAACACACGTCTACCGTGTGCTGCGTACTTTCATGTGTGGTTTCGGCAACTTACAGTGATGAAGAAATGAGCTGCGTGTCATCTTTAAGTTTTATATCCAGTCTCCACCGAAGCCGCTCCCTCCCGTCAGTTTTGTGTTCTACATGCGGCTCAAATGCTCCACTCTCCACTTAAATTATAAGCTGGGTCGGTCAATGATGGTTTTGATGGATAAACTCGCGGCTCGATTGAACTCCTGTCGTGTCAGAAAGTGATAAGACTTTAAGTTTTACGACGTCGCCATCTTTGATATTACTTTGGTCATTGTTGCTATGGTTGCTGGTAAGGAATATGGGCTTGACTCCTGTTGCACGTTCATACAGATAGTATTCGGAAAGCGACTGTAAGCTGCTGAGTGAACGGGACATTTCGAGACTCACTCCTGTAAGTAAATGCGGTTGTCAGTCCCAAAAACTGACAGTGTGAACGTAGCCTACGTTTAAGTTCATAAGTTTACAACGTCCACACTGGACGCGACAAAGCGACCGTTGCATATCATTTGAACTTTGTGTGAGCAGGTCATGTCATAAATAGAACGTGGCTGCAGTTTACTGTCTGGGATTTGTCTTGTCGCTCCCCGCCGCATCCATTGTAGACAGCATCAATGATTATAATGGGTTCTACTGTATTTTGTCCCGCCGCGCCGCTCGCGTCCGGTGTAGACATGGTGTTATGTCTATGGCGATTCACGCAGGTATGTGTTACTTAGCAGCGGTGACGACCCGACCAGGCTACAATAGTCCAAATTAGGGCTGTCAAACGACAAAATAAAAGTTTGAGTTTGCCTAATAAATGTGTGTGTGCTATGTGTAATTATTTCATATATATAAATACAAACACATTAATGTATCCACCTTATTTTTGTCGTAAGAGTGCGAGCGGCCGTTTGTAAATTTAATGTGTCTGGCATCCGGTCTCATCGCGTCCAGCTATGTTTATCTGTACAAAACAGCTCGTTTTCCTGCTTGATATTGCATATTGGTGTGTCTTACAATATTATTTTAATGTATTATCTTAATTATGAACACAATAGTTTGTAGTGCAAACTGTTTTACCGTTTACGGCACTTCAGTATTCTTCTCGTTATTTCTCTATGGCAGATTATGAACAGGAAGTCTAACACATTGCCAGAAAACAGCTTACTTCCGCATTTAAGAATAAGGTGGATATATTTAAGAAGTATTTACCAGTATATGTATTTATTATAATTTTTATATAATTTATATTATTTATAAATCTATAAGTCTCAAATATATACATTAATTTGTTTGTATTTATATATACATAATAATTACACACAGTACACACACATTTATCAGGCAAACTCAAACTTTTATTTTGTTTGCGATTAATTGCGATTAATCGTTTGACAGCCCTAGTCCAAATATAAACACTTATTATAAGTGTACCATAGTGATTCTGGATAAGACAAAAACGCGGTTTGGAAGATGAATTTATGATGTACTCGTTCATTATATACATTTTGCAAATTTGGAACAGAAAAAGTTCCATAGTGCTGCTTTATCCGAGTCACTAAACCAGACTGGAGAATCATTTAAAATGCTGTTAAAAAAGGTGAAACTCTTAAAAATGGTGACCGTTTACAGTAGCAAAAATATACACCTTCCCTTTGATTCATTAAAATATTTTTTACAAAGGTGGACAAACACTATTGGTTTATTTCTTTCATTTTTTGTTTATTGCAAGGACACATTAAATTGATCCAAAGTTACAGTTAAGACTTTTAAATTGTTACAAAAGGTTTCTAATTCTAATAAATGTTGTGCTTTTGTGCATTCTCAAAAATATTAAGCAGCATAACTGTTTTCAACATTAATGATATAATTGGAGCCTGGAGTAACGGTTGCTGAAAATTCAGTTTTGACATAACAGGAATAAGTTACATTTTAAAATATATTCAAACAGAAAACAGTTATTTTGAATTGCAATAATATTTCACAATATTACTCTTTTTAATGTATTTATTTTTATCCAGGTATGCAGCCTTGAGGGCCCCAAACTTTTGAACAAATGTGTTTAACCACTTAAAGTACCCGTACTATGCCATTTCCAATATTGCCTTTCATGCAGTGTGCAATGTAGCTGTATGAGAACGTAAACGATCTGCAAAGTAAGTCAAAGTGCGATAAATAAAGTTATTGTTTCTCAAAATAAAGAATTGACTCTCGTTAGTAATTTGAATCCCACTTCTTCTCTAATCTCGGGAATTCAACGAGGGATTCACAAAACACTTGCTCTTGAAAGATGACTCAGTACCCAGTTTATTTAAACCAGCTGGCTCCACTGATCACAACCTTTAAGTATGATAAATAATAGATGTGTTTATATTTTCTATCAAACTGTGACAATAGCCGTATCGTTTCTGACACGTAGACCAATCACAACAGACTGGGCCATCTGACCAATCAGACCAGAGTAGGCTTACGGAAAGGGGTGGTTTAGAGACTGAATCTTTGAACTGCTTCAAACGAATCGTTTGAGAATTGCTGGGAAATTGATATTAAACGGATTTTTTGACAAAACAAAAGCGTTTTTTTGAGCTTGCATGCTTGTAAACCTATTGTAGGAGACTCCCGAAACAATATCAGGAACCTTAAAGATGGCATAACGGGGGCACTTTATGTCAAATATTTATAAAAGTCTGTCTCTGAGGCATCTAATACAAGCAATACATAAATATATATTTAAAAAAAGTTTGTTTTGTTAGTAATAAAGTAACAAAAATAAATCTCTATAAATGGACGTCCACATCATACTGATTCTTTCCCCATGAAACCTCTTTCTGCTTAGCAGGAAGGTTGTTTTTGGGAAACAGTCAGTTTATTAGATGTGGGACGTCCCACACCAATTTCATCTCTTGGCCCCTTTAGCTCAAGTCTCTGTTTGAAGTGATTGTGCTTTAAAGTGCTTTCAGAATTAGATCGTTTGATAAGTGAGTGTTGCTCTTGTTTTCTGATCAAGAGAACCATAAGTGGCATATATGAATATGGACAGTCTCTTAGACGCTGTGTCTTCGGTTATGGATCATGGCCACAATGTGCGAAAGGTCTAAGCTCTTCATCATGACCTCCATGAAGTCTTCATCGCTACGTGCCCCTGCTACAAACTCCTCCAGTGACAGCTCCCCTGTAGAATGATGAACAATTAGCAATTATAAATGGGCAAATCATACGCTTTGAAAGTTTGAATACGTCTCAAGATTTCAGTTCCGCTCACCATCTCCATTGATGTCGATCCTATCAAACACTCGGTTTGTAAACTCCTCAGCGCTCAATTCCTGCGACTCGCTTCCATTGATGGCACGGATGGCCTAATGTAAAAGAAACCGGGTTTATATTTCTTTTCGTAGCTATATAGTGCAGTACTGATGTTATGTTTTCTACCTTTATGATATTCAGGAGCTCGTGTCTGTCTATGCAGCCATTGCCGTCAACATCATAAAGTCTGAAATACCAGCGCAGTTTGTGCTCCATCTTGCCTCTCATTACAAGACTGAGAGCCGCCACATACTCCATGAAATCTATGTAACCGTCCTGCAAAATAGACAAAGAAACATAATATTTAAGATCACTGTGACTAATGCAATACACTTAATATATACTTTTATTCAAAGATTATGTGGTAAGTTTGCTGAAAGAGAAGAGGCCTTTGAGATCTGTCTACCGATCAGCATTCGCATCTGGAATCTGTTTTATATAACTATTATGTAGCTGTAAATTGTTTAATGTTAGGTATGTAATGAATCCTAAAGCGGCCGGATATCTTTATCTTTTTTTTAGCTGATGGAGGTGTTCAGGATCACGATTGGGATGATGAGGGTGCCCTCTGGAGGATTACTGCCAATTCCAAGGTCTGCGTTTGAGACACAGACACCAGCCGCTTGTCGCAGACATAATCCTCAGGTCAACATACTTTCCTCCAAATGTCACCTTTCTTTTGTGAGACTGATTCCAGCTGTCTAGGTCAGTGTTGGAGAGGAAGGTCATGGGAAATGCTGAGGTGTGTTAATGTAGAGATATATGGTATTAATAGTACAAAATTTAACATTAGTAAAGATGTATCTGATTTCCAAGATTAAATTTTTATTTTATTTTTTTCAGCATCATTACTTCAGTCTTCAGTGTCACATGATCATTCAGAAATTATTTAATATGCTGATATATAAACAGTTGTGCTGCTTAATATTTTGTTGGAATCTGTGATACTTTTTTTTTCATTTATAACTTTTATTAATGTTGGAAATATTTTCTTTGGAACCTGTGATTTTGTCAAGATTCTTTGATGAATAAAAAGTTAAAAAGAACAGCATTTATTTAAAATAAAAATCTTTTGTAACAATATAATTGACTACCATCTAAAAGTTTGTGGTCAGTAAGTTTTTATTCTTTCATTTTTTTGAAAGAAATTAATACTTTTATTAACCAAGGATGTGTTAAAATGACAAAAAGTGATAGCGATGACTATTATTGTTAGAAAATACTTCTGTTTTGTTGTTTTTAACTTTTTATTCATCAAAGAATCCTGATAAAATCACAGGTTCCAAAAAAATATTTCCAACATTGATGGTAAAAGTAATAAATCAGTGATTTCTGAAGGATCGTGTAACACTAAAGACAGGAGTAATGATGCTAAAAATTTATCTTTGCATCACATGAATAAATTATATTTTAAAATATATTCAAATTCAAAATCATTATTTTAAACCGTAATCATATTTCACAATATTACTGTTTTTTCTGTATTTATGATCAAGTAAATGCAGCCTTGACGAACATAAGAGAATTCTTTAAAAAACATGGAATCTTACTGATCCCAAACTTTTGAGTGGCAGTGTATAGTAATAATAATAATAAAAAAAGAGATATTTCTATAATATAGGCCTCAATACTATGGGAGCAAATTTGTGCCATTTATTAATCATTTGAGAATTTGATAAATTATTTATATAATGAATTATAAAATGTGTAATCATGGATAAAAATAATTTTTAAAATGTAAAAACTTATAGAAAATCATTAAATGATCATTATGAAAATAATACACTTTAACAATTTATGATTTACAATAAAGATGTCAATGTCACAATGCCTGATTTAACAAAACAACCACTGTTATACAATTTGCTGTAACCAAACTACAAAGCATTATGAAAGAGGTAATGACATACTTATCAAATCTCAAAATTAAGCTGAACTTATCTTTAATGCATACCGTCGCCTTAGAATTATATGGTTCTATCTGAATTCTGAGCACTTTTGAGATATTGAGCTTCAAAGTTTTTGCGTTCCATAGACTTCTCTAGATAGAACCATTTTTGTTTTCTAATAAAAGAGCCCAAAATGTACACACCTTACAAAAGAAACATCACATAATAATAAGTTGTCACCGAATAAGAATATGTGAATAATTCAATTTTGACAAAAATGTCAGCTAGAACCTTATAATTCTAAGGTGACGATACTGGGAATCTTGTATCAAATGCTTATATCAAAGCTTAAAACAGTTTTTGTGCCAAAGATCCCACTGGGACCCAATAATGAAACATGTTTTGGCTTTGAGAGATAAAGCAGTTGTTACTGCATGTGAATGGGATTGGGTTCTGTAATACAATCTCAAACCTTTTCAACAATCTGTAAATCTTAATCTCATAGATAAGCTCATTATTCATTGTATTAACACGTCACTGTAAATAAAAGCTGACATGACGTGCCAAATATAGCACGATAAATATAGAGCCAGACAACACGGTATAAGAATGATCTGAGCTTTGCTCGGATATGATTTGATGAATAAGGACCTCACGTGTGCTGACCTGTGTATAGTGATCAGCAAATATGGGTTTATATACACAGTACTGTTCAAAAGCAATTATTTGATCAAGATATAGTAATCAGGAATATTATGAAATGCATTCTGAATAATGTGAATTACAATTTAAAATTGCTTCTTATATTTAATATATTTTACAGTTCATTCCTGCGATGCAAAGTTAAATTTTCAGCAGCCATTAGTCCAGTTTTCATTCACATGATCCTTCAGAAATCATTCTAATGTGCAGATTTGGTATTCCAAAAAAAAAAAAAAAAAAAAAAAAAAATCTTATAAATGTTGAAAACAGTTGTGTTGCTTAATATTTTTGTGGAAATTGTGATACTTTTTTCTCAAGATTCTTTGATGAATTGAAACCGCAACATTTATTTGAAATTGAAATCTTTTGTAACAACGTGAAAATATTTCCTGTCTTTTTGATCGGTTAATCAACACTTTACAATAAAGTGTCATTTGTTATCATTAGTTAATAGGGCTGGGGATTCGATTCGATTCTCATTCCCAAGCTTGCGATTCGATTTGATTCAATATCGATTATTTTGGATATATATTAGATACAGCACATGCCAAATTTTCTCAAGGAAAAAATCTAATTCTCAACTAATGCTGTAAAATATATAAGATATACAGTTGGTACTAGATTATAATATTGAAGGTTAAAATATTAACCTTCAATATTTGTGTGACTAACGAGTTTATTATCATATGCGTTGTAAGGTAAATGTGATGTTACATGAATTGTTTACATGCTGTTATATTGACGTCTTTGCGCGGTTGAAACACTGATTGAGCGATTACAAGAGACAGGATACGGATTGTTAAATTGTCCTTTCTTTTTTTTTTTTTTTTTTAAAGTACTTTGAATTTGAATGCATCACACTAGATCTCGCAGCACTGAGCGGTAAAACGGTGTCTGTTAAAGCTGTTCTGAGTTCGGGCAAGTTCGTTTGCGTTGTGGTCCGAGCTGATAAATGGTCCGTGCTGCGCATCTCAAACGAGCAGCGGGATTTTTTTTCGCTTTCCGTTTGCTGTTTCTCATATGAAACAGAAATAGCAGCGCTTATGAGTTGATCAACGCGGTGGTCGCGCCAGTGCGACCGCTCACAAAATTTAGTCGCACCGGCAGAAAAAAAATGGTCGCAGTCTGGAGCTCTGGAATCTGCCAATCCACATTATACCGCGCCAAAACAGCATTTATTGTTAGAATACAATGCAATAAAATTGAATTTGAAATCTGAGACTTTGTTTCATATTGGACGTTCCATCCATTAACTGAAAAAAGGCTAGACTAATCAATTCTTGGGATTTTAGAATCGATATCGTTTCGTAAAAATGAGAATCGATTAAAATCGCGATATCGATATTTTTACCCAGCCCTATTAGTTAATGTATTAACCAACATTAATAAACAACACATTTATTACACTGTTTGTTAATGTTAGTTAATAAAAATACAGTCGTTTAATGTTTGTTAGTTTACAGTGCTTTAACTAATGCTAACAAACACAACTTGTGATTTTAATAATGTATTAGCAAATTCTGAAATTAAAATTAACTAATAAATGCTGTATAACTATTGTTCATTCTTAGTTCATGTTAACTAATGAACCTTATTGTAAAGTGTTACCAAATATTAATTTCTTTTTTTTTTTTAAATCATACTGACCCCAAACTTTTAAACAGTAGATAGCTATCAACCAAAGCTGATAAGCTCAAAATTGTCACATTTGTTCATCTGTAGGCTGATATATTGGTCTGTGACTGCTATTGAAAGAAATTAGAATAATTTATTCTAAAAAAAGAATCTGCTTAAATCAGCCTGACATCAACTTAGCAAACATAGTTTCAGGTCTGATGTAACAGTATGCAATACGTCTCAAAATCTGCATATTATAACCAGCATTTTAATAAAAACTGAAACTATGCTGAAACTGTCTTTAAAAGCCAAAGGTTTTCAAAGGCATCTTTAGCCAGTTACTATCCACTTGTCTTTCACTCACCTTGTTCATGTCAAATGTGCGAAACATCTGCTCGATGTAGGCATTGGCCTCTGGATCCAGACCTCTGAGCCCAAAGAACTGTTTGAACTCATGCAGCGTGAGCTGACCAGATGGACACTCAGTCATGAACTTCTTATACCACAGATGCATTTCAACGGCCTGCAGGTCGTCCACGGTACTGCCGTTTGAATTTCCCATCGCTGAGCTGAGAACTGATTTTTTTGGCGAGCAAGACAGGAGCTAATTTGTCAGGAAGCCCAACTGGTCTGCTGTGCAGGCGAGCGTTTCGCTTCTCACAGACACACAACACTGGGACCTGAGAGAGGTGGGCACCCTCAGGAGGCTTTTGTACTGGCATGGGATCAGACACGCCCCACCAACTCCATCTTATTGATATTAACTGTGGCTAATCCAGCTCAATGTGTATGTGAGGATTAAGGATGACCATGGCTGGGATGGCCATTGGTAATTGCATGTGAGATTTGGGACATGCTGACAAACGTTCCCATGTGACGGTCTGCGAACAGATACAACTGCATCAGCATTTCTCTGCTATATTTATTTTCAAACTGTCAGCTGATAAATATTCATATGAATACATGTTAGTAGCCATGTCACAATTTTGAGTCATCATCATATGCCAAGATAACAAGCTTCAGGAGATATATTTTTTCATACATTTTCATACAATTATGTATCGATATTCACAATCTTGCTATTGATTCCAAATAATGCACAGTCTCCACAGTTTTCACATGACAAAACATTTTTCAGTTTGTTAGCATTTGATTGTCAAATGACACACATCACATCCATATTATACATAGGTTTATAAATTATTCAACAATGATATTAATATTTTATTCATTCAAAAGCTCACATATCACAGGAACAAAATGCATCCTTCATCACAAGGAATTAAGCTTATAAAAACATTCAGAGATCCAAAATGCTGTGCATTTCTCTGTTCTCAGGCTTAAAGTAAAACTTGTTAGATCTGTTCAGTCTTTTCTGGAAAGGTTCTAAAAATGCATTTTGTTAAGCATGACAGTAGTTTGTTCTCAGAACACAGTGTTTTAAAATTAGGTATTAAGATGAGTATTGATATCAAACATGTAAAAACGTACATGTGATTACAGAGAGTTCCGTTACAGAGAAATTTTAACACTTTAATAGTCAATATAGATGATATTCAAAGCTTTCGTTCCTAATATGGGGTACTGGCACATACAGTCACACTTTGCCCATAGGAAAACTTAAATGGACCCTTTTTTCAGACTGTGATGATGTTTCTGTAGTTACTACCATCGTAAATCAGCAATTTTTTTTTTTTTTTTAATATTTATTTATTTTTTTAATTTATTGTGATCTACATTATAACGCTACTCTTTGAGTTATACAGTAGTCAACATTTGAACTGAACTGATCACAGAAAAGTTAATCAAAGTTGTCCTAAGACAAGTACGGGTGTTGTTTTGGTTTTAGGACAACTTTGATGAAAGGTTTTTATCAACTTCAAATGTTGACTGCTATATAACTTTGACATTAAAAGACTTAAAATAATCAAAAATAACTGTGTAGTTGTTGTTAATTAATCTCTCTCTTTTTTCCTCTTTTGGAAAATTACGAAAATCCTAATGTGAATTCTTTTTTTGCTCCTGGAGCAAATGAGAACGCAAAAATCATATTTGTTGTAGTCTCCTGTTCACCACTATAGAAGCTTACCAAATTTAGAGTTATCATTAGCTTATGAAACTATGATCTGCAGTTTATCATTAGATAAAACTAAAACCATAAAAAATAAATAAACATTACTTGAAATAAACAAACATTACTTGGACAAATAAAAAGAAAAAAACTAGCTGCCAAGCTACATTTCTTATTTCTGTTTTCTAATTTTCTTTCTTTCTTTTTTTCTCCCCAATTACTGCTAAATAAACTAATACTAAAAACTAAAACCTCATGTATATGACATACTGAATATTTTCTCCAACCACACACATTAAATAAAATAAAGTAGGGTAAAATATACATACAGTTGAGGTCAAAAGTTTACATACACCTTGCAGAATCTGCAAAATGTTAATTATTTTACCAAAATAAGTGGGATCATATAAAATGCATGTTATTTTTTATTTAGTACTGACCTGAATACGATATTTCACTTAAAAGATGTTTACATATAGTACACAAGAGAAAATGTCTTTTATGTGAAATATCTTATTCAGATCAGTACCAAATAAAAAATAACATGCATTTTATATGATCGCTCTTGTTTTGGTAAAATAATTAACATTTTGCAGAGTCTGCAAGGTTTATGTGCTAATGGTAATGATTTGGCTCTTCTCCCTGACTGCTAAACTACATTCAGTCGATATGGAATGGAAAAAAAAAGAACTTGCTAAGGTAAAAACAACTCTGTTTAGGATTAACTGTGAGGCAAAACGAGTTACTACAAACTTAACCAACTTTCCTTCATTGTTTCCTTCTAGTAGAATACAGGTTTAGACCTGAAAAACAGGTGTTGAGTTCAGTCTTCAGTCTAGCAGGTGTGGTTACAACAGTGGACTCTTCCTTAACCTCTGAACCTCAGTGTCATCAATGAACACTTTGAAATGAACTAAAACTCAAGACTGCAGCATACAACTCAAGTAGCACAGAAACACTATAGAGATCCATTAAGTATTTTTTTTGTTTTCTAGGAACATCTCCTTTGAGTTCATGAGAACTTTGTTCTTCATCAGTCTGACTCTGTTTCACTGCTGGAGAGCATCTCTATGGATGTCCTACTGCGTTTTCTGGTCCACCAGAGTAGGCTCCTATGAATAGAATCAAACACCGCTACCGTGTATCTGGCAAACATCGATGTCCACTTGATCACTTCCGAAAAACAATTCACAGAGCGAGATATAAAGCTTACAAACACAGTGGTGTAGTGTGCCAGAAGAACAAGACTGCGTCCCAGCTGTTTTCCATAATTTATAATCACATTAAGCTTTAAATCCTGTCGTCCCGTTCTGTTTTGAACCATGATGTAACTCCAAACTTGAAATAACTGTTATAACCGGTTCCTATTATCTTTTGCAAACAACCATGCCTACTTTATTCTGATTCTACGTTTTATTTTTGTGGACGGTCCCTTGATGTACAGTTCTGCGGCTCACAGAGTCAGTAGTAGTTTTCACTCACTCCCTTGCGCGGTCCAATCACAGCGCTGCGTTTCTGTTTCCGGGATGTTTGGTGATGTGGCTCTAAAATCCTGGAGACGAAATTGATCAAATAAACCACGCAGCTCTTCCCTGCGCCGATTACACAGGTCAGTTTCATGCTTTAATAACATTAACAAGATGTCTGTAAATGTATTCAGTCGCTGACATGCACAAACACAAGTATATTTATAAATATCGTTAGAGTTGTTTACGAGTCATCAGCACGAGCCCAGTTACAGCTTGCGCTCTTTACTGCGGCTTATTAAGCTTTAATAATGCCATTTTTTAACCAGTGTAAAAAATAAAAGTCATACCTTGATGAGTCTTGATCATTTGTTCTTATACCAATCGATTTTAAAACGCAAGGAAGAAGAGTCGCTCAATAATCTTTGCTGTTGTGTAGACAAAATGAAAGCGACGCAGCCGCAGTCGTCAGTTTCTGTGTTTCGGCGTTGTTCGGTTCTGTTCGTTTGTCTCCGTTTTATGGCTCTGTCAAATGTGGTTATTTATTATCAGGAAATATAGACAGGTATTGTTATTGTTATACAGGCGTTCACACCTTGTATAGTTATTGTCAGTACAGGAGACACACATTACGTGACATATCTGAGCTCATCAAGTGTTGTAGTTATGCATTTTGAGTTATGCATATGATGTGCTCACAGTCTGTCCAGTCGTAGTCTATGAGAAATACAAGTATATAAACTAACAAATATGCAGACTAACCAAACGGTAAGATCTTTTTTCCTCATGCAGCATATGATATATTTGATTTATTAATGTGTTGTAATGCAACAGGGAGGCGTGATGCAAAACAAAGGTGTTATATTTATGTAAACTGAATATTTAATGCCAGCCTGTTATTGATAGTGGGTCAAAGGTACTTTGACTTAAAATGTGAATTTGAATTTGAATAACCTCCATGATCATATTCCATTGTATTACTAATTGTTGGTTGCCTGAAGATCTAGAGAGCAAAAATGTTAATCTGTAATAATGTTTTGATCAATTTTCGAACTTTTGATGTTGTTGTGCATAAATGTGAGTTTTGTCCCAGATTGGATGTCTTTATCTGTTGTTACTGCAGTCTTTATCTGTCTTCATATCGTTATCTGATTTTATATGACTCTGGCTTTATATTTACTCAATTTACCGACTTAATGTGTCGGTGCTTCTTCAGTAATGTATACGATACAGAGCTTGATACGAAATACTTAAACTGTGCACTAACATTTTATTTGCATATCTTTTCATGCAGGTCAGCCATGTTTAGCCGGCTGACCCAAGGGGTGTCCTCTGTCCTCCAGGAGCTCTCAGGTGAGGAACGCTCCGTAGGAGACGTCCAGGTGAGTAGACAAAATCAGCTCATCAGTTCTTGGAGTGATATTTTACTCAAATAATTATATAAACTGTTTACAAGGGCTGAAAGATCTAATAATACCCCACATTTCCACATTAAGTCGACATTTTCTTCATATTTACACTACCAGTCAAAAGTTTTTGAACAGTGAGATTTTTGTTTTTTTAAAGAAGTCTCTTCTGCTCACCAAGCCTGCATTTATTTGATCCAAAATACAGCAAAAACAATTTTGAAACATTTTTATTATTTAAAATAACTAGTTTTCTATTTGAATATATTTTAAAATGTGACTAATTTAAAATATATTATATTATATATATATATATATATATATATATATATATATAAAATAAAATATAAATAGTATAACATAATGTGAAATAGTTTTACTATTTATAATATTACAGTTTTTGCTGTATTTTGGATCAAATAAATGCAGGCTTGGTGAGCAGAAGAGACTTCTTTAAAAAACATTAAAAATCTTACTGTTCAAAAACTTTTGACTGGTAGTGTAAAAGTTAGTTTACAAGCCTTTTACCGTCTTAAAATGACTTGTATGCACCCCTAAAGGCCTGTTCACGGTTCACACCAAACGCAGTAACTATAACGGTAAATATATAGTTGTTCTAAATTTAAAAGAATAGCAGAGTTCATAAAACAGCTATAATAGTAATAGCACAGATGAATGATATTGTTGAAATCACTTTCAGAACCCAGAAATATTTTACCCATTGGATGAATAAACATCCATCTGACTTTAAGGAGCTGGAGTGTTAAAAGATGACAAAACTGCAGCGAATGCTTAGAATGAAAAAAAAGGGGCTTACAGTTGGTTGTAGGTTGGATTTAAGTGGACTAAATGATTGGAGAAGTCTGGCATACGTCACTGGATGGAAGTCTGACATTTCACTAGAAGATCGAGTTGATTAAACATTGTTCTGTAAATAAATGCTATTATGCAATAATATAATTAAACCAATCTGACCTCATACGAAAATGTAAGTATTTTACCAAGGTAGCAATTTCGTGTGAATTTAATGTAAGTATTATAAAAAATATATGATTTTTTGAGAAAGTAAGCATGAAGTTCCACCCCTAAACCTAACTATCACTGGGCCATAAGCAAATTATGTAAATTAGCTGATATGAATACAAACAAATTAGCCACCAATTTGTCAAAATGGAAAATGGTTATGAATTGCCATGTGATTGTGTTAAATGAAACGCATACATTAATAAGAGACAATAAGATTTATAACATTCATTTGGAAATTAGGGTGGATTTCCATTTCAAGTCGTGTTTAATACTAGCATGCGGTTGGGAGAGTGATTAACCATATAGACAGCTCTATCTAATTTTTGAATGTTGTGTTTGGAGCAGGATGGTCTGGTGCCTCAGCCCCAGCCTGATGCTGAAGCATCCCCAGAGGGCTCAGCGCCCTCAGAAGAGGTCTTGGAGAGGCTGGCCCAGACCGAACAGCTGGTGGTTCAGCTTAAGGAGCTGATTCGAGAGAAGGACAGCCAGCTCGCGAACACTGAAAAACAGCTCAAGGTAAAGGCTTGCATAATGAGAAAGGAACAAACAAGAAGACTATATATATGTCAACAGGTCTGAAGCTTGATTTTGCATTTGCAACTATTTTTGTTCTCATACAGGAGGAGAAAGAACAGGCAGAAGTCAAGTTTACAAAGCTTAAACTGCAAGCCAAAGCAAAGATGGCTTCCCTAAACAAACAGCTCAATGAGCTGAAAGGACAAGAAGCATTGAACAGCAGTCAGGTAAAGAGACAAGCTGACATATTTGTGTTATTTTAAACATGAAGTTGTCTTAAATAAAAGGAAAGTTCTGTCATGAAACTCTAGCACAAGCTGAATGGTTTGTGTTGTGTACGCAGCCAATGAGCTTACTGCTTTACATTTAAATGGCTGGTTAGCATTTACTAGAGCGGTTTGCAGTGTGCTTTCAGAGTTTCTCTGAAACGCTCCACCTCCCCAGCTCCACCTGTATAGATCTGCTACAGGTTCTTACTGTATATATGCTACTTGTGCAGCAGCAGTACATCTTAAATACTCACAGCAGCGCTTCAGTGTATGTATTGGCAGTCGCAAGATCCTATACTTGCTTTGGTTTGCAGCAGTAATAATCTACAACAACAGCAATAACCTACAGCAGCAGCAATTCAGTAGTGTAGCAGATCTATTCCACCAAGAACAAATACATTAACATTATCACATCCATTACTATGCTAAAATCTTCTGAGATTTGTCATGATAGAACTTTTTGTAGTGTGCCAACTTGAAGGAGAAGTCTACTTCCAAAACAACAATTTACAGATAATGTACTCACCCCCTTGTCATCCAAGATGTTCATGTCTTTCTTTCTTCAGTCGTAAAGAAATTATGTTTTTTGAGGAAAAACATTTTAGGATTTTCCTCGATATAATGGTGTCCCGAGTTTGAACTTCCAAAAGGCAGTTTCAGTACGGCTTCAAACGATCCCAAATGTGGTTGTAAATGGTCCCAGATGAGGAAGAAGGGTCTTATCTAGCGAAACGATCGGTTATTTTCATAAAAAAAAATACAATTTAAATACTTTTTAATCTCAAACACTCATCTTGTCTTGCTCTCCTTGATTTTTGTGTATTCTGACTCAAGACAGTTAGGGTATGTTGAAAAACTCCAATCGTATTTTCTCCCTCAACTTCAAAAATCATTTCAAAATCATCCTACATCGCTGCAGAAGTACCGACCCAGTCTTTGCAAAGTGAACATGCAAAGAAGATCAAACACCCTTGACAAAAAAGGTAAAACAGCAAATTTTAAAGCTGAGGGAGAACATGAGTTGGGAGTTTTTCAATATACCCTAACTGTAATGAAGTGAAAAAAAAACAGGTCGGGAAGAGCAAGACAAGATGAGTGTTTGACATTAAAAAGCATATAAATTGTTTTATTTTTATGAAAATAACTGATCGTTTCACTAGATAAGACCCTTTTTCCTCGTTTGGGATCGTTTACAACTGCATTTGGGATCGTTTGAAGCTGCATTTAAACAGCATTTTGGAAGTTCAAACTCAGGGCACCATCGAAGTCTGCTATATGGAGAAAAATCCTGAAATGTTTTCCTCAAAAAACATAATTTCTTTATGACTGAAGAAAGAAAGACTTGAACATCTCTGATGACGAGGGGGTGAGTACATTATCTGTAAATTGTTGTTCTGGAAGTGGACTTCTCCTTTAAAATATTAGATATTTCAATGTATTTATTATTAGTGGTGTATTCTGTTGTTCATCTTGTGCTCCCCTAAGAAGATGAAGAATAAATATGGGTGATTGCCAAATTCATTAAAGTTTTATGTACAGCAGTATGATAATGAACTGATAATTTTTTTATTTATTTTATTTTTTTTAGAACTCAGATAGCTCCTTCCAAATGCCTCCAGGAGTGGAGGAGGAACTCCAGCAGCTGAAAGAAAAGCTCAGCCAGGCGGAGTCGGCCAACAAAACCCTCCAACATCAGCTCTGGGAGGCTGAACAGCGTGTGAGAGAGGAAGGACATGCAGAGCAGGTGTGTTCGCAGGTTAAATTATTCATTTAAGCTCCATAAATAAGTGCTTATTTTGTTCAAATCTTTAAACGTAGCATATGGTGGGCAGTTCTTTTGTAGGTACTGTTTTATTTCTGTAATAAACTAACCTCAGACTTTCATTCTCAAACAATATATCCACTGTTTTGTTTGCCAAATGTCATCCAGGTGCGAATTCTGCAGGCTGTGGTCAAGGAAAAAGATGTGCGGTTTCAAGAACAAATCCTCAAACACGAGCAGGAACTTGTCAATCTCACGCAGGCCTCAAATGACCCTGATTTACAGCAGGTGTGTTTGGATTTCTCATGTTACAAAAAGGGAGTCCACTTTGATATTTTGGTAACACTTTATACTAGGGAGCATATGTGACCCTGAACCACAAAACCAGTCATAAGTAGCACAGATATATTTGTAGCAATAGCCAACAATACATTGTATGGGTCAAAATGATCAATTTTTCTTTTATGCCAAAAATCATTAGGATATTAGGTAAAGGTCATGTTTAATCAAAATTGACCTTTATGACTGGTTTTGTGGTCCAGGGTCACACATATTCACTATAAACTAAGAGTTTTTAGATTTGTGACTCCCACAAAGTAACATAATTTGACACTTTGTACAGGCTGATGGCAAGACAAGTAAAAATTCTCGTCCATTCTCTTAATATTTACACAGATTATAGGGTTGACTGCATTTGTCAAGCTCATCCAGTCAATCACTGGATGATTATAGACAATAAAAGTTTATCCGTAACTAAAAAACTTAATTACTTAGTTGATTTATTGCTTAATTTTACAAATGTGTCTAATTTTATTTTTTGTTACTATATATGCTTACTTTGTTTTATGTTTATTACATGATGCAGTCACACAAGTTATAAACTGCAATAAGGCATGTCAGATGTTTTGGTTAATAATATTGCTGAAGTTGATGATTTAAAGCACTTACTTTCACTCACCATTTGTTAAAATGGACTTTGTTTTTTAGTGTTTGTTGTGAGCTTAGGTTTTTTTTCTTTAATCACTAAGTAATCAATATTACTATATGTGACCCTGAACCACAAAACCAGCCATAAGGGTCAGTTATTTAAAAATTAAAGCTGAATAAATAAGATTTCCATTGATTTATGGTTTGTTAGGATAGGACAGTATTTGGCCGAGATACAACTATTTAAAAATCTGGAATCTGACAGTTTAAAAAAAGTCAAAATATTGAGAAAATTGCCTTTAAAGTTGTCCAAATGAAGTTCTTAGCAATGCATATTGCTAATCAAAAATTACGTTTTAATATATTTACGGTAGGAAATTTACAAAATACCTTCATGGAACATGATCTTTACTTAATCTCCTAATGATTTTTGACTTAAAAGAAAAATGTATAATTTTTACCCACACAATGTATTTTGGCTATTGCAACAAATATACCTGTGCTACTTAAGACTGATTTTGTGGTATATATAACATGCAGCAGGATTTCTTGTTGCATGTTGTGGTCACAGCTGGTTGGACTAAAATCGTTTTTAAGATTATAGACCCTTTCGCAAGATTATAAACATGTTGAATGTTTCATTTGTGCAGTTTCTGACTTATATATGTAAGTATGCATCAGTAAACAAAGATATAAGATGAGGAAGAGCAGCAATGCCAGAATAACATTGTCTTGCTGTTTCCATATTTGTTGGCCTTTTGTTTTGGGATAGCCTCTGGTGTTGTAGCCATATTTGTGTGTTGTTATAAAGCATAAAATCATATCTCATCATGTTACCATGGCAATTTTGATCTAAGCTGTCTTGCACGGTGCATGCCTTTCCACATTCAATGAGGAGCATCCAACTCCTCTTATGTTTTGTTCATGTTGTTGCAAAGGAATTAAGAAAGAAAGGGCGGATTAACACTGTGTCTACACCGGGCATAACAAAAAAAAAAAAAAAAACATAAACCCTGCAGCTTATTTAGGATGTCTGTCAATACACATGGTTCTATTTTGCTTTAATCTTACTTATTGTTCTACAGGCTCTTCGTGCATCCCAGCAGCGCATAGAGGAGTTGGAGGAGTCCTTGCGTTCTCGTTCAGATGTCCTAGAAATGCTGCAGCAGGAACTCAACAGTGCAGACCAGCAGAAACAGGTCAGAACAACACGTGTTTACACTGTGCCCTGTAAATATTTGAAAGTGAAGTATGTTACAAATCATCACAGTCAATCAAAAGTACAGCTTTGCTGGTGAGATTTCACTGAGGATAGGAATGTGATTAAAAATAGAATCCAAGTACCAACAGGATTTCTTGTTGCATGTTGTGGTCACAGCCGGTTGGACTAAAATCTTTTTTAAGATTATAGAGCCTTTCACAAGATTATAAACATGTTGAATGTTTCATTTGTGCAGATTCTGACTGCTCAGTTCAGGCAGATGGAGTTGGAGTTGGCAGAAGCCCAGAAACTGAGAGAAGAGGAGAGGCAGCAGTGGGCAATGCGTGCTGAGGAGGAACTCCAGGCTCTTAGAGCCAGACTAGAAGCTTCAGAGAGTGAGAGAGAACAGACTCTCAATTCTCTCAACACTGAATTACTGAAAAAGACCACAGAGATGGATGAAATGACAGCAAAACTTGAATCTGCTGAAAGAGAGAAAGAAGAAACGCTGGAGAAATTGAAAGAAAAAGAAAATGCCTTTGAGGCAGAGCTGGCCAAATTGAAAGTAGGTCTAGAAGCCAGATTGGAGACATCAGAGAGTGAGAGAGAGCAGACCATCAGTACACTCACCATCAACGTCACCCAACTTAATGCTGAATTGATGAAAAAGACCACAGAGTTGGATGAGATGAGAGCAAAGCTTGAATCTGGGCAAAGGGAGAATGAAGAAATGCTGGAGAGAATGAAAGAGAGAGAGACTAGCTTTGAGGCAGAGCTGACCAACATGAGAGTATCTCTAGAAACTAGATTAGAAACATCAGAAAATGAAAGAGACCAGAACATCAGCGCTCTCAATGCAGAGTTACTGAAAAAGACCGCAGAGGTGGATGAAATGAGAGCAGAACTTGAATCTAGGCAAAGAGAGAAAGAAGAATTGCTGGAGAGAATGAAAGAAAGAGAGTCCAGCTTTGAAGCAGAGATGGCCAACATGAAAATGTCTCTACAAACTAGATTAGAAACATTAGAAAATGAAAGGGACCAGAACATCAACGCTCTTAATGCTGAGTTACTGAAAAAGACTGAAGAGGTGGATGAAATAAGAGCAAAACTTGAATCTGAAGAAAGTGAGAAGAACAAAATGCTGAAGAAATTTAAAGAGAGAGAGACTAGCTTCGAGGCAGAGTTGGCCAACATGAAAGTATCTCTAGAAGCCAGATTAGAAACCACAGAAAGTGAAAAAGAGCAAACCATCAGTGCTCTCAATGCAGAGTTACTGAAAAAGACCACAGAGTTGGATGAACTGAAAGAAAAGCTTTCAGCTGAGGAGAGAGAAAGACTGGAGATGTTACAAGAGAGCCAAACAAAGTTTGAAACAGAGCTGGCCAACTTGCAAGCTTGTTTGGAAGTCGCTGAGAAACAGAAAGAGGAGATGACGCAGAAGCTAGAGGTGGAGGTGGCGAACCGCATGGAAGAGCTTCATCAGCTTCAGGAGAAGCTCAACGAAGTGGAAAGAGGACAGGAAGAAGAATCTAAGAGTGAAAGAGATCACTTAGCGCAGATGCAAAACGAGATTGAGTCATTAAGAGAGACACTGGATGCCAATAAAGAAGAACAGAAAGCAAGTCTGCAAGCTAAGGACGCACTGGAGAAGCTTTGGAGAGGCATTCAGAATTTGACAACTGCTGGGGAAGCAGAGGTGGAAATATCCATTCCTGCTGACCCTGCACAGTTCCTAGAGGTGTTACCTGCTCTAGAAGCTCAGCTGAGCAACCTCAAAGACGAACAGCAGGAGAGTCAAACGAGCTTGTCCCAGATCACCCTCACTCTACAATCTCTGCAAGGTAAACAACCCAGGAGAACAAAGTTCAAAGCAGTTTTTTTTTTTTTTTGGTTTGAGTAAACTGTCCTTGGATGCATTTTATCAAACAAAGCCACAAATAGGGCAGCTTGTTTGTACTGTGATCAAAAAGTAATTATGTCTTAACGCACCTGATGCTTTAGGTCAACTAGAAAAGAGCACAGCTGAGAGAGAGGAAGCAGTTGCTAGGATACAGGAACTGGAGCAACAACTTCTGACTGTTCAGGTAGGTGGATTGCAAAAATATGTTGGAGTTTTAAACATTGACACTGATAAGTATTTGTTGTTATTTTTCAGCACAGTAGAATTTATATTTCTTTCGCTCATACTTAGGTGTTCAAAAAGTTCTTGGAGTTCTTCATATTAAATCTGCTCTGCATTATTTATGCTATGGACTTAAATGATGCTTTAAATTATTTAGATTGTTGTACAGAGCTCTGCTGTTACGTTTCATGGTCAGATAATATTTGTGCCTAATGACAAGGAGTTACAGTTGAGGTCAAAAGTTTACATACACCTTGCAGGATCTGCCAAAATAAGAAGGATCATACAAAATGCATGTTATTTTTTGTTTAATGCTGACCCGAATAAGATATTTCACGTAAAAGACATTTACATATAGTCCAAAAGAGAAAATAATAGTATTTTATTTTATTTTATTTAAAAATGACCCTGTTCAAAAGTTAAAAAATACACTTGATTTTTACTACTGTGTTACCTGAATGTTTTCTGAAAGAAAATTTTTTTTTTTTTTTAATTTAGTGATAGTTGTTCATGAGTCCCTTGTTTGTCCTGAACAATTAAAATGCCTGCTGTTCTTCAGTAAAATCCTTCAGTTTCCCAAAAAGTCTTTGGTTTTTCAGCATTTTTGCGTATTTAAACCCTTTCCAACAATGACTGCATGATTTTGACATCCATCTTTTCACACTGAGGACAACTGAGGGACTCATATGCAACTATTACAGAAGGTTCAAACACTCACTGATGCTCCCAGAAGGAGAAACAATCCATTAAGAGCTGGGGGTAAAAACTTTTTAATTTAAAGATCAAGGTAAATTGAACTCCTTTTGTCTTCTGGGAAACATGTAAGTATCTTCGGTAGCTTCTGAAAGGCAGTACTACATGAAAAAATATTATATTTAGGCAAAATAAGAAAAATGTACACATCTTCATTGTGTTCAAAAGTTTACACCCCTGGCTCTTAATGCATTGAGACCTTCTGAAGCATCAGTGAGCGTTTGAACCTTCTCTAATAGTTGCATATGAGTCCCTCAGTTGTCCTCAGTGTGAAACGATGGATCTCAAAATAATACAGTCATTGTTGGAAAGGTTTCAAATACACAAAAATACTGAAAAACCAAAGAATTTGTGGGACCTGAAGGATTTTTTTGAAGAACGGCGTTTAACTGTTCAGGACAAACAAGGGACTCGTGAACAGCCATCACTAAACAAAAAAACACAGCTGTGGATCATTCAGGTAACAACACAGTATTAAGAATCAAGCGTATGTAAACTTTTGAACAGGGCAAATTTTTATGAAGTCAAGCTATTTTTTCTTCTGGACTATATGTAAATGTCTTTTATGTGAAATATCGTATTCAGGTAAGTACTAAATATAAAATAACATGCATATTGTATGATCCCTATGATTTTGGTAAAATAATTAACATTTTGCAGCTGACCTCAACTGTATTAATGCAATGGCGATACTGCACCAAATAATATGCACTTGTTTAGGGCAGTGTGTTTGGTATAACTCATTGTGTCTGGTATAACTCATTTGAATGTATATAGCACAAGCTGTGTCTGGTGCAACAGACGCAAGGTGACATTAATGGCTAGACGGGTTGTCTCATAACTTACCAGGTCAGAGATATCATAATCCTCTTGACTTTCATTGTTTGTTTCGATGACTGTCTCCTACATATAAAGGCATAATTATCAAGTGTTATTAAAGGTATGGTCTGTAATAGCATTTAAATACCTGCAGTTACAGTGGCAATTCAAAAAGCTTGCATTAGTGTAAGCATACTGTTTGTTGTAACTGGGGCTTGTTTTTCCTAGGTTACTGGTGAGTCATTACATGATCATGTGACTGACCTGTCTGCGAGGGATTTGGACAGGACACACCAGGGTGAGTTTAATGTTTGCCCTTGTGTAGCTGAATGTACTTTGAACTGCAGTGATTCTTTTAATGACAACAATCCCATAACTGACTTGTTGTCTAGTGGAGAACATACCCTTTAACACTGTGGTTTGTAATGTACAGATATTAGCTAAGACAAACCAGAAAGACTGGTTCCCGCAGTCAAAACACAAAACAAAAACAATGTTGTTGTTTTTTTTTGTTTTAAAATGATTGAAATAATTTTCACATGGTTGTCTCATGATTTTCTTTCTTCTCACAAATACTGCCCTCAGATAACAGTGGAGATGGACATAGTTCAGAAAACAAATTACAGACCAATCGGATAATATTTTTGGAGCAGCAGCTTGCAGACAGAGAAAGGGAACTCTTTGCTCTCAAAGAAAAACTGTCACTCAGCACAGGCAAAACTATTCCAGAGGAGGAAAGTGCCGACAGTGCAAGCAGAGGGGACGTCGCTGGGTTGCACGACAACTCTACAGCGCTATCTGAGGGCACACAAGAGGAAGAGACAACACTTGTGGCAGTAGACACATCTGTTCTGTCTGTTTCTGCTGGCAATGAGAGTAGCCCTGAGCTTATAGTGCCTCAGCCTGAGTCTCCTGGAGAATCAAAGGGTACCTCCTCGGATGAGATGGTGACAAGTAGTGACTCAGAAGTGGCTCATAGTAGCTGGACTCTTCTGGAGGCAGTCAACCAAGATGGGACTCAAGAGTGGGCGCCCCAAATTCAGGACTTTGCCTCAATGCGCTTATCCACGCAATCTTGGGAAGAGACGTGTGAGGAGCATGTTGCATCAACTAGCTGCATAGTTGATATTGAATCACCATCTTTAGTTATCCATGAAACTGTACAGGTACGTCTTAACCAACGAGAGGGAAGTCTGCTAAATGCAGATGCAAGCACTGGTCAGGCTTTTGCACAAGTCTTAGCAGAGGAGATTCAGAAAAGATACAGTGAACTTCTGGGAGAGCTTCAGCAGTTGAAAGATACAGCTTCACAATCACAGGAAAGAGTCTTCCAGCTGGAGGAAACATTGAAGTCCCTCACAGATTCCAATAATGAGTCTCAATCCAGGGCAAATATATATGAGAAAGAGCTGATTGAAGTTAAGGCATTGTTTGAGCAAGAAAAACTAAATAGGCAAAATGTTGCTGAGCAGTTTGAGAACTTGCAAGAAGAGGTTCTCTCTAAAGATGATAAGCTGAAAGCCTTACAGGCAAGCCTTGATGGAGTCAATCAAAGACTTGTTGAACAAGAAGGTCAAGCTAGAATGCTAGCTGCTCAGCTGGAGGATAGAGAGTTCACTACCTCTGAACTGGAGCAGAAGCTCTTGGACATGGAGGGTAGGTTAGTGCAGGTCTCTCAGGAGGCTGATAAGGCAAAAGCTGCTCTCGTTGACAGGACTGCCGAGCTGGAAGATCTACAAAAGTGTCTTTCACAGAAAGACCAGGAGATGATGGAACTCAATGAAAGCATGACTGCCAAACTACTCCAGACTGGAGAGGAGAAGTTTGCAATGTCCAGTGAAGTCAAAAAGCTGAAAGAACAAATACATGAACTAGAGAGTGGCAGGGATGACCAGCAGAAAATCATAGAGGATAAAACAGCAGAATGTGAGGAGCTTGTTGCTTTACGAAAGGAGAAGGAGGATTTGAATACACAAATGGCTGCCATGAAGAAAGATGGGGAACAGATCAAGAGAAAGCTGCAGGCGGCTCTGATACAGCGGAAAGACTTGTTGAAAAAAGTTGCAGACTTTGAGAAGGAGGCTGAGAGCAGGGAAGAAAAGGAAAGAGATGATAATGAGGAAACTACTCTTCAGTTCAAAAATGAAATTAAGGAAAAAGAGAAGGAAATACAGAGACTGGATACTTTGTTGCAAGAGACCAGAGATGTCTTAAATTTAAAAGAAGAGACCTTAACAAGTCTGAAACAAAAAATCAGTGACCAAGATCAAGCATTGTCTGAGTCACGTGCAGAAATGCAACGTTTGACAGAGCAGTATGTACAACTAAATGAACAGCAAATGTCACAGATGGATGAGGACAAAAATAGGCTACTTTCACAGATCGCATCCATGGAATCTGACATTGAAACACTGCATAAAAAACTTCAGGAAACTCAAGAGGACGCTGTTGTGAATGCTCAAGAGAAAGATCATCATCTTGAGCAGATGAAACAACAGAAAGAGGAGTACAGTGACCTTTTTGAACGGCTCCAAACTGAAGAGAGAGAAAAGGCTGGGTTGTTGAATCGTATTGTGGAGCTTGAGGGTCTGCTAGAATCAAAGAACAATACAGATCAAGTGGTTAGTGTGAATGTGGAGAGGAATATTGGGCCAGCTACACAGAATCTAGAGAAACCAGAGACAAATGATTGGGTTCAAGAGGACTGGGTGGATTTTGCTTCAGCTGAGATTGAGACACAACAACATAAACCTGGTGAGCGATCTCAACAACCCATGGCTAAAGATCACGAGGACGACATTATAAATGCTCTCAAGGAGGAATTAAGAGTTGAGCAGGCTGCTCGTGCAGAATTAGAAGTGCGTCTACAAGAGAGCCAATCCTCTCAATCACTCTCTGATAGCAAATTCAAAGAGCTTTGCGAAGAACTTGAAGCTTTGAGAGAAAAGGAGAGGCAGATTGATGCTCTTACTGAGGAAATGAAGGCTCTTAAGGAGAAATGTCAGAATGCTGAAGCTCATGCAGAGAAGCTGAAAGCGGAGGTGGATGAGGCTTGGGAAGCAGCTAAAAGAAGCATCTCAGATGCTGAGTCCCCAGTCAAAGCACTTCAGTCAGAAGTGGAGGAATTTAAGCAATTTCTTAGAAACAAGAACGATGAGATTATTGATTTGAGCCAACAGCTTAACGAACAAAATTCTCTTCTACTTAAGATGCAGGAAACAGTACTGGAGAAAGATCAACGGATTGCTTCTCTACAAGAAGGGCTTAAAGCCGAGCAAGATAGGGTTCAAAAACTGGAAGCGGAAATGCCACAACGCGAGGAAGAAGAGAAAGGTAATAGTGCCAAACTCCAACAGCTTCAGCGTAAACTCCAGGCTGCTCTTGTGTCACGTAAAGAGGCACTTAAAGAGAAACAGATGTTGAAGGAGGAACAGGCTGCTGCTGAGAAAATCAAATTAGAGCTACAACAGAAGCTGGAGTTAATAGAGGTGGAGCTGAACAAGTCAAGAGAAGAGAAGGAGAAGTTAATTGAGGAGGTGGATCGAACTTTGTTGGAAAACCAGAGTCTGCATGCTTCCTGCGAGAGCCTTAAACTTGCTATGGAGGGTGTTTTGAATGAGAAGGATGCATGTAAACGTCAAGCTGAAAGTGCCAAAGAGGAATCCGAACAAGCATGCAAGCAGCTGGAAGAAAAGGTGCAAAGCATGAAAGAAGAGTATGAATCTCTCCTGAAGTCATATGAAAATGTGAGTGATGAGGCTGAACGAGTGAGACGAGTGCTTGAAGCTGCTCGACAGGAGAGGCAGGAGTTAGCAACCAAGGCACGAGCTCATGAGGCAGCCAGACAAGAGGCTGAGAGATCAGCTGAGGAAGCTATGAAGGAGGTGGATGTTGTGAAAGAAAAAATGAGAAAGTTTGCCAAGGTTAAGCAACAGAAGATCATGGACCTTGAGGAGGAGAATGAAAGGCTTAGAGAGCAGGAAGAGAAGAAAATGACCAGACATGCAGATACTGAGCTAAAACAAGAGCTTGAGAGGGTCAAACAAGAGTTTGAGACCTTAAAAACAAATTATAATCTTGTTATGGATGAAAGAAACTCTTTAGAACATGAAGCTGAGGAGTTGAGACAGCGATTGGTTGAGGAAATTGACAGAAAGGCCAGTGAGACCCTGGACACACACTCTGTGGAAACTATTAAGGAGGTTAAAGTTGTCACACAGCAGAGAAGTCCTGATTTAATTGATATCCAAGAGTACCAGAGTGATAGTATTTCCCTAGAGGCTAATCCCACTAAGCCTTTGGAATCCACTGGTACTGCTCTTGAACAAGAAGTCACGAAAGTGCAAGCAAACATTGAGATGACTGCTGAAACAGAGGAGAGGCTCAAGGAACTGGAAACCTCTCTCGAAACAGCGGAGAAGAAGATAAGGGAACTTGAAGCTGCTCTTGAAGATCACATGGAATCCAGAAACAAAGAAGAGTCAACGCTTAATGCAGAGCTTGCTTCCTTCAAGCAGAACCTTCAAGAGTCTCTAGAAAGAGAGGGGCTCCAGAAGGAAGAGCTGTCTAAGAAAGAGACCCAACTGCAAGAACTTCGCACTAGCCTAGAGGCTGAAAGGGATGACCTGGAGGAGCGGTTAATGAACCAACTGGCTCAGCTCAACGGCAGCATCGCAGGCTACCAACAAGAGGCATCTGACAGTCGCGATCGCCTCACAGACATGCAGAGGGAGTTGGAGAAGCTGGAGAGAGAGCGGGCTGAGCTGGAGGCTGAGGTGGCAAGTGAGAGGGACCGGGCAGCCAGGATGGAAGAGGACATGAGGCAGGCCCAACGAGAAAGAGCAGAGGCAGAGGCTGAGTCAGGCAAACAAAGAGAGCTGGAGCAGAAGTTGAAATCGGCACAGAGGTTTAAAGAAGGTAGTCAAAACAGAACACGCCAACTTGAGGAACTGCTTAGGGAGAAGCAACTGGAAGTCCGTCAGCTACAGAAAGACTGCATTGAGTACCAGGAAAGAATAAGTGAACTGGCTAAAGAAGTTAAATCATTGACGCTGGGTAGAGATGAGGTGAGTGCAGAACTTGAGGCAGCGCGCTTAGAAATTGCAAAGATTATGCAAGACAGAACAAGTATTGGAGCAGAACTTTCAACATGTAAAGGGAAGCTGGACATTGCGCTGGAAGAAGCAAAGCAGGCCCAAGCAGACAAACTAGCGGCTGAACAAATGGTACAACGCAAAGAGGTTGAGTTGAAGGCAGATGCGGAGCGTACATTGGATGAAGTCAGGTATCGCCTTGGAGCCGAGCTTAAACAGATGGAGTTAAGACTAGAGAAATCTTACCGAGAGCGGGAGAGGGAAGAAGAGGCAACTCTCGAAGCAAGGAGTATTGCTGAGGCCGCAGACAGGCATGCTCAGGAAATGCAGGCACGTCTAGATGAAGCACTGGCTCGGTTAGCAGCCTTTTCGCGCTCTATGTCATCCCTGCAGGATGATCGTGATCGAGTGCTGGATGAGGCCAAGCAATGGGAGAATCGTTTTCATAGCGAGCTGCAGGAAAAAGAGGCTGATGTTCAGGAGGCTGAGACCCGTGCTAAAGAACTTGCTGAGCAACTCCAGAAGGAGACCACCCAAAAAGAGGAGCTGCAGAGTTTATTAGAAAGGTTTGTTTTCTGTTTTGTATTTCTCAACAAATTTATACTTTAACTTACAGCATATTTATTATTTAAACTTTACTTCATATCTGCAGAATGCAAAAGACAGAAGAGAACCTACAGCTAGAGCTGACTGAGGCGGAAAAGAAACATAATGAAAGCCTTGCAGCTCTTGAGAAAGAAAGAGAGGATCTGCAACAGAAGCTCACTCTGGTAGAGACCAACCTGACACAAACTCGTTCCCAGTTGTCTACCCTGGAGACAGAGGCAGAGGGACTACGGCATCGGACCAAAGCTCTAGAAGAAGCAGTAGACAAGCTTCAAAGTGATGGTAATGAGGCACGTGCAGTGATCAAGGAAATGGAGACAGAAGAAAGAAGACTATGCTTGAGGCTGGAGCAACTGGAGACAGACCTGGCATCTTCAAAGAACCTTACTGACAATCTTCAGGCAGCATTGGATGAGAAGGAGAAGAGGGAGTTGGAGCTCCTTGGTGAAAAGGAACATGCTGTGACACAGGTACTTAATAATAGTTTCTGAAACAAATGTATGCATATTCATTAATCTCATTGTAGGTAATTTGATACCATTAAATAATATTCTTCTTTTTCTTCTTTTAGGCTGTAGAGGAGGCTAGGAAGGATGCAGATGGAAGGGCCGAGATCGCAGAGAAAGAGCTGGAGAAGAAGAGAGATGAGTTGCGTGGTTTAGAAGAGAGGCTTCGTAAGGCTGAGGAGGACACTTTCCAGAGCAGAGCTCAACTTGAGTCCTTTACCAAGGCTATGGGCTCCTTGCAAGATGACAGAGACAGAGTGCTCAGCCAATACAAGCAGCTAGAGGAAAAACATCTCCAGGTAACGTTGCTCTACATAGTTTTTGCGTTCAACTAATTCAAAATTAACTTGCATAAAGTATATTTTTTAAAATTCAGACTCATCCTTGGTCTTGTGGTCTCTTAGGTTATGATGGAGAAGGACAATCTGATCCAAGAGGCTGCAGGTGAAAACAACGGGCTAAAGGAGGAGATTAGAGCCTTGTTGTCACAGCGGGATGATCTCAATGCTGAGAATGCAAAGCTGGCTGCCCAGCTTCATGGCTACAGAAATGACCTGAACCAGGTTCTTGCTATGAAGGACTCCCAGCACAAGCAGATTCTTGCTGCCCAAGTAGAGCGCATCAGTTTCCTCGAGAGAGAGAAAGAAGATCTCGAGAACCAAATTCAGGCTGTTGTAAAAAATGTTGCACAAGGAAAAGTACCTCCATTGGAGCAGGAGATCTTGAGCCAAGCCAGTGAAGGAAGTGTTAAGCAAGATGCACCAGGGGCCGAGGTAGAGAAGCTAAGAGAACAGCTCCAAGTTGCTAGAAAGCGTATCGCCACCTTGGAGGAGACCTTGGAATCGGAGAAGGAGACCCAGGCAGTCCACAGCAAAGAGTTGAAGGAGCTACGCTGGGAAGGTGGCATCCTGCGCACCGAAACTGAAACAGCTGAGGAAAGGGTTGCGGAGTTGGCTCGAGACCTGTTGATGATGGAGCAGCAGCTTCTAGAGGAAAGGGAAACGGCATCTCAGCTTCGAGCTCAGAATCAGTCTTTTGGTCAATCCATGGCCTCTCTGCAGGATGCAAGAGATCAGGCTATCAATGAGGCCAAGGAGCTGCGCCTCCGTTTAGATGAGATAAACCGGACGGGTCACTCAGCTTCTCCTCCAAGTGGCGCTAAAGGAGAAGTATGGAGCCTAAAAAATGCTCTGGCAGCACTGCAAAATGATAGGGAAAGAATGGTATGTTATTAATTACTTCATCATTTATTGCATTAGGTCTTCAACCCTGCTCCTAGAGACCCACTGTACTGCAAAGTTCATTTTACACCTGGCCTATGACTTTTCAAGTGATCCAGATGACATTGATTAGCTGGTTGAGGTGTGTTTGAATTGGGTTAGAGCTGAACTGTATAGGACAATGGGTCCTCAGAAGCAGGGTTGAAGACCTAATGGAAACCTAAGGATTAGTTTTTGCATCCTGCTTTCTTTTAATAACATTTGCAACCTATTAATTGCACCACAGTTGGAACAGCTGCACTTGCAGCGGTCTGAATTGGACCGACTTGGATCTGGTGAACTATCCAGGCTCAATCAGGCTCTTGAGGATGAAAGAAGAAGGGCAGGGGAGCAAGAGGAAAAGGTCATGGCTGAGCTGAAGGATAGAGATGCACAGATGGACAGATACAAGCAAGAACTGGAAATGCTCAGGTGAGACTGAAGAGGTTTAACTCATGACTTTTTGCCCTCTGGAATTCTGACGTTTTGGCGGTGGTCTTGCAGAGCCATGCTTCTGACTGTTGAAAGTCTGGTCCCTTTCGTAGCTTATTCTGTCCAGTTTTATTGGTGTGGAACTGTTCAGACAGTCTCAAAGAAGTTAGCTGAAAATGTGTGTAGACCTAGTGACAATTCCTGCAGTTTCTTTTTACAATTTCTTACAAAAATTTTCCATGTATAGACTTGAGAGGATGGACTGGCAGGGCCAGGCTGAGGTCTTGAAGCAGCAGACCCTGACCACCCTCTCAGAAAGGGACCAACAGGTTCGCCAGCTTACTGCCATGTTGGAGGAAGCACGGTCTTCAAAATTACGTCTTGAGCACACACAAAGACAGGTAAATAGCCATAATCTCATTTTCAAATATTCAAATATGCCTTTTATTAGATTGAACTTGTGCAACAAATTTGCTAATTTCACTAGTGGTCTCAGTCCTAGTGTTGAACCCCACTGTATATTGAAGTATAAATCTGACTGTCCCTGATCTGTTTCATTGTCTTTAGTGTATGAGGCATTCAATACTAATTTCTTTGTCCTTTAGGGAAGCCTTGCAGTAGATGCTGCCCCTGGTGGCCCTCTAGAGCACAACGAAGGCTATAAAGCTGAGTGTATTGAACTCCAGAGAAGGTACTGCTGCCAAGTTTAGTCTTATCATTGATTATACTGATCTACAGTTGCATGCTGTCAATCTCTTTAGCACCTGTGAAACAAATCACATGGATAGCAGTTGTAGATAGTACTTTAGCTGATAGCTAATGTACCTCTTATACTGTATTTGAGCGGAATTAAACGGATAGTTCACCCAAAAATGACAATTCTGTAATTAATTACTCCCCCTCATGTTGTTCCAAGCCCGTAAGACCTTCATTCATCTTTGGAACACAAATTAAGATAATTTTGATTAAATCCAGGAGCTTTCTGAACCTGTATAGACAGCAACTGACATGTTCATGGCCCAGAAAGGTAGTAAGGACATTGTTAAAATAGTCAGTGTGACATCAGTGGTGGTACATCTCGTAAACGTGCGGCGGAGATTATTAAATTAAGTTGTTATTTTTGGTTTCTTTGCACACAAAAAGTATGTCTGTAGCTTCATAAAATTCAGGTTGAACCACTGTTGTCACATGGACTATTTAACAAAGTCCTTACCAACTTTCTGGGCCTTGAATATGTCAGTTGCGTTGCCGTCTATGCAGGGTCAGAAAGCTTTGGATTTCATCAAAAATATCTTAATTTGTGTTCTGAAGATGAACGAAGGGCTTACAGGTTTGGAACGACATGAGGGTGAGTAATCAGTGACAGAATATTTCTTTTTTGGTGAACTATCCCTGTGAACTAAGTGTGTGATATGTAGTATGTTAGTGTGTATCTTTTCAAACATAGTAAGAAAATTGATTTTCTTCTCTGTTTGGTCTTTTTTTTTTTGTCAGTCTTATCAATTTGCTTGTTTAAACAATGGTTATTGTATTGTATAATACCAATGCTATACAGTAACTCTTGAATCTGTGTGTTTCTGTCAGGCTGGATGAAGAGTCAGAACAGAGACTCAGAGTAGAGGAGCAGCTCATCGCCGCACAGGACCGCCTCAAACGGTTTGACCCTAATCTTAGATTAAGATCAACTCACTGCCCCAGGCTTTGGGTGTTATTTCTGTGGACTGTAAAATATTGCATATACACTGGCCTCAAAAATGATTTGGCTCCTTTCACACACTTAAATGGATAGTTTACCCAAAAATGAAAATTAGCCCATTATTTACTCACCCTTCAGGCATCATAGGTTTATATGGCCTTTTTTTTCAGACGAATGCAATCAGAGTTATAATAAAAATTATCCTGGCAATTCCAAGATTTAGATTGGCAAGACGGGTGTTTTTTTCTTCAACAGTCCAAAACAAGTCCAATAAAAGTGCATCCATCCATAATAAAAAGTGCCTCACACGGCTCCGGGCGGGTGAATAAAGGTCTCCTGTAGCGAATCAATGCATTTTTGTAAGAAAAACATCCATATCTAAAATATAATGATCACTTTAATCTAGTTTGCGCCAACTAGTTGTATTTGGAAGGAGCTTTGGGTGGATGACGTAATATGTCGGCGTTGTGCATGACGAACGCAAACACGACATGGAGAAACCAAAACAAAACGGTCATTAATTTTAAAGTTCAAAGCAAGGACTTGTAAAGAAAAATGTTGGAGGATTTCACTATAAACCAAGAGAATTCCTTTGCTCCTGTAAACAAACATTGGTTTGTGTGAGACTCACCAGCGCATGCGCAACGCATACGTCCTATATCATCCACCCAGAGCTGCTTCTGTTTACTACCAGTTGGCGCAAGATAGATTAAAGTGATTATTACGTTTTAGATATGGATATTTTTCTTACAAAAATGCATCGATTCGCTACAGGAGGCCTTTATTCACCCCCCGGAGTCCTGTGAGGCACTTTTTATTATGGATGGATGCACTTTATTGGACTTGTTTTGGACTGATGAATACGGAGGGATATCACCTCCCAGTACAAACGCGCCCCACAGTATAGTCCCGCCCCCCACTTTGATTGATGCCTTTCCGTGCCAACATCGGAAATTTAAATGGAAAAGGAATTGCGATACCATTTGAGTTTTGGCGGGTTACATGCGTGATGCAGAGAGAGTGGAAAAACAGACGTGGTAATTGATTTTGCTATTTAAATATGACATGGGAAATGCAACTGCAAATGGACTTCGCTTCTTCATTTGAAATTTGCCAGTCACTGTACATTCGCAAAAGCGAAAAAGCAAACGGTAATGCAAAATTTGCAGTTGCATTTGGATTATGTCACACTTTATGCGTCCACTAGACTTGTAGTCAAGACCGCCTAAACCGAGACCAAGACACTACCAAGACCAGAAGGTATCGAGACCAAGACAAGACCAAGACCAAGACCAAGACAGACCATGTCAAGACCAAGACCAAGTCGAGACCAAGACCGATACCAAGTCGAGACCGGAGAAAAAAAACAGACTAGTGTTGAAGCTATGCAATAACTTGTATGAACAGCAGCATACTAGGGTTCAGCCGCAGTTTACATTCAATACATATTAGACACTATTACTTCAACTACAGGCAGAGCAATACAGAGACAGACCATGTCATGTGTGTGACTGAGCTCACTGTAAATGTTTTTTCAGACTGGGTGAGATCAGCTATGTGTAGCAATTGTATGACGGCTAGGGCTGGGCGATAAAACGATAACGATATGTATCGCGATAAACACGTGATCGATATCAATAAAAAATGTGTTTGATAAAACGTTCGATATTTTTTATTCTTCTGTGTCGGAAGAAAACAGAGGTTGCGAAGCAAGTTTGGTTGCATTAACAAAGGCACTTGCTCTCTGGTAACCTAGCAACGTAGGGAGTGACACGCTAACAGCCAATCATGTAACAGTATCAACTTTCGTTGCGCCATATCGTTGTCTCGTGCTGGTCTGCTGGATTCCTCTTCATAAGCAGAAAATGAGTGCCGCAGCGAGCGAGAAAATTTTAAATAAAAGAGGAAAAGTCAGCTCGCCAGTATGGCAGTTTTTTGGATATTATAAGTCTGACCGTAGTCAGACCAATGTCGTCTGCAAATTATGCAAGACTGTCGTCCCCGGTAATACCACGAACTTGATGTACCACCTTAGTCGCGCTCACCAAGAATTTTGACCGATTAGTACAATCAGTTAAACGGTTTAAAAGGTCTTTTTTCAGTTATTTATCAAAATATTTTAAAACGTTCTTTGGATGGTTAAAGTAAAATGAAATTGCATTTTTGAGAGAAAAAAAGATAAATCGCGTAGGCCTATAACGTTAAGTCGTATTTTATTATTACATTCAGAAAGACCTGGTGTCGACGCGAAATATTTACAATACACTATAAACATAGGCTAGGCTATTTTAGTTCCCCTCACTCCACAAAAATAATTTCAATTTAACAGTATTTAGAAAAGAACAAAAATGAAAAATATAAGAAGCTAGGGGACAAGCAAAAACGAAACCATTTAGGGTAAAGCGAAACTGAAACTAACATTGGGTCTCTCACACGACACAAATCCAATGTCTCTGTATTCAAGATGTATTTGAATGCTAAAATATTATTTGTTATGTAAACCTGGTTTTGTACTTATATGTTTGGCTGATTGTGTGTGCGCATGCGGCGCCGGCGCAGTCACTTTATTTTTTTCCTTCTAACAGGGGAAACAACTCTTTACAGATAATCGAAACTGTAAACGGTTTGCTGTTTGTAAAATAAAGAAAAATAGGATGCCGCTTTCAGCCGTCTTCCTTTCGCGCAGCACAAAAATGTACCAAAACTCTGCATGCTAGCTACTTGTTGCACTTTTTTTGTTTGTTTTATTAAGTAAAAATATTTATCGTGTAGGCCTATTCATTTATTATATATAAATATAGCCTAGCTTTATAATGTTTTTCTCCATTCGCAGAGGCGCTGCAGGTGGTGTGATGTGTCCATGTGAATCATGTTCTGTTGTTTGCTGCTTTTTGCGCATGTCAAATTAATCCCGGTAAACAAATGTTGGTATTTTAACGAGTCACAGACACTTATCCTTTCTAAAATAATTAAATTCTAATTTTAAAAAATCTTGTCGGTTAACGGTTAATAATCGGTTAACACGCCGTGTAGGTTTTTTTTTTTTTTTTTTTTTTCGTGTAGTACTGCTAAATCCCCGACCACTATGACGGTCTGAGACAGCGAGACATGACAAGACCGAGAGGTCCGAGACCAAGACAAGACCAAGACCAAAGACCGTCAAGGCCGTGACAAGACCGAGACCACGTAAAAGTGGTCTCGAGACCGGTCTCGAGACCAAGACCGGTCTCGAGACATACATCACTAGCGTCCACATATGGAAAACGCAATTGCAAATGCAATTTGCAATTCCTTTTGAAAAAAGTCCGGGATATCCCTCCATAGATAAAGAGAAACGCCCGCTCAATGTCATGATAGAGCTTGGGAGAGCTAGGATCATTTTTCATTTTTAATATAATTCCGATTGCATTTGCCTGAAAGGAGGTCATATACACCTAGGATGCCTGGAGGGTAAATAACGGGCTAAATGTCATTTTTGGGTGAAATTTAAAAAGACATGAATGTCATATCATTTTAGATACAAAATATCAAGCCAAACCATGTAGACCTTTCCTCTGAACTGCTTATATTTTGGGGCCACTGCATATGAACCAACTGCAATTTCATGTCTCACTTATTTACACATTTAAATTCATAAAATAAAGACTAAATATTAAATTGTCCATTCATTTACAGCTATACACAGGGGGAGTGGCAGCCAGCATCTGATGCCATGATGTCAGAGACAGCTGTGCTTATTGAGCCTACAGAGGGCGCCGTTACACGGGTAAACACAAACCCTCAATGCAGTTCCAACATCAACATTTTATTAGTAAAACCTGATGTTTTATTTTTTATAATCATATATTGGATGCATTTTTATATGTATTTTCTTTTTACCTTAGACTCGTAGTGGTGGACCTGGGCTACTGCGGATGCTACGAGTTGCATTCTGCTCTCGTCAGCGAACCCCTCTCCTGGTTTCACTCTACCTGCTGACTGTTCACGTGCTGTTGCTGCTATGCATGGGAGGATATCTGTGAGAGAGATTAATCACGCTTTACTGAGAGTTACATGCTCATTCACTTATACAAAACAAATGAACACTTTATTTAACACAGGGTTAATTAATTTACATTCTTCTATTTCCCCTTGCTTATTTACCAAAGTTACATCTGATCTGTTTGTTTTCTTTTTTTTATCAGAGCGTTCTGAGAAAAAGTAATTTCCACCCAGTTTTAATGGGGCTTGTCCAGTCTAGTAACACTAGAGCACTACCTGCACTTCCTCGGGAACATTATTTTACCCTTTAAGACAGCCCAAATTAATGAAGGAATTTGTAAGCGTCTGGTAAATGTAGATGACAGTGTCAGCATCTGTCTAACAGGGTCTTTCACAATGTCTGTCATATGCATAAAGGTATTTTGCCCACATTCCAGCTTCCTGTAATAAGTTTTCTCTCTTGATAACTCTTTATTTCTGCATAAAGTCATAACTTTCATATGTGATGGCAAAGCTAATACAGATACTGGATACGTCTGCATGGCAAGACGTCAGAAGTCTTTTAGAAATGTCCTAGTGTACTGACTGTTTCCTTTGATGGCAGATTAGTTTGCCAGCTTGGTGCAATACTGTCATTTATATTTGTTGATTTTAATTGGTGGGTTTTCAGTTTATTTGTTAGTTTTGTAGGTGTTTATTTTCGTTAACACACTACACATCATGTTCTATACATCTGGAATACTGTTGCTTTTATTCACCCTTAAAGGCATAAATGAAATACCTTGAATTTATTTAGATGTTTTGATTCTGTTTCAGTTATAAAAAGGTTAATCATGTCATTCATGTTCTGCTTATTTCCAGTTTCTGAGCCAGAGCCAGGCATCCTAATTTCACTTAACTACTGTCAGACAAATCTGTTTGGGCTGTATCGGGATGGATTAGATTGTGGTTAAAATGTTGTCTCTATTTACAGTGAGATTTTAAGAACAGCCCAGTGAGTGTTTTATCTGTAAAATCTGTGTAAATGATCCTTTCTCTCCCTCCTGCTACCCTGTTGTAGGGGCTATTTTTTGGAAATAAAGTCTATTTATGGGAAGACATACACATCTGGTGTGCGGTTGCATGATACAGTGAATTTTTGGATGTAGTGGTGACATTGCAACCCAACACTGGTAGCAACAACCTAAAAACGCTCTACCAATGTTGAAAACCACCCAAAATTTTTCAGTAACCACTTCAAACAATAGTGACTGTCTACCAGTACCAACACATCCTGACAAATGGCAAAACGCCCTAGAAACAGTGTTGGGAAGGTTACTTTGAAATTGTAATAGGTTACAGATTACAAGTTACTCTATTTAAAATGCAATAAGTAGTGTAACTTTATTATTATAACTTATTACATTTGATTACTTTTTGATTACTTTTCTAAATATTTTTAACTGTCATTTTAAAGCGGGCAGAGTAAATCTCACAGAAGCACTCAACACTGATTACTGTCAGACTTTCAACATCCTTTATCACTTGAATTAAAATTATAACAAGAAAGGGATAATATACATCTTTATTTTGCAATAACAACTGTCTGGATGTACATTTCCCGCTTATTACACTGTTGCTTGCCACAGAAGTAAATAATTAGACAATAAACACTGATCTGAGTTGAAATATTTGAACACAAAGGTTTCATGAAGAAATCAGTTGCTAGCAAGTAGCAAGTTTAAACTAGACAGACATTTAAGGGATACAGTGCAGTCATACCACTTTTATTACACAACATTTCACCACATAAATATTTAAGTACTAGTACTTACAGTACTAGTTTGTTAGTTATCTTATAATCCATTACAGTGTGCAAAACAAAATGGCAGCGGCTGCATTTGTTACATTAGAGCGAGTCAACGATACCAAGATGACAGAATTAAGAAATTGTACATATAATAATGAATTGAGTTTTAATATTTTATTAGCTAACCAAACACAAATCTTCCACCAAGCAAAACTATCAAGTGTATAGCGCCGACTTAAATTGGCCGGATGAGTCTGTGTTATTAGCTTTAATTAGTTGGTATCAGGGAATGACATACCTTGGAATGTCATGACTGACCAATCAGAATCAAGCATTCCACAGAGCCGCGTAATAAGTTAATTTAAAGCACATCCACCACAAATTCAGACTTGACATCTCTTATTTACTTTGAGATCATTCTGAGGTTAAATACAAATTAAAATTAAAATCAGAACAAGAAATACTTTAATAGCAATGATACTGGTTTTGAAATCAAATGTTTGCTTAGTTATGACAGAAAACACTGCCATTTAACAATGCCTTGGAAAAAGTAAATATATGCATAAACCGAATATGTGTCCTAAACACCTGAAACACTGGTGTCTCATTTTAGAGCAGTCAATGCAGTTTATGAAAGAAGTCAATTAAATCTGTATGTGTGTTCTGGTATATATGGTTTATGAGGACACAAATGTGTATAATGACATGGGTACTACAACGTAAACATGGTTTATGAGGACACTTCCTGTGTCCCCGTAATACAAAAGGCTTAAAAAACATACTAAACAGTGTTTTATGAAATTCAAAAAGTGTGCACAGTCTCCTGTGAGGGCTAGGTTTAGGTGTAGGGTAGGTGTAGGGTGATAGAAAATACGGTTTGTACAGTATAAAAACCATTACGCCTATGGAGAGTCCCCGTAAACCACAAATGCAAGAATGTGTGTGTGTGTGCGTGTGTGAAAAAATTCAGATATATCCCCGTTTGTAATAATTAACATTTTAAAAAAGTTACTAATTACAGTTACGTTTATTTTGCAATTAAATTACGTAATTCCGTTACATGTAACTAGTTACTCCACCAACACTTTCTAGGAACGAACCAAAACGCAACCGTCTATCAAAGCATTTCCACAACAACCACATATGGTTCAGATCTGGATTTAAACATAACATTATATGTTTAAAAAATACATACAAGACTCATACAAATGTAATACTACTTATATTACATATTAATTAATCATTATTTGTAGGCCTTTGCATCAAATATAAAATCAAGATGCTATTTAAGTGTATTTTTGTGTTTTCATTTAACGGGTCGAAAATGCACAGGTGGGATTCGGCTGCGCGTGAACGCGCGCCCTACGCCTCTACTTCTGCAGTGGCGGTGCACATTCGAGCGCAGGTCTGGTGTGCCGTTTGTCTCCCACTGACATTGATACTAATACAGTACTTCACGGACAAAAAGCCGAAGAAAAAAGCATTATAAAGTGAGTAACCCTTGTTATCTGCTCATATTGTTAATACTGATGTATATAGAAAAACGCAAATGCTTTTAATCAGGAAGTGGCTGATACATCGCGAGTTGCCTAAACATTTTTCGTTGCAGGAAGTCAAATTAATATATTTCTGTACATTATCCGTAACATTACTGAACTTGCATTACAGTGTTTATGATCTTGATTATCGTTAAAATTATAGTGACAAGCTTTTTTTTATTTAGTCGTGAACTTGTAAACATTTCCATCTGATGTTCTAGATTAGAAAAAATGAGGAACTTGCAAAGTGCAGTAAAACTTTAAACACTTTTGTTTTATTTAGGAAGACGAAAATGTAACGTTAGTTTTGGTTTTCCATAAAACCTAAAATGTGTGAAATAACAGCATAAAGTTGTGATCCAGATTTTTTTTTTTTAACTTTTAACGAAACAACGTAGCTGTCGTAGAATAGGCAGCTTGACAGTTTTACTACATTAAAGTTAGTCATTTAGTGATCCATCTATTCATACATCATATCTGTAAATATTTTTATGTGTTTACTGATTAATTTTGAGCATAGTGCTTTCAAATACTCAATAGTCTGTACATAAGGAACTGTAACATGAGGTATGAAATCTGTTTCTCTCTTTGTATAGATGTGGAAATCTGTGGTGGGACATGATGTTAATGTGAAGGTCGAATCGGAGGGGGATGACTGGGACACAGATCCAAATTTTGAGGTAAGCAGACCTGCAAATAACTGCACTACTCCAAATTGCAAAGGTACAGTTACAAATAGTTAAGTTTTCCTAAAACACAACATATTTGATCAATTTTTGTTCATTATTTATTACTATTTTATAAATAAAAATGTATCTGTGTATCAGAATGATGTGTCAGAGCAGGAGCAGAGATGGGGTTCCAGAACCATAGAAGGATCAGGCCGAAAAGAACACATCAGGTAACCGTTATTACACATACAGATGCTACATGTTATAGAAAAGTTGAAAAGATCTGCAGATTTTCAAAAATATATCAGGTTGGTTTAATGCCACCATGCTTCGTTGAACTGAAAGCACTGCTAAGAGTGTCACTCTTTGCAGAGAGGAAATAGGAAGTAGAAATGCTGCCGACTTCAGTTGCATTTCCAAATATGGACTGATAAGTTCAAGCTTACGTTGTGTCATAAGCGGAATAAGATTTTGCACTCACACATTGCATTTTAAATATTACTATAAGAGTAATAATGTTAAAACATATAAATGAGCAGCACCATAACAAATGCATAACGTTGAGTGCATAACAAAAGTGCCACATTCCATGGTAATATGCAACATGTAGTAACATGCATGTGCCTGTGTTTGTCTGTAGCATTGCAGACCTCAGGCAGAATGTGTCTCGGGAACATGAGGTGGTTAAGAAGAAAGAACTGGACCAGGGCCCGAAAGCTTCTTACGGCTATGGAGGGAAGTTTGGAGTTGAGAAAGACAGAATGGACAAGGTTAGAATCAAAAGAACAAAGGTGCAAAATGTTTTCACTGGCTAAATCAAGTCATTTCAGTAGACCAATTTGGAGTAGACGTCGCAGTTACGTCACTTGCAGCTAAACATGCATTGATTAATCTACTTTTAAAGCATACATTTAATTACATAATATTCACATATGCAGTTCATATTAGCCCTACAGTTGAAATCTGCACATGAAATACTATTTAAACCTACATTTTACATAAAATTTACCTGTTTTATCTCACAATTTTCACTTTTTTTTCCCCTCGCAAATACAAGTTTATCTCTATAACTCGATTTGACTAAACAATAGCAAGTTTGTAAATTCTGAGGAAAAAAAGCCAGAAGTGTGGGATATAAACGTATGATTCTGAACAAAAGGAGAGAATGACGAGTTGATTTTACTTAGCTGTGAGATGTAATCTCGGATTTGCGAGAATAAAGACCTTAAAGAGAAATGTACCTTTTTGCCATAGAATGCTGCTTGAAAACTTGTTTTCTGCCAGCAGACAGGCTCCGCCCACAAAAAAAAGTCATCACTGTTGACACCAGACCTTTTTCCTACTAAATTGCACTAAAAATTCTGCATCTTGCATCTAAAAATACTCCACATATATGAATATTCAGTACTTACTCTGTCCAAAATAAACACACATTGCACCAGGGTTGATGTCAGTGGCACCAAATGCTATTGGTTTGATGATTTTAATAAAAGAAATTATGTGTTGAATTTTCCCAGGGTGCTTTAGGACACAGCTATGTGGCAGAAGTAGAAAAGCACTCATCCCAGACAGATGCAGCAAAGGGTTTCGGTGGAAAATTTGGTGTACAGAAGGACCGTGTGGACAAGGTTAGAAACTCCCTCACTATCCCACACTTGATTAATAATTGAATAAATGTGATTGTATGATCTAAATAAACAAATTGATTTTTTTTTATATTCTTTGCCTTCAATCATTGATTAACTACAGTCTGCCATGAGCTACGAGTATAAGGGTGAGGTACAGCAGCATGAATCTCAGAAAGGTACTTACACATTCAAACATCTCAAATCCAGAAGTTCAGGCTCTATGCATCTTCTTTTCTCTTTTTCCGTGCTTTATATAATAATCACTTCTTTGTTCTTAAGATTATGCTAAAGGTTTTGGTGGCAAGTACGGTGTGCAAAAAGAGAGGGTTGACAAGGCCGCAGTGGGTTACGACTACAAAGGCGAGACTGAGAAACATCAGTCACAGAAAGGCAATTTCAATCTCTTACATCCTGGTCCTTAATCCATGTTTTGGTCTCATTCTGGTGGAAGAATAGTTTCTAAAGCATAATTCTGTTTGCTAAACATATCACAGACTACGCAAAAGGCTTTGGGGGAAAATACGGTGTGGAGAAAGAAAAGGTTGACAAGGCCGCATTGGGTTACGACTACAAAGGAGAAACAGAGAAACATCAGTCACAGAAAGGTTATTTCAATCTCCATCATCCTGGTCCTCAATCCTTATCCACCTTTTTCTTCAATACGGAAGTAAGTCTATGGGTGAGACTTCCGGTTCATTATCTGCTACAGGGAAACAATGAGAAGAATAACAGTAAACGAAAATGCAGTAAATGATAAAACGGTTTGCAATACAAACCCGTGTGTTCATAATTAGGATAATACATTAAAATAATATGGTAAGACGCACCAATTTGCAATATCAAGCAGCAAAACGAGCTGTTTTGTACAGCTAAAAATAGCTGGACACGGATAAGACCGGAAGCCACACCCATAAAATATACAAATGGCCGCGCCCGTTCTTACAGGAAAAAAAGGTAGATATTTGCATCTTTTTGGTGGAAGAAGAGTTTATAAAGCATAATTCCGTTTTCTAAACATCTCACAGACTATTCAAAAGGCTTCGGGGGAAAATATGGAGTGGAAAAGGAAAAAGTTGACAAGGCTGCTTTGGGCTACGACTACAAAGGAGAAACAGAGAAGCATCAGTCACAGAAAGGTACCGTAAATATTCCTTGAGATCACTTAACTAATGGGAAACTCTTTCAAAACCCATCCTATTTATTCTGATGTATTTTTTAAGGATTTAATAGCATAGGCTGTATTAGTGTCATAACCTGGCATCTGCCTCTGAATCAATGTCCATTGAGGGCTTTGGAAACTTAGTGGCTTGTTGACTTCCTTATTTGAGGATTTGGCTTAAAAAATAAGGAAACTCTTTCGTTTTCTAACATTAGTTGACTAGAAATATTAGCTTATCGACCCAGTGATCATTTACTGTATTTTTTTGAGTGGCCCTAGTGGCTAGGTTGTAATATTCTGATAATTTGTTTCAGATTATGCAAAGGGTTTTGGAGGACGTTATGGAGTTGAAGCAGATCGCATGGATAAGGTACATTTCACAGAACTGTATAGCCATTATTATGGAAGTTTTTGAAGTTTGTGTTTAAAACAAAAGACAATTATTACAGAAGGTTCAAACGCTCACTGATGCTCCAAAAGGAAACACGATGCATTAAGAGCCAGGGGTGAAAACTTTTGAACCGAATAAAGATGTGTACATTTTTCTTTCTTTTCCCCAAATATCATATATTTTTTATTTAGTACTGCCCACCAGAAGCTACAGGAAGATACTTACATGCTTACCAGAAGACAAAATATGTTAAATTTACCCTGATCTTCAAATTCCAAAAGTTTTCACCCCCCAGTTCTTAATGCGTAATTTTTCCTCCTGAAGCATCAGTGAGCGTTTGACCCTTTTGTAATAGTTGCATTTGAGTCCCTCAGTTGTCCTCTGTGTGAAAAGATGCATCTCGAAATCATACGGTCATTGTTAAAAAGGGTTCAAATACACAAAAATGCTGAAAAACCAAAGAATTTGTGGGACCAGTACGATTTTTCTGAAGAACAGCAGGCAGCTTAACTGTTCAGGACAAATAAGGGACTTAAGAAAAAACTACAGTATTAAGAATCAAGTGTATGTAAACTTTTGAACAGGGTAGTTTTATAAATTCAACTCTCATTTACTCTTGTGACTGTGAGATATAATTTTTTTTAATGCCATTTTTTATTTTTTATTTTTTTTGCTTGTTTGTGTGTTTGTTTTTTGTGAGGCAATGAACTGTGAGGCAGAAACAAGATTCCATACATTATTCATTTGGTTTGCAGCAAATATTTGAGTGTCCCAGTGAATATACATCGAGTTTTTCTTTTTTCCCCCACAGAGTGCAGTTTCATTCAGTGATATGGAGTCACCATCATCATCCTATGAAAAGCCTAAGGCTTTCGAGGCCTGTGAGTGTTTGCTGTACAAGTCTATGAAAATGTTACATTTGAATTGATTGCTTTTTGAATAGTATTGCAATGGCATTCATACATTTTAAGTGTTGGTTAAGAGTCCATATACTTTTCAGGGACTTACTTACTTATGTCTTCTTGGTGTTTATAGCAAGTGCAGGAGCTGGAAACCTTAAGGCACGGTTTGAGAACATGGCGAAGGCCTCAGATGAAGAGAACAGAAAGAGAGCAGAGGAGGAGAAAGCCAGAAGACTCGCTCGAGAGAAGAGAGAAAAGGAAGAGGCACAACGCAAACAAGAGGTTCATATTTGTGTTTATAACCACACACACGCATATACATATAGATATGCTTGCTGCACTTTTAATAGAAATGCATGACAAGAACAGATACCCCACCCACACACACCAGCTTTCTTTTTCACACACTAATGAACGCTTTGTAATGCTGGTCATCTTCTCTCTAAAGGAGCGGAGCAGGCATGAAGAGGAGGAAGAGGACCAAAGACCACCACCTGTGCCAGCATCACAAAAACCCCCACCTGTGCCAGCATCACAAAAACCCCCACCTGTGCCAGCATCCCAAAAACCCCAAGAGACATTCCGAAAACTGCCTGAAATTCCCAGAGATGAACCAGAGGAAGAGGCTCAGGCAAGAACATTTTTATTGTATCTTCACCGCTCATTTGAAGAAAAGAATTTGATGCATTTTTTAAAGGAGAGGTTCACTTCCAGAATAAAAATTTCCTAATTTACTCACCCCATGTCATCCAATATGTTCATGTCTTTCTGTCTTCAATTACAAAGAAATTAAGGTTTTTGAGGAAAACTTTCCGGGATTTTTCTCTATATAGTGGACTTCAATGGGAGCCAATGGGTTGAAGGTCCAAATTGCAGTTTGCAGTTGAAAAATTACTAGTTGTTTCGCTAGATAAGACCCTTATTCCTCGGCGGGGATCGTGTGGAGCTGCATTGAAACTGCAGTTTGGACCTTCAACCTGTTGGCCACCATTAAAGTCCACTATATAGAGAAAAATCCTGGAATGTTTTTCTTTAAAAGCCTTAATTTCTTGACTGAAGACAAAAAGACATGAACATCTTGGATGACATAGGGTGAGTAAATTATCAGGAAGTGAACTTCTCCTTTAAGTCATACATGTGCAGAATATTAACGCTTTAACTCAAGTATTATTACAACTATTATTTTTGCTGACATGAATGATAACCTCATGAAGGTGACTTGATTTACACTGAAGAAGAGACTTGAGTCATATCTAACTAAAATGATAAAAATTTAACTTGAACCAGTGAGCAAAAACCCAGAACACCCTAGAAATCACAAATATTTCTACTCAGAACTGCATAGCAGTGCTTCAAATTTTTTTGAAAATGTAGATTAGTTGTTGATTCTTCTGTACCCTTTTGTTGAAGGACAAGTAATGAGCTATCATCAGCTGCTTGGTGTGTGTTTTAGGTAGAGGATCAGCCTGAATATGAGGAGCCGCCATTACTGCCGCCCCGCTCAGATGACTTGATTGAAGAGGAGGAAGAGGAGGACCAAACTTATGCTGAATGCGAACCTCCCCCCATACCTCAGGAAGAGGATTATGAGGATATTGGCTCATATGCTACTGCAGGTTTGACACAAACACATAGACATTTGTGACCCTGGACCACAAAACCAATCTTAAGTAACACGGTTATATTTGTAGCAATAGCCAAAAATACATTGACTGGGTCAAAACAATCAATTTTTCTTTTATGCCAAAAATCATTAGGATATTAAAGATCATGTTCCATGAAGATATTTTGTAAATTTCCTTCCACAAATATATCAAAAGTTAAGTTTTGAGTAGTAATATGCATTGCTAAGAACTTTATTTTTTCTCAATATTTTGATTTTTTTTGCACCCTCAAATAGTTGTCTCCAAATATTATCCTATTCTAACAAACCATACCTCAATGGAAAACCTATTTATTCAGCTTTTAGTTGATGTACAGATCTCACTTTAAAAAAATTGACCCTTATGACTGGTTTTGTGGTCCAGGTTCACATGTGTTCACTGTGGAAATCAAAGCCAAAGCCACATTATGAAAAAGTAGATGAGTTTAAATATTACAGCTATAAATGTATGTGATTGCTGACAGCTGTATTTCCTCATTTTTTTATAGCTTCTTCAGCAGCTGTTGATAATGATTATGAAGATCTGAGTGGGGGAGGACAAACAGCCACAGCCATTTATGACTACCAAGGAGGTACGTGCAACCATTACAGTTCACAGCAACTTATAGATACCTCATTGACATTGTATTTTATGAATTGAGTTGAGTTTTTAGTTCAGTCTGCTGTGTATCATGAATATGAATCATACTTTTGCAGAGGCCAGTGATGAGATCTCCTTCATGCCAGGGGACATCATCACTGACATTGAGATGGTGGATGAGGGTTGGTGGAAAGGAACATGTCATGGTGTCACAGGCCTGTTTCCCGCCTCTTTTGTGGAGCTTAATTAGTTGCTAATAATCAGTGATCAAATTTATGTTTATTAGCCACTTGCAGGCAATTATTTTTATTGCATTTTTTATGACATACAAGTGCAATATGCTAACATGTACAGAATGAACATTTTAATTAGGCTAGAAAATTAGTTCTTTTTGATTGTTTTAATGAGCCTGGATCTATTAGCTGAACAAAACCATTCTGTACACATGGTTAGTAACCAAATAACATGCACATTAATATATTTTTTTCTATTAACATATTAGATTAAAATATATGATTATATACACTACCGTTCAAAGGTTTGGGGTCTGTAAGATTTTGTAATGTTTTTGAAAGTCTCTTTTGCACACCAAAGCTGCATTTATTTGATCAAATATACAGTAATATTGTGAAATATTATTACACTTTGTTTTGTATTTGAATACATTTAAAAATTATTTTTTTAAGTCATAACTGAGGTGCCACATGATCCTTTAGAAATCATTCTAATATGCTCATTTGGTGCTCGAAAAGCATTTTATATTATCATTGTTAAAAACAATGAAAACAGTGCTGATGGATAATTGTGTGGAAACCAAGATATTGTTTTTTAAGGATTCTTTGATGAATAGTAAGTTCATAAGAACAGCATTTATTTGAAATAGAAACCTTGTAACATTTATGTTCTTACTGTTATTTCTGATCAATTTAATGCATCTTTTCCGAATTACAGTATTAATTTATTTTAAAAAAATGACTGGCCTCAGACATTTGAACGATAGTGTGTGTATAACAGAACATTAAAAAAAAAATGTTTAACTAGTCACAAATGTGACCCTGAACCACAAACCCATAAGTATCACGGGTATATTTGTAGCAATAGCCAAAAATACATTGCATGGGTCAAAATTGTCAATTTTTCTTTTATGCCAAAAATTATCAGGATATTAAGTAGAGATCTTGTTCTATGAAGATATTTTGTAAATTTTCTACCATAAATATATCAAAACTTACTTTTTAATTAGTAATATGCATTGCTAAGAACTTAATTTGGACAACTTTAGAGGCGATTTTCTCAATATTTTGATTTTTTGCACCCTCAGATTCCAGATTTTCAAATTATTGTATTATTGTCCTATAATAACAAACCATACATCAATGGAAAGCTTATTTATTCAGCTTTCAGATAATGAAAAATGACCCATATGACTGGTTTTGTGGTCCAGGGTCACAAATTTTTTAGTTAATTTCCAGTCCTACAATATTAAAAATGGATTTTAAGAAGTGCAAATATTCCATGTAATCTCTCAGATAGTGGGATGTCAATATTACATCGAGAATCATTACAAAGTAATTATGAAATGCTGGTAATAGTTTTAAATTAGAAATGTTACATTTTTCACTTTTCTAAAACATTATGCATGGAATATAAAGATTTACACATGTTCTAATATTTTAAGTTGTTTGCTGTGTTTAAAATTGCAATGATAAAGATTTTGGGTTGGTGCAAAGAGAGATTTTATGCAAAAGTACACCATGCTGCCTTATAAAGATACAAAAGCCACTGGCATACGCTTGTTTCGTCATTGACTCAATGTCGTGCATTTGTGTTGACCACAAAATAAAACCAAATCCCCCAAAAAGGTGTATTTGATTTATTAAGAAAAAAAACACTCATCCATATTGTTATTCTGCCAGCAAAGAAAATACCTAATACTTAATTTCTAAGTAAAGCAGACCCACAGATTGAGAGACTGACGTGGAGAGGAAAAAATTTATATTTCATCAGAAGAGTCAGTTGTGTAATACACTGAATGCAGATGACTTACAGTGTCTTGACTCTTTTTTTTTTCTTTCCCCCCTCCATATTAGCTAGTGAGAGCCTGAGTCTCATTACAAGACATTCTCAATGAGAAGCTACAACCACATCTCTCATTAATTCGCCATTACAAGTATTTTTCTGCACAAGGTTGCATAAACAGTCCATAGAAATGTACAAAATGTACATGACAAAGATGCACAGCAAGGCTCCAGTACAGCTGTGACAGGAATAATGTCTGTGCACAAACAGATCAGTTGATCTACCAGGCGAGCCCCTTCTTTAGTTTAGTTTTTCCTTTTTTAGCCACACGTTTGGCTTTCAGTTTCTTCATTTGCCTTTGGTTCATCCAGACCGGATACCGTCCTTGCTCATCCAACATAGTCTTTTTATTGCGTTTAGTGTCTAAATCCATCTTTCCACCATCAGCTGCAAAGCAACAACAGACCTGCATTTAATATGGTAAAACACACAATATATATATAGCCCAAATTGCTATAGTTTCTATACAGGCTCACCTTCTTCTTGCATATCAACATCTTCTGGCTTCTCCTTCACTTTCTCAGACGGCACCACGGTGGCGACCTCGGCGACATCTTTCATGGTGATCTCTCCTTTCTCTCCCTGACCCAGCACTGCTTTAAGCCGGGCCAGTTCTTTGGGTGCGTTTTTCTTTCTTTTCTCCGCCCTCATCTTTCTCCTCCGCTTGCTGCGTAAACTCTTTGCCATCTTGATGGAAACTGAGGAGAGAAGACAAAAATGAAATCACAAAAAGGTATTACAAAAAACGACTCAGTGTCTATATATTCCTCCTAGTCTGGAGAATGTTTATTTGATATTTCCACATTTTCCATGACCATTTTGGGTGTCTACCTCATTAAACACCTGATTAACTTCATCTCTTTATTAGAGAAGCTCCATGAGCCTAAGTCTATTGAAACATGTGCAAATGTTAGTTTCTTCATAAGCATGATAAGAAACAGATACAGACTACACATGACCCGATAAAAATGATTATTCATAATATTACACATCTAAATAGCAATCACTCGCATACCTTTAAATATATTCAGACTCAAGTGAAGAATTAGCTGGAAACTAAAATGTTTGTTAGCCGGTTAGCCATCTCATATATGCAAAAACAGCTTTGTATTTGACTAAACATCACGTACAAACACCGCTCATAAGCGTAATTGCTGACAACACACGGACTTGAATATTTATGCTGTGTTAAAGCTGTATTTATATTCGCAGTGTGTAACTTACATGTATCTTCACAGCTCCTCTGGATACACGTGTATGTGTACAGCTACCGCTGAGCAAATCTTTACAACAGTTCCTGTTTTGCGACAAAACATGGCGTGTTGACGGCTCGTGTGGTCGCCCACTTAATCCAGTAGAGGGCGACAGAACTGCGGCCTACTTTTAACATCTTATAAACTTCAAAATTGCAGGTGAGTTAAAATACGTAAATACACGGAACATAAGTTATAAGTTCCAAGATCTATTTTAAGATGCTCTCCCTCCCAAAAATAAGAGCTTTGTGTTCACTTGAAGGTGAAATACGTTCTCAACCCCAGGTTAAAATGAAGAGCCAGCTATAAGTTGATTTTCCAAAATGTGTAAACACCATACGCTCTGTTTGTTTTGACCAGCCCAACATGTTAACTTTTGGCTGAACTAATAGTGTTGCGGACAAACTGTTTGTGTGAGTCATGGCAGATGGATGACATATGGAGTGTTTGTAAAAGCTCGTCTGAAAAACATTTATGTTTTTGCAATTCCATGTGGTGTCAGTTGCTGTCCTGGAGTTACACACTTCATATTTGCAAACCCTAGTAAATGGCTCAACATGTGTAGTTTTTTTTTTTTTTTTTTTTTTGACTGTGTTGGTCAAGGTTTGGTGGGTTAGTGTGTCCCAGTTAGCTACTAATGTTAGGTACCATGTTTAGATGTTTTATTATTTTCTAGAGGGTTTTTTTGGAGGGTTTGTCTTTTGACATTACAGCTACGTGAAGTGTTTTGAACTGTGTATGTCTTTGTGTTGTCATTTTCTTGTGGCTATATTTTTTGGTGTGTTTTCAAACTACATTCCAGGGACCCCAAGGGGGTACAAAAGGATTGTTATGGGAACTGTGGAAAAGCCGAAAGTGGTGTTAATTATTTTGTATTCTTTCTGTCAGGGTAGTGTAAAACTGCTCTGGAAAGTGTGTGTATATGCTAATATATATATCTAAATATATATATATATAAAAAAGCTAAATGAAATGAAACTGAATTTAAATAGGTTGTCCTCAGGTTCATACAAAGCCAATTTATTTTATTTATTTATTTTTTTTCTTTTTAGATAAGTTAGTTAATTTTGTTAGTTATATTGTATTTATATTGAATTTATGTGATCATTTTATGTATGGCCTTTTTTTTAAATTAATTTTGTTTAAATTAATTGTATTTTACACTGTGTGTATGTGTCTTTATAATACAATATTGACTAGAAAATCATTTAGTATTTTTATATTTTATCGAATCATAATAACATTATTTTTATTTCATTTTTAATTTATATACCTTTTAAAAAAAGATTTAATTAAACTATTTTTTAATTTCATTTTTAATTGTTATATATATTCTGTCTTGTACTGAATCTTGCAGCAGTGTTATTTTAGTATAATTGACATATTTGTTTAATATTTTGAATTTGTTTTTGTAATTTTCATTTTAGTTTAGTAAGTTTGCTTATTTTGTTTTTGACATTTTGACTTTTTTCTTTTTTAACTAATACAGTTTTTATTAATATTTATTTCAGTTTTAGTTATCAATTATTTAGTACATGAAATGAAACAAAATAAAATAAAATAAATAAGAAATGTTGCTTTGGCAAATATTTTTATATATTATATATGTTTATATTTTATATATTATTTTAATTAGCATTTATTTAGTTTCAAGTTATGTACATATTTTCTATGGTTTGAATTTGTTTTGAATTTTAATGTTAATTTTAAAGTTTTATTAATTTTATTGTTTGTTTTTTTTAATGTCTATACAGTGTTTATATTTTTTTTGTCAATTTTATATATATATATATATATATATATATATATATACATACATACATACATACATACATACACACACATACACACACATACTACCAGTCAAAAGTTTTTGAACAATAAGTTTTTTGATGTGCTTTTAAAGAAGTCTCTTCTGCTCACCAAGCCTGCATTTATTTTCATCCAAAGTACAGCAAAAACAGTAAAAGTTAGAAAAATGTTTACTATTCAAAATAACTGTTTTCTATTTGAATATATTTTAATATGTAATTTATTTCTGTGATTTAAAAAAATGTCAAAAAACATTTATTATTTTGTCGAAAACAGCTGATTTTTTTTTTTTAGGTTTCTTTGAATAGAGCATTTATCTGAATTAGAAATCTTTTGTAACATTATAAATGTCAAAAAAACTGTATAGTGTATAATGTTACAAAAGCTTTTTATTTCAGATAAATGCTGATCTTTGGATCTTTCTATTCATCAACTCTTTTAAATATTGATGATAATAATAATAATAATAATAGTAATAAAACAGCATATTAGAATGATTTCTGAAGGATCATGTAACATTGAAGACTGGAGTAATGATGGTGAAAATGTAGCTTTGATCACAAGAATAAATTACATTTTAAAGTATATTCAAATAGAAAGCAATTATTTTAAATAGTAAAAATATTTCAAGATTTTACAGTTTTTGTTGTACTTTGGATGAAATAAATGCAGGCTTGGTGAGCAGAAGCGATTTCTTTAAAAAACATTAAAAATCTTACTGTTCAAAAACTTTTGACTGGTAGTGTATATACTTAATGTTTGTTTAGTTATGTAATGTAATTTATAAGTAATGTGCATGTTTCCTGTGGTTGTAAGAGAGCTTAGTTCTGTTCTCACACAGAACGCACAACACACATTCACATGCAAACGGATTAGAAATGTTATTGTTCTATGCGAATGTTGGATATTGTTCTTCTCTGATACTGGATGCCAGATATTGTCGCCTCTTTTCCCTAGACATGTTAAACAGTCCTGATGTTCCCCTTGGTGCTAACATCATTAGCACATTTACAGTGGACTCCGTCCAGCTTTCAATAAATAAATCCTAGTGTTGTATTATCCCTCTACAGCCCCACAACTCTTTGTAAGTAGATTTTGGTAACACCTCATAGATAAAAACAAACAAACGGAGCATAACCTGCAACCAGTCTGCCATGGGACCAGCAAGTGCTCGCATCAGGAGCGAAAACTGAAAGGCCCATCTGCTGGGCTGTTCCAGTGACATTGCCCTTGGCAGTCAGCTGAGGTCTATTTTGCAGTGGGGGGAGTTGTGTACGTTGTTGTGTGTTTTGATTCCCCCAATTAGGGTTCCTTCAGCAAGAGTGACGTGGCTGTGTGTGGAATAATTAAGTCCCAGGACATCATGCTCTGAAATTATTAGCATGCAAACGGCACACACAAACTCACACAGTCTGTGGCTCTCTTGCACATTCACTCACAACTTGTATGTGTTCTCTTATTGGATTTCTTAGAGTAGCGTTGGCGATAACTATAGAATTTGACACACTAAAAATACTAAAAATGTGGTGCTCAACTTTTCATAAAACGTTCTATTTGCCTGTCTTTTTTTTTTTTTTTTTTGCATCCCACTGCTCTGCATTTTTAAATGCAAAAACAGAGCTAGATGTCTTTGACCTTGCATCTTAAGTTAATTTTGTATTTTTACAAAATTTTGTATTTTTATGTTGTATGTATATTGAATTTTATCTAATATTCCTTTGATTTATGGCATTTTTTAAATGATTTAATTTATTTTATTTAATCTTAACTGTATTTTGCACTATTTGTGTGTGTGTGTGTGTGTGTGTGTAATTCAATATTTTTTTTAGACAGTATTTTAGTTAATTCTGTATTTTAATTATAGCTAATCATATTAACTTTATTTAGTATTTAATGTTTAAATATTTAATGTTTAAGTATTTAATTTAATTTTGGTGGTTTATATCTGAATATATAAATGCAAAAGCATTTAGAGCGTCTTAAGTTAATTTTTAAGTTAATTTTTATATTGTATTTGTAATTAATTTTATTTAATATTCTTTTGATTTATGGCATTGTGTAATTATTTAATTTATCTAATTTTGTCTATTTGTATTTTGCACTATTTGTGTATGTGTATGTACAATTTAATATTTTCTAAACAATAGTTTAGTTAATTTGATATTTTCTACATTTTAGCTAATCATATTAACTTAATTTTTTATTTAATGTTTAATTATTTAATTTTATTTCATTTTAATCATATTTCACACAGTATATATGGAGCTTTATATCTGAATATATAAATGTATAGGAGCCAGACTTCTTTTAAGGTAATTTTGTATTGTTGTATTGTATTTATATAAATAAATATTTTATTCAATATTTATTTTATTTTATGTTATTTATTTTATTATTTTATTTTGCACATTTTGTGTGTGTGTGTGTATAATTCAATATTTTCTAGACAATAGTTTCGTTAATTTTGTATGTTTTTTTTTTATTATTTTTATTGTAGCTAATCATATTAACTTTTTTTTATTTAATTTTTAATTATTTAGTTTTATTATGGTTTAGTTATATTTCACACAGTATATATGGGGTTTTATATCTGAATGTATAAATGCAAAAACATGTAGGAGCCAGACGTCTTTAATCTCATGCCTTAAGTTAATTTTGTATTTTTATATAGTATTTATATTGGATTTTATTTAATATTCATTTGGTTTATGGCATTTATAATAATAATAATAATAATAATAATAATAACTATTTGTGTGTAGGTGTGTATAATTCAAAATTTTCTAGACAATAATTTAGTTAATTTTGTATTTCTATATTTTAGCTGATCATATTAATGATTTAATTTTATTTAATTTTAATCTTATTTCACACAGTATATACTGAGTTTTATATCTGATATACTAATATATAGGAGCCAGACGTCTTTGACCTTGCATCATAGTTGATTTTGTATTTTTATATTGTATTTTTATTGAATTTTATTTAATATTAATTTGATTTATGCCATTATTTAATTATATTTTATTTTGCACTATTTGTGTGTGTGTGTGTGTGTGTGTGTATAATTCAATTTTCTAGACAATTGTTTAATTTGGTATTGTTTTAATTGTAGCTAATCATATTAACTTTATTTTTAATCTAATTTTTAATTATTTAGTTTTATTTAACTTTAATCATATTTCACACTGTATATATCCAAATATATAAATGCAAAAAAATGTAGGAGCCAGACATCGTTGATCTCATGTCTTAAGTTCATTTTGGTTTTTTATATTGTATTTATATCGATTTTTATTTAATATTGATTTGATTTATGGCATTTGTAATTAATAATTTGTTTATTTAATTTTAATTGTATTTTGCACTATTTGTGTGTGTATGTGTGTAATATTCAATATTATCTAATCAGTAATTTAGTTCATTTTGTATTTTTATATTTTAGCTAATCACATTAACCTGATATTTAATTTAATTTTTAATTATTTAATTGTATTTTATTTCAATCATATTTCACACAGTAAAAACATTTGTATTTTTATATTGTATCTATATTGACTTTTATTTTAAATTTGTTTGATTAATGGCATTTTTTAAATTATTTAATTTCATTTGTATTTTGCACTATGTGTGTGTGTGTGTGTGTGTGTAGTTTAGACAAAAAAGATTTGAGAAGAGAGCTACAGTCTCCAAAACTAAAATAAAAGAGTTAATGCTGTTCACTTCTTGTTCATTCATTGCTTTTCTTCCTGTTTTAAACTCACAGATCCCCCTCCAGAGGATTCAGAGAGAGGACTGCCATCATCCCCAGGCCTCTGGTTTCTAGTAGAGACAGCTGATGGTATTTGCTTCGGCCTAAAGCACTATCATGTGCATCGTTAAGACTCAGGAGGGATGGTCTCCATGGAGCTGAATTGCATTGGCAAGCATCGACGAAACAGCATCCTGAGCCCAGGTGAAATCTAAACGCACCGCCTCTGTTTTGTAGTTTTTACGGTCAAGACAGTTTGCAAGTTTCCAGGTGTACGATACTGTATATCTATCACACTTTAAATACACATTTGTGCTGGGTGAGTTTCTTATTTACAGTATACAGTGTATAGTGTAATATGGCAGCCGAATACGAGGAGACCTGCTCCTTGTTAAAAAAAAAAAAAAAAAAAAAAAAAGAGGATCTAGATTAGTTCTGGGGCATTTTTATTATGATATCATAACACACGACTGCCGTGAGTGTTGTTAAAGGCCAGTCTATCACTGTATTATTAGAAATCACACTTACGACCGCAGGCTACATTCTGCAATATCTATTGCTTTTTCATCATGGAGAAGTTGATTACTCTGTAATGGTGGGTTATATGGCTTTGTGTGTGTGTGTGTTTGGTTGAAGGAGGCGTCGGTGGCTCGTGCACTTTGTGGTTGTTTCTGGGTTTAAAATCAATTCGCTGAGTGAGGTTTCTTAGCATGCCTGAAGCATTATTCCCCCACATATTGACTTGTGATGAGAAGGATGTTTATTGAATTGCTTTAATAGAGTTATCTCTCCCTGCCCTCTCTTTGCAATTTTAAATATATATTTATATGGGCAATGTATATGAACACCTGAAGCTAATATTTAACAGCTGTAGAATATAACATACATGCTGGTGAGGTTCAAGAGTCAAGTTCAACTTGCAAAAATATATATTTTATGTCGCTGAATAGATATTTTGTTGTTTTTAACCTTTGTCCAACAAAATATTATAAGGTATCCTAGTATTTCTGCTGTAATTATGATAAAGCTGTTTTTAAAAATAGAAACAGGGAGTTTATATATATTAAATGAATAAGCAACTATTATTTTGTGATTCCTGGAGTTTCATATACTATAAAACTATATGTTTTTCAACCAAAACAATAGTTATTGATTGCAGTTAACTAGATTTAGTTTACATGAATGTATTCATAAAAATGGATTAATTTAAATACGTTTAAGTCATCCTCCAGAAAGTTGCTGAGGTCCTTTGTATGAGTTTAAACAAATTTTTAACTGAAATTCACACTTAATAATTGTGCAGTTTGGTGTTTATTTTTCTTACAGTGACATCTACAACTAATAATAATGCATTTTCTTTTTATTGTTGTAATGAAATGATCATGTAGTTTTTGCTCTCAAAACATAGAAGTAGGGTCCTATGATTTCAGGGATGTGAGGAAAAAAAAGAAAAAAAAAAAGAATTTGGATATAATGTAACGAAATTAATAAAATTAATAAAAAAAATAAATAAAACAGATTTCATAGGGCCTTAAAATCTATTTTTTTATTAAACTTTTAATAAAGTGGTGTTAAATTGTGTAAGTGTCATGATTTAAAATAGACATGCTTGATTAATATTTTTAAATTAACAAATAAAGAAAGTCTAGAAAATTTTAAACTAAAAAAAAAAAAAATCCAGAAAAATGAAAATGGAAAAATAAATAAATAAATAAATAAATATAAACAGATTTCAGGGGGCCTCAAACTTTTTTTAAAAACATGCTGTGAAATTGTGTGATTTTATGATGACATGCTTTTTGATTAATATTTTTAATTTAACAAATAAAACATAGTCTAGAAAAAAATTAAACAGGAAAAAAAAAATGGAATAAAACAACAACAACAACAACAAAAAACAGATTTCATAGGGCCTTAAAGATAAAATTTCTGTTAAACTATTAATAAATTGCTGTCAAATTGTGTTGATTAATTAGACTTTCTTTTTGATTAATATTTTTAATTTAACAAATAAAACAGAGTCTAGAAAAATGAATTGGAAAAAATGGAATCTATATAAATGAAAATGCAAGAACAGAATTTGGGGGAGAAAAATGGAATTTGCCAAAAAAAATAAAATAACTAAAACAGATTTTATAGGGCCTTAAAAATTGGATTTTTGTTCAACTTTTAATAAATTGCTGATAAATTGTGCAAGTTTCATGGTTTCGATTAGCTAGGCATGCTTTTTGATGAATATTTTTAATTTAACAAATAAAACCAAGTCTAGAAAAATGAAAATGGAAAAAAATGGAATTTGGGAAAAAATTTAACGGAATAAAATAAAATAAAATAAAATAAAACAATCACTAGAGAAATAACGACAACATTAACAATGTGAAGTAAACATTAAAACTGCAGCAAGACACTGGTTTTGTACTGCTAAAAATGTCTGAAAGCAAATTAGACTGGAAGCAAGACCCATAAAATTTACAAATGGCTGTGCTTATTTTTATGTGAAGAGTAAGGTGGATAGAGTAACTTGAAGTCCTGTGCTTGCTGGAGACATCCTCTTGGCGCATATACAATAAAGAAAACATTATATTTTTTTTAAAAGAGGATTAAGTTTGTCCAGCACGTGCACTAATCTCACACTAATCTGTAATCATCTGATGTAAACAATACAGCAAACAGGATGCATATGTACCCAAGACAGAAATGCTCTCCAATTCAGTCCGCTGAAAGCGTTTAAGCAGCCCATCTGTGCTGTTGCTCATGTGCTGCTCTTGTTAACTCACACATGGCTTCAAATGATCTCTTTTTAGCGGCCAAATTAACCTTGGAAGGTGGATTTCAACATGTACATTCACTTAAAGGAATCTTACCCAAACTACCAGGGAATTGGTATTATGCATCGCTGCATGTTTAAATCAGAAGCAGTGCAAGCCGGCTCATATTATAAGGAAGACTAATACCGTGGTGATTAATTATTCATGATCATCATTAAGCCACCGATGGCATGTGCACCAATCGTCAGTTTGAATATATGTTGCCATGGTGAAGTGATTAAAATGTATGGAATATATATGGAGGTGGATGAATAATGAATGGAATGTGTGTAGTTGTTTGATTTTAATGAGTCACAGTTTGACTCTGTTCACTGGTTTATAGCAGAACTGACATAAGGTTTATAAACATTGTGATTAGCATTTCCCAAAGGAAATAGAAGTGCTTGCAAGGCAGAAAAAGAATACTGATATATTGGAATGATTTGAATGATCTATAAAAACTTGATTTTTCTGTAATATTGCTAATCTTCATCACTCAAAATTTGAAGGAATATCAGCTGTAGGTATAACACTGTTCTACTAACATGTTTGACAAAATAGCCAAGGCATTTCAACATCAATCTTTATTTTGTGGAAAACACACTGATCAAAATTAGAGATCAGTAACCACTGTAGCACAAAAGAAGATCGCAACTAAAATTTTGGAGGGTTACAGCTGTTAGAAATTAGTAGGAAGTGTAGAGGCCCTTACTTTGAAGGACTTCAATAATCTGCGGCCGCAGGACATCACTAGTTTTTCCACACTGCGCTGGTGTGATTTCGGTCCACTCTTCTTCCGTTCTCTTCCATAGTTTGATAACTGTAGTGGGTTTCTAGGCCATAACTTTGTCGCCAAGGACTTTGGCCAGGACGTTTCATTGTTTCAATGTTTTAAGCTTCAAGGAACTGCTTTAACCATTTTGCGTTGTTATAAAGGCATAGTCTTGGATGAAAATTGCAGGCTGATTGGGAGATGCATGCAGGGAAGGTACTGCATGTTGTGACAAACATTTTACAATTACAATCCCCCTGCCATTTAGCTGTATAAGATGCCCAAAGCCTGCTGCAGAAAACATACCCAAACCGTGACACTTCCTCCTCCTTTCACTGGCTTCTTTATGCACTTGGGCTTCGGTCTTTCCTTAGTTTGCCGTCAAAATGTTTCTCATCAGACCCAGATAAATGAAACTTGCTCTCATCACTAAAGTGAACTTTGGACCAGTTCTTCTTCACACAACATGCTCCTCAGAAAAGGTGAGCTTAGCCTTTTGATTCTTTCTGGTAATGAGAGGTTTGGTCACTGCGGAGTGCACTTTTTTAGTCTGACTTATCTTAAAGAGGTTATCGGATGCAAAGTTTACTTTTACATGTTGTTTGAACATTAATGTGTGTTGGCGGTGTATGTACACATCTACCCTATAATTATAAAAATCCATGCAGTGATTTTTAATTAATCTGTAAAAATAATATCCCCTTTTTCACACCGACAGAGGCCGCTCCCACGATAGTTGATTGACATGAGCGTCTTACCTCAGACCCGCCTTAAATCGGCTGTAACAGTCCGACCTCCATTGTTTCGATGCTGGAGCAGGGATGTTAGTTAGACAAGAATATCTCAGATTGAGCGATTGAGGTGTTGTGTTGCTGGATGTAATAATGAACATAGTGGTCGTCATTTACTCCTGACATCTGAGCTGCTGAAGATGCAGTGGATTACGTTTGTTTGTGAAGGGAATGTGCCTCCTGATCTACATATATCCGTCTGTGTTCGCGTGAATCATTCGTGATCCAGCTTCACTTACAGTAGAAGTGAGTATAAGGGTTTTTAATGAATCTTTGCCATCGCCTTTCCTAATAACATGCTAGTTAGCAAGTTTAGTGGCTAAATGTGGCTAAATGCAGCTAATGTAAACAGGCTCGTCACTCCACAGAGAGAAGAGGGGGCGGGGCGAGCAGAGCTCATTAACATTTAAAGCAACCTCGACCAGAACAGGATGATTTTTGCAGAGGTGATTTTGTCAAGGTAAAAAGGGTGTTGTTTTACACTACCATTGAGAATTTTTAACCAAAGTATATTATAGACTTTTCATTAAGACCCTAAAGAATCATTTTAACTTGTGGAAAATGGGCATCTGATGACCCCTTTAACTGTCACTCCCATTTTTGAACACAGACATAAAAATGCACTATCCAGATTTAAATTTTTATAATTCATGAATGAAAACATTTTGTAATATAATTTTAATGTACATTTCTGTGGTAATGCAATGTCTGATTTTAAAATGCCTTTCAGAGGATGAATTTTGAGATTTTAAGTTTTGAACTGATATTTAATTTCTTATGATTTCTAAAACGTGTTAGGGAAAAAGGCAACGAAGAAAGTCTTTTGTGACAAAGGTCAGAACTCGTGTTATGATGTAGATTTTTTTAAGTTGCACTCTTGACGTATTAATCTATTACTTTTCCTACATAATTTGTAACGCAAAAAATATGGTAAAATATCAATTTAGGAGTCTTCGACCTTTCCAATGATGTATAGTTTGTCAAGACTAGATTAGGATTTATTTGTAATATGGTGAAGTAAACTTAGGCATCCCACAGAGCAGATGGTGACAGTTAAAGGGTTAAACATGCCAAGACAGATCCTTACCCTGTTCACTGAAGTGGCAAGCAATTCCAGCTGCAGTGCTGAACCCGATTCCCCATTGAGAGTTTCCATATTATCCTGTCTTCTCATGCATTTGTCTTATGTGGACGACCAGCCTTTTTAGGGAACTAGAATGAGTTAGTGTCATTGTAAACCTGCAATACTGGAGAAATCACAAATTTGGAACGACCAGCTTCTCTTGCAGTGGCTGAAAGGTTCGTCCCTTCAGCCTTCATCTGGACAACCTCCTGTCGCAGAGTTTCAGAAAACCGCCCTTCTACTTCTGTTAGGATAACATCTAATAGGACTAAGCAGTGACCTTGAAATTCAGAAATTGCAGGTTGTTCGCTAAGTTTGATCTCCACTGTATATGCAAGGAAGACAAGTCAAATCACGATTTTGCTGTTATATGTATAGAAGAAGACAAAATGCAATTCTGTATGCAAATACTGATGACACCATTGCTGCTGGTTACGCTGAACATTAAAATTTATGTAAGAAAGTAGATTTTCATACTTTAGTCCTATTTTTTCGTACATTGTAAATAGTACATGTTAGGCTATAGTTATGATTTAAAAATAACTTGTATGTAATACATTGAAAGCTTGAAGTTTAATGTCTTTGTATAGAATGTTTTCCTTCAGAAATCTATGAAATGTCAATGAAATATTGATCAGACGATTGCCGATTCCAGTGGTTTTCAACCGTTTTGACTCATATCCACACAAATAAATGTAAAAAATCTTGTGTAATATAACTTCTTTCTTTTTTTTTTTTTTTATTGTATTTGTTATACTTGTATTTTCTGAATTGTTTTTACCATGAAAATAGCCTAAGATGCGGACATGGCATTAAATAAAAATATACTACTACTACTACTACGACTATTGTAAAATGTATATATTTATTATTTTAAAAAACCTCAGAAAGATGACTTTTCAGTTATAGAAATCACACTTTTACAATGTATTCAGGTTTTTTCATACTTATGTACCCTGGTGTTTTAAAGAAAAAAAAGTTGGTGGGGCGAATTGAAATAAATATCTCGATTTTAATTTGTTTAGGCTTTTAATGCTTGTTTTGTCATATTTAAAATATTTCTAGGTAATCCTGAGGGCCGTTTAAAAGTTTCCCAAGGCACCCTAGTTGAAAACCTCTGTCTTATTCAGTATTAAACAACTTTCTGGCTGTTGCAACACATTTCACAAGTAAAGAGGTTAAAAGAAAAATACACAATAGGAAAAGACTAAAAGTCAAACTTTTTATTGTAGTAATTAATTACATTTCAGATGACAATAATGCTCTGATTTCCTTGCAAATCAGTTCTCACTGGGCAGTGTTTCTTAGTGAGAATGCTGTGATATGAAGTCCACACATTCAGCTTACACTTGCACTTCGTGACACGTTTCATGGTGCTGTCACCATATTGTTTCATAATCACTCAATCAGCACGTGTTGTCATCTGCTGCTGCACGCTCTTACCTTGAGGTGACAATTGTTCTGTACCTTCAGAATAGGCCGCTTATATAAGCCCTGCTTTTTTGCTAAGCAAAAAGCGTGCCGCTCCTGCCCAGCAGGGGGAGCATCACCTGGAGGGTCTGAATTTGCAGATGTACAGTTAAGTAGCAGGCATATGAGTGTGCAGGAATATGCCAGGATGAGTGCTTCGCCCTGGGCTTCGGTGCCCACTACTGTCCATCTGGGGACACTGGCAGGCCAACGCTAATTCAGCTCGCACCACTGCACAGGTGCCGAGGGTCAGATGTTCAATGAATTTGTCTGCATTAAAAAGATCTTTGTTTAAATAAACAACTCTTTTAAATGAATAGAATTATATATATATGACCCTGGACCACAAAACCAGTCTTAAAAGGTAAAATTTTTTTTAAATTGAGATTTATACATCATCTGAAACCTGAATAAATAAGCTTCTCATTGATGTATGGTTTTTAGCATCAGACAATATTTGGATAAGATACAACTATTTGAAATTCTGGAATCTGAGGGTGCAAAAAAATCAAAATATTGAAAAAATCGTCTTTAAAGTTGTCCAAATGAAGTTCTTAGCAAAGCATATTACTAATCAAAAATTACGTTTATATATATTTACGGTAGGAAGTTAACAAAATATCTTCATGGAACATGATCTTTACTTAATATCCTAATGATTTTTGGCATAAAAGAAAAATAGATTATTTTTTGAACGGGCCTTAATTCATACAAATTCGTAAGACCTCGCTCATACGAATTCATGCGATTTGTGAAAAATCATATGTATTTGGGAGGTGGCTAATTCGTAGGATGAAATTGCAAGAAAAATTCTATGAATGATGTCGTACAAACTTGTACGAATTAGCCACCTTGTAAAATATGTAAAAGATGCGAATTTAACTTAAGCGCAAAACTGGAACGTCGCTTAAAACATTTGCGAATGAAGGAGCCAAAAAGAACAAACTCGTCACTTCCTGATAAACTGGCACTCAATATCACTAAGAAAAGTAGGAGAAGTCACTAAAATATTACAGTTTACATATGATAAAATACAGGTGAAAGGGAAAGGTCCATGAGGCAGGAATCGAACTCGGGACAACCAAAGCGCAACTACATGTCAACGCACTGCCCACAAGGCTAAAAAAGTCTAAAAATGGTCTAAAGTCTAAGTCTAAAAGAAAAACGTTCTTTTACGGTGTCCTTGTTACACATGTACTTACTGTAGTAATAACAGTAAATTATGCATAATTACATGCAACTAACCTCAAACCAAACCCAACGCTAACCCTATATCCTAAACCCAACTCTACATATTAATTAATTATTACTCAGCACTTCAATTTACAATTACACTGTTTATTAAAACTGATAAGAATTATAATGTATTATGATTATTTAACTTTTTGTTTATATTATCATGTTCATGAACACTTAAAACTATAATAATTTAAACCAATATTCCTATGATGGATTCTCTGATTTTTATACTTTTCAAATGAAATTTAAAAATATCAAAAATAAATGAGGACTCACTCTAAAAAATGCTGGGTTAAATACAACCCAGCGCTGGGTAAAATATGGACAAGCCCAGCAATTGGGTTGTTTTGACCCAGCGGTTGGGTTACTACCCAGAATGTTTGGTTTAATATTTAACCCAACCGCTGGGTTAAAACAACCTAGTTGCAGAGTTTGTCTATATTTCACCCAGCGCGGGGTTGTATTCAACCCAGCACTTTTTAGATTGCATGAAAAGTTGTCAAAACAGTTTGGTGTTTTGTGATTTTTATTTTTTATTTTTTTATTGTTTATTTTTGGCCGTTGTTTGGCTGAAGTTTGGAGAGAATTGTTCCAGTTTAAAAACGAGGCCTTTTGATAGCATCCATGGCATTCATTTTAGCTCGTCCCGTTGATTTCAACACTAAAAAATGTTGGGTTAAAAACAACCCAGCACTAGGTGAAATATGGACAAACCCAGCAATTGGATTTGTTTTGACCCAGTGGTTGGGTTAAATGTTTAACTGACCTGCTGGGTAGTTTTTATTAACTATTGCTTAAAAATGACTAAATTTCTTGCTTAAAATGAATCCGAAATAGTTTGGAAATTAATGTGTATTATTATGTTCAATAAATGAACATTTATATATATGAACATTAATATGTTGAATACATGCTAATTAAATAATAAACATTTTTAAAATTGCTAGTAACTATGTCTCTAAATTTTAATTTACAACCTGTTTTTCATTTTAAGCCAGCCATATAGTCATTTTTAAACAATAGTTGAGTTAAATAAAACTACCCAGAAAGTTGGGTTAAACATTTAACCCAACTGCTGTGTCAAAACAGCCCGGTTGCTTTGTTTGTCCATAATTCACCCAGTGCTGGGTTGTATTTAACCCATAATTTTTAAGAGCAGTGTTGGGGAAAGTTACTTTCAAAAGTAATGCATTACAATTTTGCGTTACTCCCTGAAAAAGTAACTAATGGAAAGTAATGCGTTACATTACTTTTGCGTTACTTTTTAAATCTGGGCGGTGCTTGCTTCCTTGTTTTCAATATAAAACAATTCTAATGTAAAAGCCCTTTTACACCAAAAGTGAAATGATTTCACCTCAGGCTGAGAGAAAAGTACGTTTATGCAGGATATCACTCTTTAGCTATAAAAAATGAAGCACAAATGTTATTTTATCTAAAGCAATTTTTGCTTATTAGTATGGTTGAATTGCATCATCGAAGGTCAGCAGCAAAGACACTGGTTAATAAAATGGGATTAAATACATAAAGGATATTTGTTTTATTTAACATTTAATTAGTGCAGAGTTTGCATTTCACTGTTTTTATTCATTTTGAGGAATACTGAATCTATTTTTTGTGAGTGAGATGAATTAATGCATGTTCACATTTAGTCTAGAATACAGTAACATCATGTTTACTCCCAATTTCCCAACAGGAGGCTTGTCAATCAATAAATGTGGAGAAAAGTAACTGGCGTTACTTATTTGAAAAAGTAACTCAGATATATTCTTATAAATTCAAAAGTAATGTGTTACTTTACTAGTGACTTGAAAAAAGTAATATTATTACGTAACTCGCGTTACTTGTAATGCGTTACCCCCAACACTGTTTAAGAGCGTCAAATAAAATGTGTACAGTAACACACTTACAGTAGAGGTGTACAATAGAGAGACAAAAAATATGGAAAAAACGGGAAAGTGAAAATAAAGACATTTTATTTCTGTGTAGTTCTCTGTATAGTTACTGGCAAGGCCGATAACTCACTTACACTTTCCTTCATCCTGACTTGATACAGACCTTTTGCCTGTATTCACATAGAAATTATGTGACAGATCGGTGATGAATGGAATCGGGAGGACTTTCCCCATCCCCGTTTGCCTGAATCTGGCCGCGCTCCAAAGTTGAAGCGACTCTGAGCTCAGAGGGTCCCTGTACGGCTCAGGTGGATTACTGTAAATCGATCGCACAATTGATGGGGCTCCAAGCTTTTGCCTTGGCCTGACAAAGACAAATGCACTTAGTGAATAACGATTAAAAAACGCTAACAATACCTTTGCGACAGATCAAATACTTTCACATTCATCTGTCTGAGGGTGATTTAATGGAGTCATGAGATTTTTTTTTTTTTCATAGTAAATCAGAGCTCACCATATATCCAGCCTGTTTTAGTGATTTTTTCTCATAGCTCTGCGGTGGTGCTCTAGCGCTCACGGACACTATCCTTTACGCTGAGTCGGTTAGCTTTGTTCAGCATTTGTTGCCTAGCAACGTGCTTTCCCTGCCCGGTTTAATGTTCTGCTGCCTCAACATTGGAGAGTCACATCTATGTGTGTTTTGTGCGTCTCCCTTCTCAACTGTCTTTCACCTGGGAGCCATGTCAAAGGGGGTGGAGCATTACCCTGAGTTACGTCAGCGCATGTTAAAGCAATGGATGAGATATGCTACATGCTATATGCAGTTACATACAAGGGAATGTGAATAAGAGGTATGATATATAAGTATAAATAGAGTTTGGTATTGCACCAGTTTTAACTGGACACTATATTGCACATTTTTATTGCATAGTGGCCTCATTTAACTGTTCATAAGTTGAAGGCCTGAGGAAAGAAACTTGCCTGGCTGTTCTGATGTTCAGTGTTGTGTAGCGCCAACCAGACAACAACAGTTTAAAGAGAAAGTGGCCTGGATGTGAGGGGTCTAGTGAGATTTTTCCAGTCCTTTTCCTCACTCTTGAGTATAGATTTTGGATTGTGATTCTCTCAGCAGTCTGGACTATCTACTTTAGGGCCAGATTTACTAAACAGAGCACAATTCCATAAAAGCGCAGATAGGAGGGGAAAGTTCTGCATGTGATTTACTGGCAATGCGCACATTAAAGAACACAGACATGGCCGGATCTTTTCCATTAAGACTAGCGTAATCTACCAAGAGCAGCGCAAATTAGCGCCTGCTTTAAGACATGCTTTTTGGGGCATTAAATAAGGGCGCAAATGCTAGTAAATCGCATTGCATGATTCATTTTAATACTCTCTTCCAATAAATTTTGCATTTAAAAGGGAAACTCCTACAAATGCATATTCAATAAGGTCAAGCACAAAAATAACACCTTGTCAGCGCTAATTCTTCGCTAATTTGTCTTTAGTAAATCCTGACGGTAGTATTTTAACGGCAAAAGATGGTTTGCGCTGGCGCAAGCTGTTAGTAAATCTGGCCCATAGTCTTCTGAGGTCTGGATTGGTAGTTGAGCCAAACAGACAGTTACAGAAGTGCAAAGGACAGCCTCTATTGCCGCTTTTCCACTGCATGGTACGGCTTGGTTTAGACAGGTACGCCTCACTTTTGGGGGGTTTTCCACTGTGTGCAATACCTAGTGCCTGGTACTTTTTTTAGTACTAAAATGTGATGTGTAAACACTGCAGATCACTCAACTGCATCATTCATGACCTGTTAACTTGATAAGCAAGTGATGTTCTTCAGGTGGGCCAACACTACTCTTTCAAATGACTTCATGACCACAGATGTTAGGGCAACAGGTCTGTAGTTGTTAAATGCCATGGGTGCAATGGGTGGGGATTGGGGATGATAGTGGAGTATTTAAAGCAGTAATGGACAGTTCACACAGCTCTAGTGATCTGTTGTAGATCTGTGAGAAGATGGTGGCCAGCTGGTCAGAACAGGTTTTTTTAGACAGGCTGATGAGGTGCTGTTTGGGACTGGTGCTATCCTTGTCTTCTGTTTACTTTGAAGGCCCTACATGCATCCTCACTTATTTAGTTTATTAGCAAGTTGTTGATTCTCTACAGTTGTAGGATGACATCTTGTAGTTTGTGTTGTTTTTGCCTGTTTGTTTATGTACCTTACTGCATGCTTTGCAGCAATTTCAAAGTGAAATGTCCAACATGACACTGCTTGAGGTACGTATTGCAGCTGTACAGAATTCAAATATCTGGGGAGTGTCGCTAAAGGTTAATGCTCTGTCATGTTGGAAATATCCCCTACACCAAACCCAACTCTAAACCAACAAATGCAGTTGATGCAGCCGTGCTATTTTAAGGGGGTCATCGGATGCAAAGTTCACTTTTACATGTTGTTTGAACATTAATGTGTGTTGGCGGTGTATGTACACATCTACCCTATAATGATAAAAATCCATGCAGTGGTTTTTAATTAATCTGTAAAAATAATATTCCCTTTTTCAAATCAAGCCTTTCTCAGATGCATCTCTGCAGTCACCTTTCCTAATAACATGCTAGTTAGCAAGATTCACGGCTAAACACGCTAAATGGGGCTAAAGTAAACAAGCTCATCACTCCACAGAGAGAAGAGAGGGGCGGGGCGAGAAGAGCTCATTTGCGTTTAAAAGAACAACCCCTCAGAATGGGTTGATTTTTGCAGAGCTCATTTTGACAAGGTAAAAAGGGTGTTGTTTTACACTACCATTGAGAATTTTTAACCAAAGTATATTATAGACTTTTCATTAAGACCCTGAAGAATCATATCAACTTGTGGAAAATGGGCATCTGATGACCCCTTTAACTTTATACAGATTTGAGCTGTTTTGTCAAATCATAGTTTCACAGTGTTCGTACCAGAGCTCTTCATCGTTTAAGTGCAACGCCATATCACTTGAGCTACCGAGCAAACCTACTGAATTAGAAAACTCATGCATATTAAGCTTTATATGTTACAACAACGTTCAAAAGTATCAGTTTTCAAATCATGCAGGATGTTAAATTTTATTTTATTTTATTAATTCAAATTCTGTGTGTAAATCATACTTTGTGTGAAAAGGAGTAAAAGTTTTTGTTTTACTGCCTCTAGTGTTCATTTCAACTGGAAACTGCAGTGATTCGTACATATAGGTACGTTTATCAGTTTTTCGGAAATGTATATAGACGCACGCATTTCCACTGAGCCTATGTTGCTCCTGATCTAACAGATAAAGCTCAGGACCAAAAGCTGGGTTAGTTTGGTCTGGAGGAGTGCTGGGCTGATGGTGTTGAAAGCCAAACTGAGGTCCAGAAACAGGATCCTTGCATAAGTTCCTAGTTTGCATGATAAAGTGCAATCCCTTGTTGACTCCATCATCCGTCGACGTGTTTACTTAATAAGAAAACTGCAGGGAGTCCAGGAAAGGTCAAGTGATGTACTTCAGGTAGGCCAACACCAGTCTTTCAAACGACTTTATGACCACAGATGTTAGAGCAACAGGTCTGTAGTCATTAAGTCCTATGATTTGTTTTTTTTTTTGGAATATGTATCTATCTATCTATCTATCGCTATCTGTTGTTCTGTCTAGATCGTTATGTTGTTCCGTTGTTCTGTCAATAGAAATAATTAAAAGTTAATTATTACTAATTAAAAAATAATTAATTATCATCGCAGGTGCATCAGATGTTGTTTTGATTCTGATTAGGTGGTGAGGTCTGCAGGTGTTGAGGTGGTGGGTGGATGCCGGTGACTGTTTTCGCCTGTCATCAGCTAGCGGTAAACAACAGGTGGTGCAGTGCCGAAAGAGTAGAGGCTGTATACCCTCTGCAGAAAGCTATTCTCAGCCTCATTCTCCCATATATCCACAGTTCCACTGCAATTTCACAATGCACATCCTCAAAGGGAACTGACAGCATGTACCTCCAATCCATCAGACTGGTCCTACCATCTTCTCTTCTCTGTCTGTTGTTTTGTCTGTTTCAAACATAAGCTATATCGGGAGAGGAAAGACCACACCAACTAACACGGCACAAGCAATGCCACATTCGTCTCTGGTCGCCACCCACAATTTATACCTTAAGCTGCAAGTTGAAAAGGCAGATTAGATTGCATCTCTTCTGCTGGTGTTCTGCCGTAGCAGACAGTCTGTGTTAAATATGGCTTGGTTACATCAGGACACATATTGCACATCTAATGCTCAGTGTTGTACTGCCTAAAATTTATATATATATATAGGCAAAAGTACAAAACAAAATGACTACAACTTTAAACTGAAAATATCCAAAACTGAAATAAGATTAGTTTGTGGTATTGATTTCTTTAATTACTGTAGATAGAGTCTAATGGGCTTTTTTTTTTTTAAAGCTTTGTAAGATCCGTTTTAATTGAAGATATGTAAAAATACATTTCTGTTGTTTAGTATTTCAACATGAAAATCAGTTTTTCCACTATGCTGTAAGACAAGATTTAATACATGTTTGTCCCTTGTGATTAATACTGTGTAGTTTTCTCTGTAATAAGTTTTTTCATCTCAGGTGTAACACCTACTGTACAGAATCTGAACTTTGTGTGTGTGCAGAGGCGGATGTCAGTGATATTATCTGCTTGAGAGAGACTGAAGACAGTCTGCGTGAAGCGGTCTCCATGGTGGCAGTGTGTGTGTACGTGTATGTGGGAGTTTGGACACAGCACTGGAAATGAATGAGTGTCTACAGCATCTTGCCTTTTTAAAATAAATCTTCAATGTCAGACTCGATCGGATCGCTGAAAACACATTCGAAGGTGGTCAGGGACAGATTCTGACAGCTTTTACAGAAATGCAAATGCTGATGTGTTTTCATTATCCGTATACAAATTCATAGTCTATATAATATGTGAGTGATGCTTTCCATTGGTCATATTGAAGAGGTTCAGAGCAGTGTGGCATAACGGAATGTTATTCAGCTGATATATATGGTGTGATTTTAAACGAGCTTCATGTTTCACCTGCTTATCGGTTGTCAGGAGCTTTAACGGGAATAACTTGTTGAGGTTTTGGCAGAACTAAAATGGCAAGTGATGTCAGGATCTTTATAATATACCTAGGCTTTTGGGGCTTTCTGACACTTTGTGGAAATTGATATTGATTTTGTTATGGGGGGGTGGGAGACCATTGAAGAACTGAGAAGGCAACTGAGCAGGCTATATTCAGACTGACATATTGCTAGATTTGTTTGCTTTATTTCTCCAAACATCACTTTACAATCTCCTATTTGTGAACTCTAGACTTATTTGTGGACTTTTCAAAATGTACACATGTGGTACAATGTTTGGGGTTGGTACGATTTTTAAAATGTTTTGGGATTGGGTGACATGATTGCTGTTAACGCGCAATATCACGTCTTTCACACAAGTTGAAAAATTTCAACTCGATCGGAGAGTTTGCATGACGCATTGTCGTACAAGCCAATCAGCGTTTGACACTGGTTGTATATCAATAATGGTTGTGTGCACATCAAAAGTGAATTCAATTAATTGTGCAAGTAGATTACATACAAAGTTAATGCGAAAACTCGAATAGACGCAAATTTATGCTGGACGACCCAAATTACACGAATTGGACGACACGATTGCCAGGCATGTTGAAAATTTTTAACTCGTTTGGAAAGTTTGCATGACAAGTTGTGCAAGCCAATCTGCGTTTGACTCTGGTTGTATATCAATCATGGTTGTGTGCACATCAAAAGTGAATTTAATTCATTGCGCAAGTAGATTACATACAAAATCAATGCAAAGACTCGAAGAGACGCAAATTCGTGCTGCAACCCAAATGGCACGAATTGGGCAACGCGATTGCCGCGCAAGTTGAAAAATTTCAACTTGAAATTGTGCTGTGCGACCCAAATGACACGAATTGGGCAATGTGTTTGCCACACAAGTTGCAAAATTTCAACTCCATTGGAAAGTTTGCATGACATGTTGTTGTGCAAGCCAGTCAGTGTTTGACTCTGGATGTATATGAACAATGGTTGTGTGCACATCAAAAGTGAATTTAATTAATTGTCTGAGTAGATTACATACAAAGTCAATGCAAAGGCTCGAATAGACACAAATTTGTGCTGGGCAACCCGAATGACATGAATTGGGTGGCGCAATTGCGACGCAAATTGTAAGATCTCAACTCGATTGGAAAGTTTGCATGACACGTTGTGTGCAAGCCAATCAGTGTTTGACTGTGGATGTATATCAACAATGGTTGTGTGCACATCAAAAGTGAATTTAATTAATTGTCTGAGTAGATTACATACAAAGTCAATGCAAAGACTCGAATGGATGCAAATTTGTGCTGGGCGACCTGAATGACACGAATTGGGCGACATGATTGCCACGCAAGTTGAAAAATTTCAACTCGATCGGAAAGTTTGCATGGCGCAAATTGGGCGGCACGATTGCTGCGCAAGTTGAAAAATTTCAACTCTATCAGAAAGTTTGCATGACACATTGTTGTGCAAACCAATCAGCGTTTGACTCTGGCTGTGTATCATTAATGTTTGTGTGCACATCAAAAGTTAATTTAATTAATTGAGCAAGTAGATTACATAGAAAGTCAGTGCAAAGACTCGAATAGACGCAAATTTATACTGGGCAACCCGAATGACGCGAATTGGGCGACGTGATTGCCACACAAGTTGAAAAATTTCAACTTGATCAGAAAGTTCGCATGATGCGAATTAGGCAACACGATTGCCACGCAAGTTTAAAAATTTCAGCTCTATCAGAAAGTTTGCATGATTCGAATTTGGCGACGTGATTGCTGCGCAAGTTTAAAAATTTCAAACCCAATTGTGCTGGGTGACCCGAATGACACAAATTGGGCGACGTGATTGCTGTGCAAGTTTAAAAATTTCAACTCAATTGTGCTGGGTGACCCGAGTGACACGAATTGGGCAACATAATTGACATGCAAGTTTAAAAATTTAGGAAAGTTCGCATGACGCACTGCTGTGTACTGTGATGTAATGTACTCGAATAATTAAATACAGTAAAAACAGTAATATTGTGAAATATTATTACTGTTTTCTATTTTAATGTTTTAAAATATATATTATATTATTATATTATTAAATTATTCTTGTGCAGTCATTACTCCAGTCTTCAGTGTCACATGCTCTTTCAGAAATCAGGTGTGAAAACAGTAATATTTTTTGTGAAACTATAATGCATTTTTTTCAGGATTCTTTGATGAATAGAAGAGTACAAGAACAGTATTTATTTGAAATAGAAATCTATAACACTGTAAATGGTTTTACTGTCATTTTTAAATAATTTAATGCATCCTTGCTGAATAAAAGTATTTCCTTGAAAATAAATAACTAACTAACTAACTAATTAATTAATTATTACTTATTTACTGACCTCAGACTTTGGAATGGTAGTGTATAAATAATAATAATGGGGTAAAATGATGAAAATAAATAGTAGTTTTCTCTTCTCACCCCGCTTTTTCTTTTTTTTTTTTCACCAGGCAAAAATCATAAACAAATTGTTTCAGAAAAGTAATTTTAGTTTCTAAAAGCCCCTAACCAATAGTAAAAGCAAACACCACAACATATAATTGCAGAATGCCCTTTTAGTAAATATCACATTCAGGCAATATTTTAACCTTCCTGAAATACTCTGAAATAAGCAATTAGACTAATGTTTTTATATGCAGGTAATTTTTTTGATAACCTCCAAACATAGAAATTTCATCTGAAGCTCTCATAAACTAATCTCTTTTCATTTATATCATGAAATGGATTATATTTCATGGCAGATAAATACCTCATGTTATTCATAAAGCCACCCAGCAAGCTGCAAAGCTGAATAATTCAAATTAAGCAGCAAAAACTGAGGAAAAGTGGCAATCACTTATATTTTTGTATAGTCATAATCCTGTAAATATACTAAAATAAATTCCATGTCAGAACACTGCTGTCAGATTTTCTGTGTTGAGGTTGGATTGTAAGGCTCGGCCTGTGTGTGGTAAGTGGTGGTCCTGTGTGATTGGAGTGTGGCAGCAGTGTGGTGTACGTGACAGAGAGATCTCAGTGTGACTGCTGTGACGGACGCCAACAAAGGCACCGCGTTCCCCATCGATCTCGCAGCATGAGTGACAGCTCTTGTCAGCGAGCTCAAACTTATCGAGAGGGTTTTACGTACAAATAAAGCTGAAAATGGATGAAGGCGCATTTGCCCGATGTTTGCCTCCGGTGAGAGTAGATGCCAATCTTCTTTATACTTTTAAACGAGACCAAGGAATGTTTACAGTAGACGGTGTAGGGGAGGTTTTGCGCCAGTAAATGTTTCTTGGGTGGGTTTATTTTTGATGTCAGTTTCTGTATTAAAGTATTGACTATAGAAAAGCTATTGAACATTTCCATCATTCCTGCCTTAGCAAAAACAAACAAACAAACAAACAAACAAAAAAACAGGCGTTCTCTCTCTCTCTCTCTCTCTCTCTCTCTCTCTCTCTCTCTCTCTCTCTCTCTCTCTCTCTCTCTCTCTCCCTCTCTCTCTCTCTCTCTCTCTCTGTTAAATTTTTAAATATGTATGGAAAATAGTGTTTCTGAATGAAGTGGGAATAATTGTGTAAATTAAGAAGAAATTAAGAGGAAATTGTTATAATAAAGATGTATTTAAAATTCAATTCTCTCTCTATCTGTCTAGTAAAAATAAAAATAGCTGAAATACTACAACAATAACATCAAAAATAATATTTTTTTTGTAGTTGTTTTAGTATAAAGTTGCAACATTAAATATAGTAATAATCATAATAATAATATGCTAAAATATCGCAAAAGTGACAACATCCAAATTAATAATAATAACAATTGTTGTTTTAGTGTAAAGTTGCAACAATAAATCTCGTAATAATAATAATAAGAAGAATGTGCCAAAATGTAACAACAATAACAATATAAAAAATAATAAGAACAATTGTTGTTGTTTTAGTATAAAATTGCAACAATAAATCTCATAATTTTAATGCTAACAATACTACTACTACTACTAATATGCTAATATAACAACAATGACAACATCAAATTTAAAAATTATTGATGTTTTAGTATAAAATCGCAATAATAATAATAATAATAATAATAATGATAATAAAAATAATATGCTAAAATAACTTTAAATAACTATAAAATTAATAATAATAATGCTAACAATAATAACTCAATAATAATAACAACAACAACAATTGCTGTTGGTGTTTCCGTATAAAATTGCAACAATAAATCTCAGTAGTTACATTGCTAACAATAATAATAACTCAATAATAATAGTAATAATAAAAATAATAATATGCCTACATTTTTCAACAATAACAATATAATAAATAATAACAATAACAATAATTGTTGGTGTTTTAGTAATAAATTGCAGTAGTAATAATGATATAATAATAATAATAATAATAATAATAATAATAATAATAATAATAATAATAATAATAAAAAGCTAAAATTTAACAACAATAATAAGAACAATTTAAATTTAAATTAATAATAAGAACAATTATTGATGTTATTTTAGTATTAAATTGCAACTATAATAATAATAATAATGCTAACAATAATAATAACTCATTAATAATAATAATAATAATAACAACAACAATAATTGTTGTTGGTGTTTTTTTCGTATAAAATTGCAACAATAAATCTCAGTAGTTACACTGCTAAGAATAATAACTCAATAATAATAAAAATAATAATATGCCTACATTTTTCAACAACAACAATAATTGTTGTTGGTGTTTTTGTATAAAATTGCAACAATAAATCACAATAGTAATAATAATAATCATTAATAGTAATAATAATAATAATAATAATAAGCTAAAATATAACAATAACATCCAAATGAATAACAATAACAATTATTGTTGTTATTTTAGTATCAAATTGGAACAATAAATGGCATAATAATAATGCTAACAGTAATAATAACTTTTAATAACAACAACAATAATATAATAATAATATGCCAGAATATATTGTTTTAGTATAAAATTACAACAATAAATCTGCAACAACATTATTAGTAATACACACTAAAATATAACAACATCAAAATAGTAATAATAATGATAATAATTATTATTATTATTGTTACTATTAATAATAATAATAATAATAATAATTATTATTATTATTATTATTATTATTATTATTGTTGTTGTTGTTGTTGTTGTTGTTTTGTTGTTGTTGTTGTTGTTGTTTTAGTATAAAATTGCAACCATAAATTTCTTAAAAATAATAATGCTAACAATAATAACGCAATAACAGCAACAACATAATGTTATTATGATCGTTGTTGTTATTGTTTTATTATATTATATTATATTATATTATATTAAAATGAATTCTATTGTGTGTGTTCATTATTTTACCCAACAGCTGTAGCGAAAATGTATGGCTTTTTGTTTTGTACCTCATATGTACTAAAGACCACAAGTGGAGTCTCAGGTTGAGGATTGTCTTTTATTCAGTCATAAGTGCTGAGCTTTAATTCAGACTTGTGTGAAGGCAGGACCAGTGTGAGACATCTGACAATATTCAAAGCTAGAAAACAGTCTTGTCCAGCATGAGACAGTCAGCGTGCTCTATAACATACACATATCCACAGCATGAGGTCCAATTAAAAATGTCCTCTTGAGTTTCCACTTGCCATGCTGGGTGACATGAAGGTTAATATCTCCCATGTACTTATAACTGTGTATCTTTGATGTTCTCTCAGTGCAAGAGCTGACTGTAGCGTCATCCGAGAGCGTAAGCGTCTGCCTGCGCGGCCCAGACGGAGAGACAGGGCTTCCCCCTGACACCAGCATCGATTCTCCCGTTGAAAGACTCTCCTTTCTTTCCTGTAGTATTGATGAATGATTCATGAGGCTGCACAACGGGAGGCCGAGTGGAAATTGGCAGTGTGCTTTGGACAGAGAGAATGTGTTAGCAGCACACGGCCAGAGATTAGCCACTGCACCTTTTCTCAGAGACGGCTCATAGCCGTGGACCCGTGAGGGGCTTCAGTATAAAATCTGCTTAATATGTTGGCCTCATTAACTTTAATGTTTTTATAATGGCCAGATGCTTGAGTCTCGTGTACACCACAGCGAAAGGCCCCCGGATAGTATTTATGCAACTGAATTAGCTCCTACAGGAGATCAGATCTACTACTTCTTCTTGTACCACTTTTTTTTTTTTTTTTTTTTTTTTTTTTTTTTTTGATGCTGCAGTGTAACATTGTCATTGCTCAGTTATATATCTCATTTACAGTTATTTTACAGTTAAATGCAGGCAGACGAATATGTGGGATCTGTTTTTTAGAAAATCACAAGTGAGAAATTTGGAATATTCAGAAGTGTTTTGCACTTTAAAAGCATTATAAAATGCGGTAACACACAAGACTGTGTGTTAAAGTCTCAAATTGGCTTAATTAAAAAATATAGTGGTTCTAAAAACTTTGTAACGGTGGTAAAATGACTAGTTGGGTGGCTTACTGCTTTTATAAAACAGTGGAAACTGCATTGTTAAAACACCCAGTAGTTATGTTTACTGATACTAAATATCTAAACAAGCATTTCTTCTGCCAAGCATAGAATATGGACATTTGTAATGCATACGTTTTTTAACCATCTCCACTACTTTCATGAGCAAAAGAAGTGGTTTACTTTGGAAAATACTTTCACAAAAAAAAAAAAAGTCTAGGTGTATCAAAACAATTATTTATTTCTTTATTTATTTATAATGGTTATTTGTTAATTAATTTTTTTTTATTATTATTTTTATTTATTCATTTATTTTTTTTATTAATTCAAAAAATGATTATTGGCATTGGAATTTGAGGACTTATTTTTTTAAATATCAAAATTTAAGCCTGCCTCTATTTCTTTGTCTTTAATAATTTGTGTGTGTATACTGAAAAAGCAAGACTTTATATAATATTTCAAAAAACATTTAAGAATATTTACGTGCAGTGGATTGATGTCTTTAAAATTTTGATCAAGTGTTTTTTAGGTGTATTTGTTTTTGTTTGATTGTTTTTTAATAGTTATTTGTTATTTTTCATTAATAATTTAATTTTATATTGTTATTTGTTGATTAATTAATACATTTTTATTTCTACATTTAATTGTTAATTAATTCAAAAACTGATTATACACATAAGAATTTGAGGAATTACATTTTTTTTTTATTTAAAATTTCTTATTATTAAAAAATTTAATCCTGTCTTTAAGCCTGCCTATATGTATGACAGTTAACCCACTGCATCTCAGATATTACTGAAAAAAACATATATATATATGTATATATTTAAAAACCATTTAAGAATATTTACGATGCAGTGGGTTTATTTATTTACTTATTTATTGGATTGGAACTGATTATCCACATAAATAATTGAGGATTTTTTTTTTTTTTTAATATTACAATTTAAGTCCGTTTTTAAGCAGACTTAAATCTTATGTAACTTTATGTATAATCTTATAATTTTATACAACTTCATTTATATAAAAACCATTTAAGAGTATTTACGATGCAGTGGGTTAATTTTTTTTTTTTTTTTTTTTATAAATATTGCAAATAGTTTTTTTCAGGGGTTATCGCAAGTGTATTTTACAACACTTAATATGAGTTGAACACTGAACATTGAGCTAAATATGGTTCCCTCCTGTGGGAATTTACAGTTGACATTATCTATTTTGTAACTGTGCTTTAATGTAATAAAGTTCCTTTTATATAGTCTTTACTTTGCAAGCTTGGCCTACACTTTTCGGTTATTTAAACACTGCAAGACCATTTCTTGTAACCGCTCTCACCGGACATTCACAAAGTTTGGCCCTGCATCACTGTGCAGTGTATCCTAAACTGTGTTTAGCCCTCCAGCTCTGATTTAATGTGTGAACGTTAGCCTGAGACTTTCCTGGATGGATCTGAACGCTGTCCCCTCTTTCTGATATTGTATCTTTCATCCGAAGGGGCTCGCCGCTGGGCCCAAATGATTAGTGGTGTTGTTTTTCCCTGCCTGGTCGAATCTCTTCTAACGGAGGCCATAAGATGAGTTACAGCAAAGGATGGGAATCATGTGTAACTTAGCCACATAAAAACCCACAAAAAAACGTTTCCTCCCTCGCGAAACCTAATCCATCAGCTCAGTGGCTCAGCACGTAAAATCACAAGGGTGTGAGCGTTACTCTGAGCAAATAAGTAATGATAACGGTACATTAAGCCACATGATACACAGATCTATATTGCAGCCATAACTTTGTTTTATTCCTTTTTTAGCGTCTGTGTCCTTGGAGTCTTTTCTTGGAAAGATGTGTTGTCATGGTTGCAGTATGTCAATACCAGCACACCCAGCTGTGCGATACCATAGAGCTGTATCTGTGAGCAGAACAGAGGCAAAAACAAGACTGGTGAGTCATCTTTGATGAGAGTGGGGAAGACCTCAGTAGAAATCTAGGCTGAAATCCCCTTCCAGCTATGAGAGAGAGAGAGAGAGATGATGGTCGAGTGAGCTGTATTTTGCAGATACTGCAAATCATTTGGGATTTGTATTAAGGACGGATAATGTATAAAAAAGTTGCCTGGTTTATCATGGACATGTATCATGGTAATACCATGGCATTCTTTGAGATTCTTTGAAACCTTGGATGATTACAGATTATTAGGGATGTACCGATATTATCAATATCATGGTATCGCAATAGCGATATTAATGTGGTCACATGACGATATGAAACGATAGGTCTTCCGGGCAAAAAGTGTAGTTTTTAAAATATATTTAAACTTCTTATTCTAACATAAAAGGTCTTTAAAGTTGTGTTTTGGGCCATTATGCTTTGACACAGTATCTGTCAAATGAACTAAAACCGAAAGCACAATATGGCTTAATCCCTCCATCAAGTCTGTTTTCGCTGCATGTTTCAAAAATGCGTCTCACTACAAGTCTAGTGCAATGCTGTAATCTTCTGTCGCAAAAATAAAGCATAACTTGTGTTAAACAATACTTTTATTTTGACAGGTTGGCGGTTAGTTTTTGTGTGTATTCACTATGATATGATGCTAATTTTCTCAAATGAAATAGTGAAATTTACATGAAGTGACTCTCACAGCAGTTCTGGAGATTAAGTTCATACGTTTATGTCGTCATATAATGAGACGCAGAGGCCAAAAATAACCACGAGCGGCACGTGTGATTCAGTATTTGTGTAGTAAGCAAGGCCGCGTCTCCACCATTCATTCATACAGAGCCAAGCGGAACATGGAGAATTCATATTTAAATATGCGTTTTAATATTCACAGACACTAGTCCATATCACGATTTGAATTAAGTGAGAGACCTACTTTTGATTTATTAATCCAAAAATTGACAAATTCTGTGGCATCCCATGCTATAGAGTAAATCCGTTTTTATGAATGGACATGTCTGGTGAGTATTCTGGCCATGCAAGAACTGGGATGTTTTCAGCTTCCAGGAATTGTGTACAGATCCTTGCAACATGGGGCCGTGCATTATCATCTTGCAACATGAGGTGATGGTCGTGGATGAATGGCACAACAATGGGCCTCAGGATCTCGTCACAGTATCTCTGTGCATTCAAAATGCCATCAATAAAATGCACCTGTGTTCATTGTCCATAACATACGCCTGCCCATGCCATAACCCCTCCGCCACCATGGGCCACTCGATCTACAATGTTGACATCATCAAACCGCTCACCCACACGACGCCATACACTCTGCCATCTGCCCTGTACAGTGAAAACCAGGATTCATCCGTGAAGAGAACACCTCTCCAAAGTGCCAGACGCCATCGAATGTGAGCATTTGCTCACTCAAGTTGGTTACGAGACGAACCGCAGTCAGGTCGAGACCCTGATGAGGATGACGAGCATGCAGATGAGCTTCCCTGAGACGGTTTCTGACAGTTTGTGCAGAAATTCTTTGGTTATGCAAACCGTTGCAGCAGCTGTCCGGGTGTCTGGTCTCAGACGATCTTGGAGGTGAAGATGCTGGATATGGAGGTCCTGGGCTGGTCTGGTTACACGTGGTCTGTGGTTGTGAGGCCAGTTGGATGTACTGCCAAATTCTCTGAAACGCCTTTGGAGACGGCTTAAGGTAGAGAAATTAACATTCAATTCATGGGCAACAGATCTGGTGGACATTCCTGCAGTCAGCATGCCAATTGCATGCTCCCTCAAAACTTGCGACATCTGTGGCATTGTGCTGTGTGATAAAACTGCACATTTTAGAGTGGCCTTTTATTGTGGCCAGCCTAAGGCACACCTGTGCAATAATCATGCTGTCTAATCAGCATCTTGATACGCCACACCTGAGGTGGATGGATTATCTCGGCAAAGGAGAAGTGCTCACTAACACCGAATTGTGAACAATATTTGAGAGGAATAGACCTTTTGTGTACAAAGAAAAAGTCTAAGATCTTTGAGTTCAGCTCATGAAAAATGGGGGCAAAAACAAAAGTTTTGCGTTTATAATTTTGGTCAGTGTATCTACAAAAATATTATATTATTACACCACCATATCATAAAAATATGCTATAATGTACCTTGTATTATAGGACACATATTTGATATAATTCATAGTAGCCTATCTGAGCACGAGAGTCATTATGCACTATGGTGCAGATAAAAGCACAATAGTATTAACCTCTGATACAATCACTGAACCATTTGTAATAGAGTGGAGCTCTATTGTAATTCATTTGTCATTTACACTTCTGAGCTCAGTGTAGATATCACTTTCAGTAACCATTACAGTTGTTGTCAGACCAGGCACATATTTGCAAACAGTTGACACCTCTACATAAACACGTCCTAATTCTAGCTGATTGCACACGTTCACTGACTCACAGTGTCTGAGGGAATTTGCTCTTAGGCTGCCTCAGGGACTATGCTAATTATTAGCATTAGCATAAATTCTCAACTTGTTCAATCTACATAGAGCCTAATCCAGTGTTGTGAGAAATTTGGTCCTTCCTCGATATTGGGTCTCAATTAGGACACCAAGTGATCCTGATGGCTAAAAGAACTGATTAATATTCTTACAAAATCATGTTATGATATGTGTTGTTTGAACTATGTTATAATGACCAGTACCTGTTTTAGGTAGCTTGCAAATTGTGATTAATCTGATAGCTTGGTTTATTCACCAATTTGGCTTATTCACGCCAAAATAAATGTTCAGTACGAAAATGTGGTCCAGTTTTTGTAAACCAGATGCCGTGTGAATTTTCGTATTGATGTGAATAGATGCATTAACACCCATTTATTCCATTTATGTTTATCGCACCAATTTTCTTACTAAATATTTGACTTGCTGGAAATATTGTTCCTTGTTGGAGCATCTATTACTCTATTGCTTTACCTGTGAGTCTATCCATCTGGGTATCCCTTCATCTGTCTGAGGTTTATTACATCAAAGCATCATTTTTACCAACTTGGAAGATCGTTTATGGCAATCTGTCTTTATGGTATCTTCACATCAAGACATTTTTATCTGTATTATCCACTTTAAAACCTTCTTAAAGATCCTCATTCCTGCTTCCTGTCCAAAATGATAGCCATCATGTGCTCTTTGGAATGACCTAATCTATCTCCGTTCTAAGCGGTACGATCTCACCAGTCCCTTTGGACATTCCTACCGTATCTTGCGATGAGATTATCCCTCTTCCGACCATCCCCCCTTCAAGAGCCCAATACACCTCATTTCCAAACCAACACTTGGTATTCTCTCCATCTCACTGGAGACTCATGTTCACCCGTCCATGCTACCCTCCTCCTCCGCTGTGTATGGTCTCTGTGTCAAATCTCTCAGGACCTTACTGTGCTCTCACCCTTATGATTTCTGAATTATTAATCCCATTCTGCCATTGGAATTCTCCATGGATTGCCAAGTCAATGCCAGAGAAGCTTTGATGTTGAGGTTGAATAGGGCCTGAGCAGTTGGGAATACTTCGGCCAATTCAAGGGATGGGAAGTTATTGTGTTTTTGTTGGCTTGGCCTTTTCCTTTGCTTTCTAGACTCCTTATTTTGTCTATAAAATGGGAAGCAAACATCTCTATTGAAATGCTGCCTGCTATGGCACACCCACACCTTTTTATATAGATTTCTCATTGACGTCAATTCGCACTTGAGTATTCTCTGTGAATTAATTCCTTGTAACTGTCTTAAGGAGATAATTAAGGCAAAAAGCAGATATTTGGTCATCATTTACTCATCCTAATGTCACTTCAAGCATGACTTTCTGTGACTAAAGGGATATTTTGAAGAATACCCAATGTGCTCTTTTTCATAATGAGGACTGGGTTTGACGACAGTGTTTTTAGGACTTGGTTCTGTCTTAAGTCCAACTTTAGACTAATTCCAAGACCATATTTTCATGCTCTTGATCTTGTCATGGACTCAGGAGCTTTTGGACTAGGTCTTGACTTGTACTCAAGGCCAAGTCTGGTCTTTTTTGACCTTTTAAAGCCTGTTTCTGCCACTGAATAAAAAAATAAAAAAGAGTTATTGTGACGTTTTATCTCACATTTTGGATATAAACTTACAGTTCTGACTTTTTCTCTCCAAATGTTTTTTTTTTTTTTTGCAAATGCAAGTGTGTATCTCACAATCAGATTTTTTTTTCTTCTCAGAATCGTGAGATATAAATTTGCAATTGCTAGTTATAAAGTCAATTCTGAAGGGAAAAAAGACTGATATGTTCTTAGAATTGCAAGTTTATATCATGCAATTCTGCCTTAAATTTCTCAGAACTGCGCGTTTCTGCCTTTAGAACTCACACTTGTGAGTTTATATCTAACAATTCAGAGAAAGAATCAGAATTGCGAGAGGTAAACTTGCAATTGTGAGAGAAAAAGTCAGAATTGTCGCAATTTTCTGTTTTTATTTTTTGTTCAGTGGCGGAAACGGGCTTCCATAGATCTCAACCTGATTTCAGCTGCAAATCTGTTTGGTAAATTGCAAAAATGACAAAGAAGTGCAATAAAAGTACCCAAGTAAACATGTATTACATGTGTGCTATATTCCAAGTCTTCTGAAGCCATTTGACAGCCTCATTATTTATTTATAGACTTAAACTTTTTTTTTTTTTTTTTTTTTTCTTCAGAATTGCATGATATAAACTCACAATTGTAAGTTATAAAGTCAGAATAGTGGTATATTCTTGCAATTGTGAGAAATAAATCCAGAATTGCGAGACATTTTCTTGCAAATACAATTCTGCAATTCTGACTTTTTTCTCAGAACTGTGAGATTTAAACTTGCAATTGCAATTTTTAAAGTCAGAATTACAAGAAAAAAAGTTATAACTGTGTAATATATAAAAACTAAAGTGCGAGTTATGAAGTAAGAATAGCAGGACATAAACTTGCATTTTCGAATCTCGAATTTCAGAAATAAAGAAAATATAAAAGCTCGCAATTCTGACTTTTTTTCTCTCAAAAACGAGTTTATATCTCGCAATTCTGACTTTTTTCTCAGACTTGCCTAATACAAATTCACAATTCTGACTTTTTAATCAGAATTGTAATATTTAAACTTGCAATTGAGAGTTCTAAAGTCAGAATTACAAGAAAGAAAAGTCAGAATTGCATGATAGAAACTTGCAACTCTGACTTTTTATAAGAATTGTCAGATTTAAACTCGCAATTACGATTTATAAAGTCAGAATTACAGGGAAAAAGTCATTTGCGGGTTCTATAGTAAAAATAGCGGGATATAAACTTGCAGTTGCAAGAAATAAAGTGAGAATTGCGAGATAAAACCTCTGACTCATTTTTTCTCGCAAATCTGACTTTCTTCTCACAATTGCAAGTTTATATCTCACAATTCTGACTTTTTTTCTTGCAATTGCAAATTTTTATCTCATATTTCTGACTTTTTTTCTCGCAATTGCAAGTTTAAATCTTTTAATTCACTTTTTTTTGCCCAGAATTGTAAGTTTATATCTTGCAATTCTGACTTTATAACTCTAAAATCTTACAGTTCTGAGAAAAAAAAAAGTCATAATTTTGAGATAAGAAGTTGCAATCACTTTTTTTTTTTCCACAAAGATGTTTTTTTTCCCACAGAGATTTGAGAGATATGGAAGAAGGGGAAGATTTTTTCATAAATAACAGATTAAAACAACTTCTGAAAACTTCAAGGGCGTACAAGTCAAACAGGCTATTTTTATGGTATGTTTTTGTTGTTGTAGTCACAGATTAAAGAAAGTCAGCAGTGACATGAGGGTTAGTAAATAAAAAGAGAATGTAACATTTTAGATGAACTGTCCCTTTAAGAACGGTTTAACATATAAAAAGATTGAGGATCAATCTAAGAACATGTATCCCACCAAATCAATTCCTGTTTGGAGCAAAGTGGCAGAGATTTTGAAAGGATGACTCATTCTTATTGATATAGAGGTCTCAGCCCTTGTGACACCGCCACCATCAAACTCTCATAAGGAGTGATAAATCAACTGTCACATGTAGGAAGCATTAAGAGACCTTTAGAGGCAGTGAAACCGCTCTATATTGTGTTCTATCTCTCTCTCCCTTTTCTCCTTGAACAGAGATTAATTCTGCAGCTCTGCTCAGTCAGGTACATCACTTCAGTCCGGTGCTCTTTTGGCTAGACTTCCTTCTCTGCTGCCAAACTGTGAGTCTCTAAGGATACCTGACTAGAACCGGCTAGACGGAGGTATTCTGAGCTAATCTGTATGTGTTTTTGGGAGAAGTAGTGTGTGTGTGTGAGCACTATATTTAGCACTAAGGCATAGTTTTAGAGTGTGTACACACTTGAAAGGCTTATTTTGGCCTTGTTGCTACTTTTATTGATAGCAGTGGAAGGATAGAAGATTGATGATTGGAAAATGATGCAAACCAGAATTTATCATTTGCAAGCCTATTTATCACATGTTAGTCCAAGGTGCTGGAATGCTGTTTTAGCTTAATTTAACCCATAGGTCAGACTAAAAATGTCTTAAATCAATTCCATGTGATAAATATTGGCCCTAAATAGACCATATTTTATATTGGTTAAAGCATGTGACTCTTCCTACTAGACAGAGGCTATGAAATGTGTTTTTGAATGGATGTTTCCCAGAATTACTCCTCCTCTGCGCTGTCTGAAGTGTGTACGTATATGGAGGACTGCTACACACAGGGGAACGGCGCAGCTTGAGTAGACTGCAGAAGTACGATATGGTGCCGTGTTAAGGGCAGATGAATGGACCTGTTTGTCCTGTGGTCTTGAGCAGCTCAATAAAGACGTCTCGGAGTTATCAATGAAATTTGAGTTGGAGAGCCAGAGTAGCTTTTTGTCAGAGGACCTTATGCAATTACATCACAGACGTTTATCTCTCCTTCACTAGCCTCCATTAAACAAGCTTGTTTGGAAAGAACGAAAGCTACGTCACTTCTTTTTTTTTTTTTTTTTTTTTGTAGCAATAACAGTTAAGAAACAGTTCCTGTTACTGGAGTTGCAGTGATCATCCATGGTGAATTGATCTGGATCCTGTTGTTTCCAGGATATGAGATTGGCAACTCACTGATGTTTCTGTGATTGCTTTTGTTGAAAGGGATTGAGTCCAAAAATATATCTCACCAACAATAACCATGACCAACATTCGCTTTGCCCTTTAAAGGTTCTCTGTGTTTCTCTGTGATTACAGACCTAACATGTTTCATAAAATACTAAAGTTATTAAAATAAAATTTTAGGATTAAATAATTTCTTAGTTAGACTAATTAGACAGTGTGTGTATTCAAGATTCCATGGACAGAAAGCTCAAAGGAACAGCTTTTATTTGAAATGTCACTTTTGCACTTTAATGCATTCTTGCTTGAATAAAAGTATTAGTTTCTTTAAAAAAAAGTATTGTACTTTTGTAAAACTTTTGTATTTGAACTTTTAAATATATGTTTTATATAAGTTTTACATACACTGTTGTTCAAAGGTTTGGGATCAGTAAGTTTTTTTTTTATATATTTTTTTAGGTAACTTTCTTATGCTCATTAAGGGTGCATTTATTTGATGAAAAATACAGGACAGAACAGTAATATTACAAAATATTATTGGTTTCTATTTTAATATACTTTAAAATATAATTTATTCCTGTGATGTAAAGCTAAATTCTCTTCAGCCATTACTCCAGTGTCACATGATCCTTCAGAAATCATTCTAATCTGCTAATTTATTAGCAATGTTGAAAACATTGTGCTGCTTAATATTTTGTTGGAACCTGTGATACTTTTTTTTCAGGATTCTTCGATGAATAGAAAGTTAAAGAGAACAGCATTTATTTAAAATATATAAATATTGATCTTTTGTAACTAAATACAATCCCATTCAAAAGTTTGGGGTCAGTAATTGTTTTTCTTTATCAGAAAGAAATTAATACTTTTATTCAGCAAGGATGTGTTAAATTGATAAAAAGTGACTGTAAAGACCTTATCATTGTCGTAAGTTGTTAGATGTCTATTTTGAATAAATGCTGTTCTTTTTAACTTTTTATTCATCAAAGAATCCTGATAAAAGTACCACAGGTTCCAAGAAATATTAAGCCCAAAGTTTCCAACATTGATGATAAATCAGAAATGTCTGAAGGATCATGTGACACTAAAGACTGGAGTAATGATGCTGAAAATTCAGCTTTGCATCACAGGAATAAATTCTATTTTAAAGTATATTAAAATAGAAAAACATTATTTTAAACTTGTAATAGTATTTCGCAATATTACTATATTGTTTTTTTTTTTTCTATATTTTTGATCAAATAAATGCAGCTTTTGGAAGACTTCTTAAAAAATGTCTTACTGATCCAAAACTTTTAAACGACAGTGTGTTTCGTTAAGTTTAATGTTGTTTCATTAAATTTAATGTTGTTTAAATTATTTTAGCATTAATTTTACTTTTATTTATAAAAAAAAAAAAGCATTAGGCAATAATGTAGCGATTTCAACGAGAAGGGGTAATAATTTGGCAGAGGGTCGAAAATGGACAATGGTTGCTACCAACAGTATGGTACTTTTTTTCAGTACTTTACTCTGTAATAACAAAAAATTTATTTCAGTTAAAAAATAAGCCGGAAAATCTCAATTTCAACATTTTGAACAATAGGGCCCTGCAATATATATATATATATATATTATTTTTTATTTATTTATTTTTTTTTTCAGAATTTCTTGTTTTATTTTTTTTCTGATAATCAAATATAGGCATTAAACATTTATTTATTTTTAATGAAATTTAATTAATTTAATTCAACCCTTTTATTTGCTGCCAACCAGAGTTTTTTTTTTTCTGTTATTTCTGATATTATTATAATTTCTGCGTTGAACTGTTTTATTTAAATTTGCCAGAAATAGAAATATTTAAACACCTACAATACACTGTACAAAAGTAATAAAAGACTAATACGTTTGTTTTACATATTAACATGACTTTTATTTTGACAGGTTGCCGGTTAGTTTTTGTGTGTATACACTATGATATGATGCTAATTTTTTCAAATGAAACGGTAAAATTTTTATGAAGTGACTCTCACAGCAGTTCTGGAGATTAAGTTCATGCGTTTATGTCGTCATATAATGAGACGCAGAGGCCAAAAAAATAACCGCGAGCGTCACGTGTGATTCAGTATTTGTGTAGTAAACAAAGCCGCGTCTCCGCCATTCATTCATACAGAGCCAAGCGGAACATGGAGGATTCATATTTAAACCGTCTTTTTGCGTTTTAATATTCACAGACACTAGTCCATATCGCGATTCGAATTAAGTGAGAGACCTACTTTTGATTTACTAATCCAAAAATTGACGAATTCTGTGGCATCCAGTGCTATAGAGTAAATCCGTTTTTATGAATGCACTCCGGAATCCCGTCCGCGTTTTAGCGGAGGAGAAATTGTAGACGCGTTTCCACGACAGAAATGACATGCCGTTGTGTAAATAAGATAAATAACGTAAGGCTATTTCGTTTGTTTAATAAAAGAACAAGGTATAGACCTGTTCTATAGGAAAGTTAACCTTAAATGACGTCTGTTGTGATCTGGCGCTGTATAGAAAATAAAGTTTACTCGACCTTCAGGGCCGCCCCCTAATATAATGGCAGGGGAAACACTGATATTAACAAAGAAGAATGGGGTTACCATGTGCAGTGCATGCCCAAACTACCGTGATATTGCCTTGGTACATGTCTGAAAATGCTAACATTACCATGGCACATGAGCCCTAAAAACAAACAAACAAATAAACAAACACAAACATGGCAATATCATGTTGCTTTTTTGTAAGCGTTCCATGAAAATTGAAAAATGTCTTCTGTGTTCACACTCAGTTTTGATATAATTGGTGCTGAAACTTGTGTCAAACTCATTTCTCGTAAATTTCATGTTTTCAAGCTCCATTACCCTTGTCAGCTTGACACAAGCTGTTTATGCATGCGGTTGTAGCTTTCCCTGAGTAAATATCTCTGCACTGCTACACCCCTGAGACATGAATGTAAATGTAGGGTTTGCTCCAAAAGCCTCATGTTCCCTCATGCATGTGTGTTACATGTTTGGCATCACGCAGTAGTCCGGCCATGTCGCGTTGCGCATTGCCCTAAACCCACCACTCAGGGCGGAACGGCCATTAGCAGCTGCCTGTCAGCAAGCTTCAGCCACCGCTGGATGGTTGCTTGGCAACTGAGACCCTACACGGCCAATCAGCATGTAACAGGAGTTTGTTCTGCATAAAGCAGGTCAAGAATCACCCCTTAATTCCACTCACATGTCCTTTCTCTTCACTTCAAGGCTGATGTGAATGCTTCAGAGACATTTAGGGCCAAAGATAATTTTGTTGAAACATGTATTCAAATTTTAATCAAAACATTTTTTATATATTATACATTTACAGCATCACAAACATGACATCTCTGAACCTTTCTCCACCTATTTTATCATCTCTAATTGCTAAGTACGCCTCTTCTCAACAACGATGATTTGAGGTATCCATCTTCGTAGCACAAATGTTTCTACTGGAAATGCTTGTGTTTAATATTTAAGATTAGGGATTTCAAAAATATGCTTTAGCAAGCCATGTTAATAAGAGTATGACAGCCATACTTGCAAGTGGACTCCGGCACATCTTCTCATTTACATTCTCATCATGCCAAGATGGATAAACGCAATGCTGAACTAATCTAGGAATGCCTTCAGCATAAGAAGATATGCAGTATTTTATCTTTGATAAACTTAATCTTGTCTGTAGTGTATCTGAGACTGTTTTCTCAGGTCTTGCGTGTCTCTTTGGTCATATTACTGCACACGTCTCTCTACATGCAAACACCTCATCTGTCTGTAGACTGATATGCCCAAAAAGGCATTTTCCCTGATCTATAGCGTTAAAATGCCTCTGAGCTCTGCAGTTTCTTCTTGCAAGTGCAGTCCCCACAGTTTATGCTGTAAAAAAAACACCTTGCACAGATTGAAGATATATATCATATCTGGACACTCAAGATATGGAATGTTTTATTCATGTCACAAGTATTGTGAAAGTAGGCTGGTTTGTTTCGAGGCTGGTGACTATCTGTCTTTGAATCGAGATGTTTGGAAGGTCTGATGTATCGTCGTAAAGGCGCATTGGGCTTTAGGGACAATTTTGTTTGTGGAGTTCTGTCTTAGACTTGGAGGAGTCCTTTAAAGTTTGTTTACCCAATAACGTGGTGGGAGGACAGATACGAATATTGTGTGTTTGCAGTGTTCAGGAGTAACTGAAATAGTTTGGCATTTTTTGTTTTGAAGTTACTTATAGTTTTTAGCAGAAAGAGAGAAATTGTACATCTGAGAAACATTTAAAATGATGAGACTCACGTGGCCTAGAAAAAGCCATTATATTCTCTATATGGGTGGTTGCCCCTCATTTCGTTTAATTTATTTATTAAGCACGAATAAACACAACATTGCAAAAAAATAAGAGTCATCTAAGATCTTATATCAGCTAAACATGCAAGCAAGGTTTCCAAAGCTTTCTTGTCATTCTGTTTCATATCTAAATACAGTTGAGGTCAAAAGTTTACCTTGCAGAATCTGCAAAATGTGAATTATTTAACCAAAATAAGAGGGATCAAACAAAATGCATGTTATTTTTATTTAGTACTGACCTGAATAAGATGTTTCACAAAAAATTTGTTTACATACAATTAAGTCCACAAGAGAAAATATACAAAATTGCCCTGTTCAAAAGTTTACATACACTTGATTCTTAATACTGTTGTAATATGCTGTTACCTGAAAGATCCACAGCTGTGTGTTTTTTTTTTTTTTTTTTTTTTGTTTAGTGATAGCTGTTTATGAGTCCCTTGTTTGTCCTGAAAAGTTAAACTGCCTGCTGTTTTTCAGAAAAGTCCTTCAGGTCACACAAATTCTGTGGTTTTTCCAGCATTTTTTTATATTTGAACCCTTTCCAACAATGACTGTATGATTTTGAGATCCATCTTTTCACACTGAGGACAACTGAGGGACTCATATGCAACTATTATAGAAGGTTCAAACACTCACTGATGCTCCAGAAGGTCTCAATGCATTAAGAGCCAGGGGTGTAAACTTTGAACAGAATAAAGATGTGTGCATTTTTCTTATTTTGCCTAAATATGTTGGAAGATGGATCTCAAAATCATAGTCACTGGAAAGGGTTCAAATACACAAAAATGCTGAAAAACCACAGAATTTGTGGGACCTGAAGGATTTTTCTGAAAAACAGTGGGCAGTTTTAACTGTTCAGGACAAACAAGGAACTCGTGAACAACTATCACTAAGAAAACAATCAAACAAACAAACAAACAAAACAACCGCTGTGGATCATTCAGGTAACAGCACAGTATTAAGAACCAAGTGTATGTAAACTTTTGAACAGGGTCATTTTTATAAACTCAGCTATTATTTTCTCTTGTTGACTATATGTAAATATCTTATTCAGGTCAGTACTACATAAAAAAACAACATGCATTTTGTACGATGCCCCTTTGGTAAAATAATTAACATTTTGCAGATTCTACAAGGTGTATGTGAACTTTTAACCTCAGCTGTAGATTTGGGTGTCATCTGCATAAAAATGTAAAAAACTGAACCTAGTGGAAGCATGTACAACGAAAACAAGATGGGAACCAAAATAGAGCCTTGAGGAACACCACAGGTGTTACAGATGAAGCAGAGTTACCAATGCCTACTGAAAAGGTTCTGTTCTCACACTTTTCAAGTCACGATGAAAGAATGCCATGATCAACCGCATCGAAAACCAGACAGGAATTTTTCAAGAATATTATGGTGGTCGGCCATGAGAAGTCATTCCAAATCTGTGATTTCTTCAATATTACAAGATTACAATGACACTAATTCATTCAAGTCCCCAAAAAAGGCTGGTAGTCCAAATAAGACAAATGCCCAAGAAGAAATGATAATGCAGAGACTCTCAATAGGGAATCGGTTCAACACTGCAGCTGGAATTGCTTGTGAGTTTAGTGCTGAACAGGGTAAAGGCCCTAATAGACTCAAAACGAAGCTCTTTTCCGTTCTTCGTTTAGGGGTAAAATGAAGTTTGAAATATGAAATTAATCATCAAAAAAATTAGTATTTTCAGCAAATAATATATAAATGAATACATTTCAGTGATGCAATTATCACAGAGCACTTAAACCACATCTAATTTGATTTGCGCATCTAATTCTTTTAATTTATATTATGATAGCCTATTTGTCTGTATATCTTCATGTTGAATTTAATTGAATTACTTGTAAATGACTGTCAAAGAGAACATTTTCATGTCAATTTCTGCCTTTATAAATCCCAATTTGTTCCTCTCTTCTGAAGTAGGATAAAATCCATGGATTTTAGGATCAAATCCGATCGTACGTGTGTTTTATAAATGAGGTCCCTGATTTTTTTTTTTTTTCCTCTTTGTCCATGCGCTCATATTTACCTGAACTGCAGGAGCTACACACTCCGAGTACATTTCTATTTGTTTCATTAGACAGCTCAAGCTGTTTCTTTAAAAGATGTTAGCGCATAGTTAAAAACAGAAAGAGCAGAGCAAGTTTTCCCCATCCCCATCCAGTGTCTTTTGTTAAGCCAAAGTCCAATTAGCTCCCAGCTGAATGGGGCCAATCTGTTTGAATTCCCCGTACGGTTTGAGTTTGCTCCCATTTTCTGAGACTTAGGGAATCCCATCAGTGCTTTGGCAACTAAGCCGTACAGAAAAATGAAGGAAAAAACACAGGTGGAAATAAATGAGGAGACTTTCTGTGTTTGATATGTAAATGTTCATGGTGGTAGGAGCTGCTAATTAGAAGGATCATTCCATTGGAGAGATAAGAGTCCAGTAGATTTCCAGCACATATATACAGTGTACATGAGTTCATAATTCATGATATTTGTAAAAATCCTTTACCAGCCTAAAAACTAAATGTTTATAATATTCAAAACAATGATTAGGTTGTGTGCTCTTATATCTAAGGTGTTAGGGAAATATATTATTACGTTTAACACCTGGTGTCCTATCACATATTAAAAGCAATAGCACACCTCTTCTTAAAACGAAAGGCTGAATGGTGCGAGGTATGTTTAATATCTGTTACATGAATGAATTACACACTGAAGCTTAATATTTAGGGTTAAGGGTTTGTTCAGCTGCTGGTCGCCATTTTCATTTCAAAATATTATCTCAACAAGCATCTAAAATTACCAATTTGCCCCCTGGAGGATATCATGATGCTTCATATGTGATTATTATGCAGACTGTGAGCGTTCATTTACATTAATGTTATAATCCAGAAAATTGGATTATGGTAGCCACAGCGGATTGAATCCTCTCCAGGTTTAAAGCGTTAGACAATAAATCACCTGAATTTATCTAACAGCCCATTTGAGCGTCCATATAGAGCGTCCATCAAACTTTAGCACAAATGCAAATAATAAAAGACAAGCTCTATGTTTTATGTCACTAATTATTATTGTTGTAATTCTGAATAGCCAGTTTTATTGCCATGTACCTTACGATATCCATCACTGCGATGAAGGCCAGTAAACAGCTTTACGACACGGGTTTATAAGGGGTTTACATGTTAGTAGACACCCTGAGAAAGTGTAATAACGTGGCCTCCGCTGGGATGGCACAGATAAAATGGTTTATCAGGAAGTAGGGTCTCGTAATCCCTCTTGAACAGCTCTCGAACGCCGGCCTAGTTCATCTGCTCCTCTTCACTGCATCAAACATAGGCATTCAAAACACAAAGATGTCCTTTCCAGACCTCACGGAAATCATAAGAGCTTATCTATTCTTTCCTCTCACATTCTAGTCACATGTCGATTTTTGTTTCGGTAAACTGAGTCACTGGTGTGAAATCAGCAAGGAATTTGTCAAGCTGAGCAGGAATCAGACGATACAGCACGATACCGCCGCAAATGCGAAACCTTAAAAAGAGCTGGAGTAAATGTCAAGCTTGATAAAACACATTCTCTTTGATCTTCAAAAAAAAAAAACCTGGCTGCAGACACTCAAAGTGGGTGAAACTAGAGCTAATGTGCGACTGCATGGTAATATTTACCGTGTTTATTAATATTCACATTAGAAGATTTTCTGTTTTAGCATTAGCAGTCCTAAATGCTGAATATTTTAGGCAGAACCTAAGGATGTTTTAAAGAAATACAATTAATAAATTTGTCATTTAATCATTCTGAAACTATATGAACCTCTTTCTTCACAAAAGGAGATGTATATATACTCTACTGTTCAATAGTTTGCAAGGAGGCTCTTATGCTCACCAAGGCTGCGTTTACTTGATAAAAAATAGTAAAGTACAGAAAACAAATTGTGTAAATATTATTACAACTCAAAAGAATTTTAATTCAATTTAAAATCTAATTTATTCCTGGCAAAGCTGAATTTTTACCAGCCATTACTTGTCTTTAGTGTCACATGATCCTTCAGAAATCGTTATGTGCACACCAAAAGTGAATTTAATTATTTGCGCAAATAGATTACATACAAAGTCAATGCAAAGTTGCGAATAGACTTAAAATCACACTGGGCGACATGAATGATTTGAATTGGGCGACGCGATATCGCGTCTTCCGCGCAAATTAAACATTTTTAACTCAAGCGGTACATTCGTATGACGGGTTGTCGCGCAAGCCAATCCACAAAGAATTTATTGACACGTCCAGTTTGACACGTCCTTATGTTGTGTACACTTTAAACGCAAAGCGAATTTTCGCATTGCGTTATTGCTGTAGATTACTCATGGGATGTTTCTTGTGTGACTTGCACAAATAAAATCATTGCTTAATGCTCTTCTCCATTTTTTTCTTATGGTGTGTGCACACCAAAAGCAAATTTAATTACTTGCACAAATAGATTACATACAAAAAGTCAATGCAAAGACGATAATAGACTCTAAATCACACCGGGCGACACAAATGATGGGAACTGGGTGACATGATTGCTGCAAACGCGCGACATTGTGTCTTCCGCACTACTTAAAAATAGACTTTAAATCGTGCCCAGCGACACAAATCACATGCATTGGGCGAAGCAAATGTCTTATGCTGTTTGCACATACAAAGTCAATGCAAAGACGTGAATAGACTGGAAATCGCACCTGGCAAACGAGGAGAAATCGCACCTGGCAAACGAGGAAAATTCACATGACGCGTTGTTGCGCATGCCAATCGGTGAAGAATTTTACATGTCCAGTTTGACATGTCCTTATGCTGTATGCGCGCCAATTGCTGCGAAGTCGTGATATCGCATCTTCCACGCAAGTTGAAAAATTTCAGCTTGAGCGGAAAATTTGCATGGCGAGTTGTCACGGAAGCCAATCTGCGAATAATTTATTGACACGTCCATTTTAACACGTCCTTATGCTGTGTGCACACTACGCCTGCACGATTAATCGTTTGTAAACCGAAATCTAGATTTGAAAGGGTGCAATTTTCAAATCCCAAGAGCTGCGATTATTTCGATGGACTATCAAATATGGTAACAAGCATATACGTAGTTTTTGACAGTTCGCTTTATGTGCATATTACGTCTTCATGCGTATATTACGTTTGATGCAGAGTTTAACCATTAGGGGGCATTGCGTTGTTGCGCTCCGCCATCTCACAATATTAAATAAATAAATTACTTTGCTTGCCGTAGTTTACACCGGACTGCTGGCGAATGTGAATTGATAGCCTTTACTAAATATGGTTACATGGTTTATTTTGATAGGTTAACTTTTTTGTGGTGGTAAGGGAAAGATTTTATATTTAATTGTTAATTTAATTTTATTTAAGATGCTGTAGTTTTTTTCTTAATTTGTCATGACAACTGACAACTTTATTTTAAAAAATGGCAACAATGTTTAAGAGGTTTTAAATAAACAGTAGCACAGTGTAGCATACTTTGTGATTATGCTTGGTCTTTCTTTGGTGCTGTTAAAACCACCACATCAAACCTGTAGCTCTTTTATGAAATAATAGTAAATCGCATTTTAAATCGCAAATCGCAATTTTGATCAGAAAAATCGCAATTAGATTTTTTCTCCAAATCGTGCAGCCCTAGTGCACACCAAATGCGACGCGACTATTCACATCGTGTTATCACTTTAGATTACTCATGGGGTGTTTTTTGTGTCACTCGCATGAACAAAATCATTGCACACCAAAAGTGAATTTAATAATTTGTGTGAATAGATAACATGCAAATTCAATGCAAAGATGCTAATGGACTGGAAATCGCGTTGGGCGACATGAATGACGCAAATTGGGCGATGTGATATTGTGTCTTCCCTGCTGTTTGAAGTTGAAAAACTCATAAGAAATGCTTCTTGAACACCAAATCAGCATATTACAGTGTGTGCACACAAAAAGTGAATTTGAGTAGATTACATACAAAGTCAATGCAAAGATTCGCAAATTCACAGCGGGCGACGAAAATTGGGTGATGCAATTGCTGCAAATGCACGATATGCGCAAGTTGAAAAATGTAGTCCTTATGCTGTGTCCACATAATTCGCTTCACACCTGGTGTGCACGCACTATTAAAAAATGGACGTGTCAATAAGCTCTTCACTGATTGGCTTGGGCGACAGCACGTCTTGTGAATTTCCAGCTCGGGTAGAAATTTTTCATCTTGCGCATATCGTTTGAAGCAAATGTGTCACCCAGTTCATGTCATTCGGTGTGAATTTGCATCTTTGTGTTGACTTTGTATGTAAACTACTCCCTCGAATGATCAAATTTGCTTTTTGTGCACACACCGTAATATGCTGATTTAGTGTTCAAGAAACATTTCTTATTGTTGTCAAAATAGTTGTGCTGCATGATACCTATATGGAAAACATGATACATATTTTTCAGGACTATTGAGAAAAAAAAAAAAAAAAATTGAAATAGAAATCGTTTATACATGCCACTTTTGATCAGTTTAATGCATCATTGCCTAATAAAAGTATTTCATTTATTTAAAAATCATGCTGACACTAAACTTTTAAACAGTTTATTCACTTTTTGTCCTAACATTGTTTCCAGCATATATACAGACGTACTTTTTAAACATTAAAGCAATTTATAATAAGTCTAACTTAGATTTTATTCTACCTACAACAGGGAATTACTGAAAGTTAAGATGTGGTGTGAAGTATTTATTTCCAGTGACCCAAGAGAGAAGTACAGCATAGTGTTGTTGAGGTAGAATGGCAGTGCACCTCAGAGACCAGAGACAGCTCAGCTCAGCTCTCTCTCTCTCTCTCTCTCTCTCTCTCTCTCTCTCTCTCTCTCTCTCTCTCTCTCTCTCTCTCTCTCTGAGGAGTTCGTTCCTCTCCACTGGAGTTCAGCTCATCACAACCATGACCACTGACTTCCTACAGAGACCGCTTGAAGTCGACATGAAATTGCTTTCGCAACCCATTTTACTTCTATAATGTGACATGTTTCTAATTAAAAAGCAGTTTGACTATTGGTTAACATTAACCAAGATCCTACTCGGCTAGATTACATGCATTGATGAATTGTGCATAATATGACCAGGAACATGGACTGAAAAACAAGGTGAAGTGTGTAATTTCTGCAGCACAAATGCAATTTCACAAATAATTGTTTTGCCAGAAGTTTACACAATGGACTGCTAAAATGAACAAAGCAGTGTTACACTCTGCTTAAGATTGGCTTACTCATAGTTGTCTTTGCACATTGATCTTGGAGAGGAAAAAGTTATTTTAAAACATGACTGAAATGGCCAGGTTAATATTTGGTTTGTTGGCTGTTATTGAGGCTGAGCGCACTACATGTGTACACTTCCTCAGTGTTATGAGCGTGGACAGCAGTGCTTGGCTCCTCACTGGAACAGCACCATGGACAGCGACAGACCCGTCAGCCTCAGGTCTCCCCTGCGGGACTGACACTGCACACACTGCAGCTCTATAGACTGCTGCTTTAACATCTGTCCATAAAGAACATCTGTCCAATGAGGGATATTCTAGTTGCACTCTGTTTCCTTCTCTAGTTAGTAACTTCTAACCGAACATATTTTGCTTAATTGTTAATTACTCTGTGGTACTTTATGATCTGTGGTGCAGTGCTCCCCAGAGCCACACTTTATCAAGAGGCTTTGTGCTGATAAATTTCAGCAAAGTACATTTTCTGCAAAGTGGACAAAAATTATTGAGACAGCTGCATTCTACTGAGAACTAAACATTAGCAATTGTTATTCATTCATTTATTGGTAAAGCTAGAGTAATTTAAGGTTTTTTTATGCATACCAAAAAAAAAAAAATTATGCAATTAAATGTCAAAATATGTTAAAAGGAAATCACAATGACTAGTAGGGTGAGAAAGAGAATAAAGAGAGGTTTGTCAGTACATTTATTATACAATTTTCTATATTGTTTCCCATACTCACTGAAAGGGCATAAATACCAGCTCTCAGCTGTGGATTTTGGATTTTAGTCTCATAAAAAATTCAACTTTTTTTTTTCTTTTTTCCCCCTCAGTTTATTTGTAAATTCTCAAGTATTACAAAATGTTTCAATATTTCAGAAATACAGTTTAAATAACATTTTAACATCTGACTATATATAAAGAATAAAAATAGGGGATTGGAATAAAAAAAGAAACTATCAAAATAAAAAAATACAATCAATTATTCCCAAGTAGTAAAACACAATTAGTCATCCCTCCAAAAAAGCTACACTTCCAGTCAAAAGTTTTTGAACAGTTAGATTTTTTTTTTTTTTTTTTTTAAAGTCACTTCTGCTCACGAAGCCTACATTTATTTGATCCAAAGTACAGGAAAAACAGTAAAATTCTGAAATATTTGTACTATTTTTAATCTAACTGCTTTCTATTTGAATATATTTTAAAATGTAATTTATTCCTGTGATCAAAGCTACATTTTCAGCATCATTACCCCAGTCTTCAGTGTCACATGGTCCTTCAGAAATCATTCTAATATGCTGATTTGTTGAAGAAACATTTTTTTATTATTATTAGGGATTATTAGGGGTTATAAGGATGCTTTAAATTGTTTAATAGATTTTGATGTCCACATATTCAAGAAATGACAGTGACTGTAGCATTTCTGTCATAAAGGAATGGCCAGATATTACAGATTAAGTGGACATTTGAATTAAATGTTGTTTAGTCAGTATTTATCAAGGATTAGATCACGCAGTAAAAACGATTGTCAGGCCGTTGGTGCCTTCTGCAGTCATTTGTTATAATGCGTAATGTACATTAGGTCTATTGTTTGTAATACATTAGGTATTTTAAGTTTTGTTTAATAAAACCATATGATTACATGCTTTTGATACTTTACTTTATTTAAACGTATTATTGATTCATTGATACTATATACAGAATGTATTTTAAGTCCTCTTAAAGGCTATTGTTTGCTTAGGTCTGTTTTTATTACCTCAAACAAATTAATTATATTTATCCAAATACTCGATTAATCGTCAGAATAATGCCAAATTACTTGATTACCAACATTGATTACCAATCAATTACTTGATTACCAACATTGTCTAGGGTTGTTAGTAACAGCCCTAGACATAACTTCGAAATGAAACAATGCAAATAGATTTAATAGAAAGTCAATGCAAACACGCGAATAGACGCAAATTTGTGGTGAGTTATGTGATTTATCTCAGTCGCATCTTGAAAAATTTCGACTCGAGTGGGAAATTCGCATGACATGTCGCGCAAGCCAATCAGCGAATAGACATTAATAATGTTACAAAGGATTTTAAATCTTTCCAGATAAATGCTGTTCTTCTAAATGTTATATTCATCAAAGAAACCTGAAAAATTCTTCTCAGCTGTTTTCAACATAATAATAATAATAATAATAATAATAATAATAAATGTTTTTGAGCAGCAGATCAGAATGTTAAAATGATTTCTGAAGGATCATGTGACTGGAGTAATGATGCTAAAAATTCAGCTTTGAAATCACAGGAATAAATTACATATTAAAATATATTCAGATAGAAAACTGCTATTTTAAATAGTAAAAATGTTTCAAAATTTTACTTTTTTTACTGTACTTTGCATCAAATAAATACAGGCTTGGTGGGCAAAAGAGAAAAAAAAAACGTTTGACTGGTAGTGTACTTTTTTGCTATAAAGGTTTTTATTAAAAATAAGAGATTTATACGGTGTACAGTGTACAATATACAGAATGATATATAGACTACAATAATTAAGTCAATAATTTATGTGAGTCCACAATGGCAAGAGCGAAAGAGAGACTTGCATTTCTTTATTTTGGTGAATCTTCGAACGAGTCAATGATTCAATGAATCACTAATAATACATAATGTTCATCTGTCGCCACCTACTGCCATAAGGATGTAACGTGTAGAGTAACTAAACAAAAAGTATCTATCTATTTATCTATTGTTTTATCATTTTATCTATCGTTTTATCCGTCTATTTTTTATTTTATCTGTATAATATTGACTATAATTTTGTCCCCTGCCGTCGAAAATCTAGAGGTTTGTGTTTGTGAACCGAAACTATTTCAACATTTGCCGGTTTGTCGTTTTTGTCCGAAAATATTTGGCGCCGAGTTTACATAAACGTTCTATGTGGAATAGTAATTTTTATGGAGTTGTGTTCTAGTAGACTCGGGTAATCTGATTAAGACGGCGTTTTCCTAAATGTCTAAATCGTTCTTAAATATAAATAGTTTAAAAATAAAATCGACAAGACATTTCTATGTGTAAACACGAAAACCTATGAAGATCCTACTATTTGTTGAGGAAATTGCACAGCTGCAACTTTAAGACAGAAGCGAACTCCCCCTCTTTTCTCGAACAATGGTTTCTACCAACCACCGCTGCTCCTGCCGCTGAATCCTTAACGTGCCATTTTATTACTAATGGGCATATCTGGAAATCAAAATGTCATCGATATACAGGACAGTATCGCGTTTCTGAGGATGCCAGCGGTGGATATTCATGCGGGTTTCGCCGGACCAGTGCTGATTTTGGCCAGTGAAGCTTCCTTGTAGTGAATCGGATGATTGGAGCAGCTGTGCGCTCTCGCTTAGATTGCAGCTGTCATTGATATTGCACAGTGAACAGTGAGTATAAGACAACCCATACACAATACAATGCAACAGTCATTGTGTCCGACTTGTAGAAATGCAGTATTCTTTGTGAACCATTCTCAAGGTGATTCAGAAATGCCTCTTTAGTGAAAGGAAACTTCCAACAGATGTGAAAGGTATTGCTGTAGTAACAGAGATCAATGAATGTGTGAGAGAATGAATGAATGCTTGAATGAATTAATGAATGAATGCATGTGTATTCTTGGGAATTGGTGATAATCTTTCATATCTCATACAGGGAAAAGGTGCATAGATCAATGGAAGACACTGACAGAGAAAGGAAAGAGAGAGGAGGGAGGGAGAGAGAGAGAGGCAAAGACAGGCATGATGTAATGCGCTTGAGACAATGGTTGAGGATTCTCTCCAATTAGAGTCACAGCAGCAGAATAGGCTGTTTTGAAAGAGATGAGATCATTATAACATGCCGGCTTGCTAGGTGTAGTGGGAATGTCATGGGAATTGTCCCTGCATATCCCACTCGCCTGTGGTCCGGCTGTAATGGACCTTATTCACATGTGCCGGAGGACTGTGTGAACGTGAACGTGATGCTGGCTGTTCAGTCAAACAAAGCATGTTTGACTTATTACAGCATGAAGCTTTCATTTAAATTTGAGTGATTAATTGACACTTTAATCATGATGTTACACAATTAATTTCAACGGTATGTTTTTTTTTTTTTTAACTGTCGCCAGGCAATATTGTGCTAAAGTCACACAGTCACATCATGTCTGTTGATGTTTGTCATTTTTAAAGTTTAAAATATTTTCTAGACAACATCGTAAGCTCAAAGCCAAAAAATGATATATGCTTAATGCTTTCAAACCTCAAATTGAGTAACTTTGCGGACACTATACGTTTAACGTGGCAGCCATGATTGGGTCATATTGATGGAGAATTGTGGTGGCCACACTGGTGTACTTGCCTCTATTGGTTCATACTGTAGACAGACAGGCCTGGAATAGGACGGCCTCTGTGTCCCACTGACCCTGTTGGTTGTGCTGGTGTGTAAAGGCTACCTCAGCCGTTTCTGCTGTATTTTATCAAACGCACAGCTGGTTTGTATGACCTTGGTAGGGGGTGTGTGGTGAAAAGGATCTTTTTTACACCATTGAATTTGTGCGAGTTGGTTCTAGTTTGTGACAGTGAAAAATTACGGTGAAGTCCAGTTTGAGACCACTGTTGAAAACTTTGATATATAAATTATGTTTAAATCTTGAAATATAATATAAATTGTGACCCTTTTTAATTGAGAAAGCTGAATAAATAAGCTTTCCATTAGGATAGGACAGTATTTGGCTTAGATACAACTATTTACAAATCTGGAATCTGAGGGTGCAAAAAATCTAAATATTCATGATTGTCCAAATGAAGTTCTTAGCAATGCATATAACTAATCAATATTTAAGTTTTGATATATTTACAGTAGGAAATTTACAAAATATCTTAATGGAGCATGATCTTTACTTAATATCCTAATGATTTTTGGCATAAAGAAAAAATCTATAATTTTGACCCATACAATGTATTGTTGGCTATTGCTACATATATACCCCGTGCTACTTATGATTGGTTTTGTGGTCCAGGGTCACATATTATATATAATATAGAAACATGGTATTAAAATAGGATTATCTTAATGCAATTATAATAATAATAATAATAATAATAATGATTATTATTATTATTGTTGTTATTATTATTATTATTATTATTGTTGTTGTTGTTATAAATATATAATATAATGTCATAAATTAGACATTTTTAAGATCACACAGTGGAATCCAGTCTGAGCCCACTGTTGAAAATTGAAATAAACAAAATACAATATTACATTTAATATATAAATATAATAATAAAATATAAAAAATAATAATGATAATAATAATAATTATTATTATATAAAATCATAAGAAATTTGTAAAAACACACAGTGGAGTCCAGTCTGAGCCCACTGTTGAAAATCTGGGATAAATAATCATGTTTAAATCTCGAAATAAACAAATATAATGTTAAATTTAATATATAAATATAATAATAAAATAGAAATATTTATGATTATTATTATTATTATTATTATTATTATTATTAATTATGTCATAAGAAATTAGTAAAATTACACAGTGGATTCCAGTCTGAGCCCACTGTTGAAAATCTGGGATTTAAAATCATATTTAATAAAAAACTATGTTTAAGATCATATATCATGTCTAAGATCACCTAAGTCACTAATCAAATGAAAAAAAAATGTGAGACATTGACCATGAGTTCATTCAGCTTGAAATTGTCATTAAAAGCTACGAGGAAAATCCAAATACTTCGACATTTTAAAATTCATGTACATTTTCTCAAAAATTAAGTTGCATTATTTAAAAGAAAAAAAAAAAAAAAAAAAAAAAAAAAAAAATATATATATATATATATATATATATATATATATATATATATATATATATATAAATCAAAATAAAATCTTGTTCACTAGTGGTCTCAGCCGTTTGGACCCCGCTATATATCAAATGCAGCATCATTATTTTCATGGTTGGTGCAGTTCCATTTATTCTTGGCCTGTCTTGTATCACTACAAAAATCCACAGATTTCATTGAACTCCCTCACCTCAGCCCTCCCTTTCCTCTCAATCTGTACCTCTCTCTCTCTCTCCCTCCTCCCCCCACAGCCATCCATTCATTCAGACAGCGTGTGTGGAATATGATCGCTCTTGTTGTCATCAGTGGGGCTTTTACTCTGGGCATTGCCTTGTTCTCCACTCAATACTCCGATTGAAATGTGGGTTTAAAATACAGCTTGCAGCACTCTCGTACCAATTGTGCCATTGAGCAGTCTTGGGTCCGTGCCCATCTGCGTTATATTTCAGCGCAGGATGTTATGCCAGATGTCCTCGAAATATTCTGTGCCCTTGACCTTTTGTTAAAACATGAGCTGCAGTGTGTTAACAGTCAATAATCCACATTCCTTTGTTCATTTATTCAGTCCAGCCCACATGCTTGGGCCATCACTGTTCAAAAACCCCTTCCTTTCAACTTGGTACTGTCCGTTATTGGATTATTTGACTTTGCTCAAATAATTTGCTCATTAACCAATCATGAAGGGATTGATCAACAAAATATATTCTACATATACCCGTTTTGCTACCAAAATGTGGCATAATTCCACTCAAACAAGGCAATAGAACAGAATTATTACTGTCCGTGTTAGATCAGTCCAAACTAAACCATTATAACGCAGTTATTGCCCAAATGGGTTGTAGGATTCCATTGTTCTTTATGTTCATTGAATACCATTATGTGTCTGGTAGGCAGTGGTTTTACTCTGGATCATTCCGCAGTTAAAGTTTTGAAGTCCTGCCAGCTGAGCTGCTGATGTCTGATGTTAGTGGCTGTTTGGTGTTATGAAATATAGATGGGAGTCTTCTTCACTTAAGACGCTGTAATGGTTTTTCTCTTCCCCTCTTCCAGTCCTGCTGCGTCATTCTTTTTTTCTTCCTTCCGCTCTTCTTTTTCTTTCTTCCTGGAGCTTCATATAGATCACAAAGTTAAAGGAGAACATGAGATGGGAGTTTTTCGACATACCCTAACTGTCATGAACAGGAACAAAAACAGTCCAGGCAGAGTAAGCCAAGATGAGCATTTGGTATTAAAAAGTATAGTAATTGTATTATTTTTATTAAAATAACCAGTCGTTACGCTAGATAAGACCCTTCTTTCTCGGCTGGGATCGTTTACAACCACATTTGGTATCATTTGAAGCTGCATTTAAACTGCATTTTGGAAGTTCAAAATCGGGGCACCATATCAGTCCATTATATGGGGAAAAATGCTGAAATGTTTTCCTCAAAAAAATTAATTTCTTTACGACTGAAGAAAGAAAGGCATGAACATCTTGGATGACAAGGGGGTGAGTAAATTATTTGTAAATTGTTGTTCTGGAAGTGGACTTCTCCTTTAAGATGCAGTTGCTTTCAGTCTGTTTAGTGGTTCAGTTGAGTTTCCTTCATAACTTTTAATTTGGAGCATGCTAATAAATTTCAGCAACTGACATTTTCTGCAACGTTGACAAAAATTGAGACTACAGAGAATATACAATGTTAGCAAAATGTTGCAATTTCTGCTTTGCAATTAAATATCAAAATATTTTAAAAGAAAATCACTGAGACTAGTAGAGTGAGACAGAGAATAAGGAGAATTTTGTCAATTCATTTGTTTCATATTATTACGCATTGATTTTGTCTTTCCCTTGTTCACTGCGAGGGCATAAATGCCAGCTCTCTGTATCATTTGTAAATATTGTATATTCAGTGTGTTTGGTCGTTTTTTTCAGTTCAATTTTATTCAGAATTTTTCATTAGCTTTTTTTTGGACCATGTAAGAACACGCTTACATGCGCTACGGGTGTCCCATGTTTGAATCCCGACTCGAGGATCCCACCCCCTATCTCTCTCCCACTTCGCTTCCTGTCCGTACTGATCTGTCATGTCACAATAAAGGCTAAAAATGCCAAAAATAAATCTTAAAAAAAAAAAAAAAACACACACACACACACACAAACACACACACATTGTGTTTCCATGTTTTATGGGGACATTCCATAGGCGTAATGGTTTTTATACTGTACAAACCGTATTTTCTATCGCCCTACACCTACCCTACACTTAAACCTAGCTCTCACAGGAGACTCTGCAGACTTTTACTTTTTCAAAAAAACTAATTCTGCATGATTTATAAGCCTGTTTCCTCATGGGGAACTAAAAAGTGTCCCCACAAGGTCAAAATTTACTGGTATTACTATCCTTGTAGGGACATTTTGTCCCCATGACGTGATAAATACCAGGTGTACACACACACACACACACACACACACACACAAAATATAAAATAAATATAAAATAAATTGTTATATTTCAAAATAATGATAAAACTTACTATGTAGTTACTTTTATTGTATAGTTATTTAGTTATTTTTGCTTTAACTAAGGTCTTTATGATATCAACATTTTTGATACCTTAAAATGTTGTAATTCTTATCAAATTATAAAAAAAACTGAATAAAAATGAACAGTGATTAAATAAGAATAAGAAACTAATTACAAGCAATGGGGCAAAAAACAAAAAAAACTACAGTAGAAAAAATAAATAAGAACTGATACATACATTGCATAAATTATTCAAATGTATAAAAACACTGCATATCATTCACTGTGTAAAAAAAATATATATATTTCTTCTTATTAAAGTTACGAAAGTGATTTAATTAAGAGCAGCGGACCCTTTTCACAAGACTGTGATGACGCGTTTCAACAGTCATCGGCATTTTTGAAAAAAATCTATGTACATTTATAACACTATATATTATATAACCTTTTCATCAAGTTACAAAAAAGTAGTTAAAGGTGCAATGTGTAATATTTGGAAGGATCTATTGAGAGAAATGCAATATCATATACATAACTATGTTTTCAGAGGTGTATAAAGACCTTACATAATGAACCAATATGTTTTTATTACCTTAGAATGAACAATTTCTATCTACATACACCACTGGTCCCCTTACGTAGAAGTCGCCACTATGTTTCTACAGTAGCCCCTAAATGGACAAACTGCTCTACAGAGCGTGTTTCACCACTATGTTGTTTTGCGAATAAAACACTGACACGATGAGCAAGTACCAATAATATTTGCAATAACATCAGTTTATTGAATAATTAAGTAAATACAACTCCTAATTTCCCTTTGTAATGAAACCTTTTTGCTTGCTGATGTCTTAGACAACGACATCTTTACTTGTGTCGGCCACCGTAGCTTCTCTAAAGGGAGGGGTGAGTGGTATACTGAGCTGTTGGTTGCAGTTCGCATTTAACTCTTGCATTTAACTGTTCAAGGCCTATAAAGTGGGAAAATTAACTTGCGCGCTCTATGAACACCATCTTCACATGTGCACACCTTTCTGCTAGCGCTCGGAAACAGTCTCTCAGACAGCGCACATATAGAGAAATGAGTTCTCTTTCGCTACTGATTGCATTTCAACGGCTTAAAATCATGTTTTTAAACTGCAATGCTTAAAAACACTTGCAAAGCAACGTCACGTCAGCCTGTAACCGCGAGAGACACGATAGTCCAAAATTAAATTATATTATATTTAAAAAAAAAAAAAAGAGCAAGAAATGTTTCTTTTCATTTCACCTGTAGTTTTCATTATGTCAAATAATCCAAAATAAAATTCAAAGAATAAAAAAAGTAATCTGTTGTGCTATTATTATAGCTATGTATGACTATAAACAATTATGTCTATTTATAGTTGATAAATCTTGGGCATGTCATATGTGATTCCCAACCCCATTTCCAAAATACGTGCCTCTATATACATTTCTGCAACACTGTACTTACATACCGTACTGCGCGCTTTGTGGCAGTTTCAAAGTGAAATGTCCAGAGAGTTCAATACGTGACCGTGGCACATTTTTATTACGCTTGTACAGGCACATATTGGTGCGTTTTTATTACGCTGCTTAAGGTACGTATTGCAGCTGTTCAGAATTCAAATATCCAGGGAGTGTCGCTAAAGGTAAACCCAACCCTAAACCTACCCGATAGTGTTAACAAATACAAAAAACGCATTTGTTGATGCAGCCATTCTATTTTAACTTCCTTATGCAGATTTGAGCTGTTTTGTCGAGCTGTGGTTTCACAGGGTTCGTACCGGAGCTCTTCATCACTAAAGTGCAAACCATCAGTCACCGAGCAAACCTACCGAATTAGAAAACTCATGCATATGAAGCTGTATATGTGACGACAATGTTCAAAAGTATTGGTTTTCAAATCATGCAGGATGTTAAAATTGATTTGAAGCCATAATATAATATTGTGCAAGTAAATGTGTGAAAATGACACTTTAAAAAATGCTGGGTTAAAAACAACCCAACTTGGGTTATTTGGCAACCCAGCTCTGACTAAATATTGGACAGAACACATGCTGTGTTTATTTTGACCCAGCTGGTTGGGTTAAATGTTTTTACCAGACAGGTTATTTTATTGAAGTCAACTATTGTTAAAACATTATTATATTGCTGGTTTAAAATGGACTGGAACTTATAAAAACACACAGAGAATTATATTTATTATTAAGCAAGAACATATGGACAAAATACAAAGGGAGTACAAAAGGAGTACAGAATACAAAATGTCAAACGCTCATCTTGTCTCACTTTGCCTGGACTGTTTTTTTCCAGTTCAAGACAGTTAGGGTATGCAGAAAAACTCCCATCTCATGTTCTCCCTCAACTTCAAAATCGTCCTATATCGCCGTTTTACCTTTTTTGTTAAGGGTGTTTGATCTTCTTTGCATGTTCACTTTGCAATGACTGGGTCGGTACTTCTGCAGCGATGTAGGATGATTTTGAAATGATTTTTGAAGTAGCAGTCCATTATATGGAGAAAAATCCTGAAATGTTTTCCTCAAAAAACATAATTTCTTTACGACTGAAGAAAGAAAGACATGAACATTTTGGATAACAAGGAGGTGAGTACATTATATGTGAATCTTTGTTTTGGAAGTGGACTTCTCCTTTAACTGCGAACTTCAGACCGCGGCCTTGTGTTTCACTCATAGCTGATAGATGCCATGACTGACTCTAACAGCTGCCCAAAAGCAAACAGTACTGACATTAGAAAACATATTTTGAGATTAAACTCGGTACAATAACGAATAAAATCTGTTTATTTTACGCAAGACGTTTCTGTCCTGCGAAACAACCGTTGCTGATGCAGCTGACTGGCATCTCGTCCTTACTGTATGTTGCGTTGTGTAAATAATACAATTTACAGCACAGTACGGACTTTATAAATTAAATACAATGGGTGGGAGAAAAAATCGATTCTCCGATGCATCGCGATTCTCTCTTTAACGATTCTGAATCAATTCTGAATATTTCAGAATCATTCTGAGCTTGTTTTTTCCCGCATGTGGCACGTGTGCGCGCTAGAGACATGGCGGGCTTCTTTGCACAGAATTTGCGCTGTGAGAAGCGGCTTGCGCGCCAGTAGTGCGCTTTGGTTGACGGATAAACAACCCGTCCTCCCGCGGCGCAAGCAATTGAAATGAATGGGTTTCATAGCGCAGCGCTTTCCGCGTTCGATGTAAGAGCCGCTAGACACGTGCGCATTGCTTGACAGTGTGTGCTTCCACCCGCCGTGTTTTACTTTAGATATGCTTTCATTAATGCCGTTTAGAATGCAGTACTATTTGTTGCATGAAACTCGCGCACTGACGGACTTTCACGTGCGCTTTGTGTTTGTTGTCCTGAAGATAATTTGCGGCTGCGGTTAAATGCACTTCCATTTTCGAATACTTTTATACGAAATTGATGTTCACACAGTCAGTTATGCTTGCAGAGCAGGACAAAACATCTGATATATCGAAATAGATCTGAAATAGTTCTGTGGATTAGTGTGAATACAGTCTGTTAAAGCTGCCACTATGATCTCATTAGCAATAATCAAACGGCAATAATGCTGAGAAAAAAAGAAAAACCCATAACTATTGTCTGAAAACTTTCCATACTTAAAGAACACTTACTTTAAATAAGTGATTGTTTTAAAAAGTAGCCTGTTTTAAATAATAATAATAATAAATTATATAATAAAAAAAGTAATATTGAAAACTGAGATTGTGATGCATAGTGATATTGAGTTGATAATGAAAATTGTAATTGAATTGAATCACGAAACCAGTGAAGATTCACACCCCTACTTTTTCCAACTATAAACAAAAAGCAAAGAAACTGCAATTTTGGTAAAAATTTGAGGTTGTAAAGATGTATTTGCACAGCAGAAGAATTAATTGGGGAAAAAATGTAGATCAAGAATCGTTTTGGAATCAGATTGTGCCTTCCAGAATCGGAATCGGGCCGGATCGTGAAGTGCCTGAAGATTCCCACCCCTAATACAAACCTTTATTTCAGTGAAGAAGTGCAAATCGGCAATGCTCTCTCCTAGAGGACTCAAAAAGTCTGCGATTTGACTGACCGTAACTCAGCAGCTGGGTTGTTTCGTCAGGGACAGGCTCAACCCAGCAGTTGGGTAGAAAAAAAAAAAAAAAACAGTGTTATAAATGACCCAGCAACTTAGTTGCAGAAAAATTACCCAGAACCTGAGTAAAAAAAATATTAAAAATAACCCAATAAAATGACCCAACAAGTTGAACCCAGCATTTGGGTCAAAAAAAAAAAAAAAAAAAAACAGCACCTGGGTAAAAATATGAAAAATAACCCAATAAAATGACTCTGCATACTTGGTGTGAAAAGGAATAAAAGTTGTCTGAGTTTTACTGCCTCTACTGTTCATTTCAACTGGAAACTGCTGTGAATTGTACATATGGGTACGTTTTTCAGTTTTGCAGATATGTATATAGAGGCATGTATTTCCAATGAGTCTATGTTGGTAATTCTGTAGGCACAATGAGTCTTCTCAAGTAAACCTCAAAAGTCGTCTCATTTTGTCATTGTGGAGCTGTTGTGCTCACTAATGATGTGTGTAATAGTGACGTCAGATGTGGTGTGTGAACTGGCACGTCCAGATTGCTGTGAGTCTGTGTTTTGCGCTGCGGCAGGTGTCTGTGTTTGACGTCACTCTCTGAGTGTGACTGAATGTGTCAGTGTTGTGTGAAAATAAACGTAGGTCTTTTTTTTCCTTTTTTCTTGTGCGGGTATGTGTGCGAGTGTTTGTGCAGTGATTGAGAGGGAGTCCCAGACTCTGTCCCACATGAATAATTTATTGATTGGCATATGGCATTGAGACGTCGCTTCTCTTCCAGTTCCTTTGTCTCTCTCTCCTGGATGTTTCTACAGCAGTCTCAAAACATCAGGAAAAAGCAACCCCTCTTAGCTTAGGTGATTGCAGTGCACTTTTATGTTAATTTGACGATTATTTAGTTTACATTAATTTTTATTGAAAATTGTTTTAATGACTGGAAAGCGCTAAGGGCTAAGACAGAGTGGTGGTGATTTGTTTTCTATTGATCAGCTATCAATAGCCCAATAAGTACCTTCACGTTAGACTGCGACGGAGATGAGAAGGTGCTTCCAGATGCATAAGGGCTCATTTACATATCATTTCAGGTTCCTTTTTAATTTGTATGTGACTGAAAGTGGTGATTTCCGAGTGGCTGAGTTGCCTGTAATTAGTTCATCCATTTCAACCAGTTTAACCACTCATGGATTTTCTGAACAGTTGCAAACATGGTAGGCGGACATTATGTAGTTGATAGGATAATCAGCCAATCACAGTGAGTCATCTCACATGATATATATTGTGTGCCTATATCTAACCATTTCTCTGTCACCTTTTTATTCTAATAAAATAAAATAAAATAAAATAAAATTTAACTACTAAAAATAATTTGTTAATTAAATATAAAATATTTAAATATAAGATGGAAAAACTTTATATTACATTGTTTATTTTATATATTTATTTATTATTTTTTTTAATGAATTTTTGTTTTACATCCTTAACATCCTTTCTTATATTATATTATATTATAACTTCTAACTTATGATATGATATGATATTAATTATATATTACTACTAACTTATTATATTATTAAACTGCTAAAAAAAATTCTGTTAATTAAATAAAAATATTAAAATATAAGATGGAATGCTTAGAAAAAACTTTCATTATTATATTATATTATATTATATTATATTATGCTTATTTTATTTTATTTTTTAAACTGGACATACAGCTTGGGTTCTTTTATATTATATTATATTATATTATATTATGCTTTTATTTTATTTTATTTTACTATATTGTATTATAAAATTGCTAAAATTCATTTATGTTAATTAAATATAAAATATAGGATGGAATACTTAGAAAAAAAAACTTTATATATTATTATATTATGTTATATATTATATTATATTATATATTATGCTTTATTTTTTAAACTGGACATACATCTTGTGTTCTTTTATATTATATTATATTATATTATATTATATTACTACTAACTTATATTATAAAACTGCTAAAATCATTTGTTAATTAAATATGAAATATTAAAATCGAAGATGTAAAACTTACAAAAAACTTTATATTATATTATAAAACAACTTAAAAACTGTATTGTATTATATTATATTATATTATATTATAAAACTGCTAAAATCATTTGTTAATTAAATAAGAAATATTAAAATCGAAGATGTAAAACTTACAAAAAACATTATATTATGTTATAGTATATTATAGTATATTATAAAACTATTAAAAAATGTTATATTATATTATAATATATTGTAAAACTATTAAAAATCATTTATGTTAATTAAATATAAAATTAAAAATAAAAATAAAAATAAAAAATGTTATATTATATTTACTATAATATTTATTTTGGTATTTACTATAATATTTATTTTGATTTATTTTATTTTATTTTATTTTATTTTATTTAAAAAAATATATATATATATAATTTTTTTTTTTTTTTTGTTTTCCTTGCTCCTTATTTGCAGAATCAGTAAATGTCTAAACTGGACACACATCTTTTACTGCAAAGTGCTGCTGTTCCACTGAATAATTAGGTTAATTAAATTTTAATTAAGCAGCTTGTTAGAACAATGGCATTTTGTTTCAGTTTTGAGCTGTTCTCATTGCTTCAGTGTTTACATTTCATAAAAGAACATTTTATTTTTGAAGTATCAGTCAACTTAGGTGAGGACTTAAATGTATTACTATAACCATCTGTTATCTAAGTGACATTTGTCAAGTGTTTTGATACCCAGCGGAAGTTTGAGAAATTTAGACGCGGTCTAACTCGTGACAAACCTTTACACATTAATTCGTCTTCTGAATTGTCTCTTTATTTACAACAGCGGGGGAAAAAAACCCTGACTTTTCCAGGCTGCTTCAGGGCTCTCCATTGTATGCTTGGTTGGAGACAGGAGAGCTGGCCGCAGCCCAGAGCGTTTGTGGGTCTAAAGTTAGCAGTTAGTGGCTAGCTGGGAGATGGTGGGACTCTGGCTAACAGCCTGTTCGCAGGGTGTCTGCAGGGCCCATTGCCAGTCACGGCCAGCTTAGGATGGACTTACTCTCTGTAAACATAGAAAAAAGTCAGAGATTGTAGGCCATATGTCTTCTCTAGTCTAAATAATAGAATGAAATTGACTTTTTGTATGTATATATATGTATACTATAGAGAATTTAAGTCGTTTTTGAATTTAAATGAATGATTGTTTGAAACCGTTATTAGTTTTGCAGTTCCATCTGGTGAGGCAAATTTAAAATTGATCAGCTATCAGTATCCCAATAAGTACTTCAAGAACGGTCGCTACGTTAGACTGCAAATGAGACAGAAATGAGAGATGCTTTCAGATGCCTGAGGGCTCATTTACAGATTATTTTAAGTAATTTCAGGTTAATTTCAATTTGAATGTGATTGAAAGAGGTGATTTCTGAGTGGGTGATTCATAAACTCTGTAATTAGTTCATCCACTTCCACCAGTTTACCCTCTCATGGAATTTTGACTACTTATTACTTTGACTACTTTGACCTATTTATCTCACGTGGCTATTTTTCCACACTTCTTTTATTATTGTTGTTATATTATATTATAAATGACCTGCCCAACTCAATCCGAGCAGCTGAGTCCTTAGCCTTCAAGAAACGCATGTCTTCCATCTACACTTCACTCTTTAACATTAACACTCTCTATTCTATTTCTATTCTAACTACTTGTTTTTTTCTGTTTATTAAAAAATGTGACCCTCTAACACTTGCACTCTCTATTTCTATTCAAACTGTTTTCTTTTTATTTAAAAAAAAAATTACCCTCTAACACTAGCATTCTTTATTCTTTTTCTATTCTTTCGACTTTTTATTTTTATTTATTTATTAAAAAACTGAACCTCTAACAGCAGTGTTGTTTTTTTTTTCTATTTTTTCGACTTGTTTTCTTTTTATTTATAAACAAACTAGCCCTCTAACACTTGTGTTCTTCATTTTTTCGATTTGTTTTTTATTTATTTATTTAAAAAACTGACCGTCTAACACTAGCGTTCTCTATTCTTCTTCTATTCTTTCGACTTGTTTTCTTTTTATTTATTAAAAAAACTAGCCCTCTAACACTGTTCTCTACTTTTTTCGATTTGTTTTTTATTTATTTATTAAAAAACTGACCCTCTAACAGCAGCGTTCTCTATTTTTTTTTCTATTTTTTACTTTTTATTTATAAAAAAACTAGCCCTCTAACACTAGTGTTTTCTGTTTTTTTATTTGTTATTTATTTATTTATTTATTTATTTAAAATACCGACCCTCTAACACTAGCATTCTTTATTCTTTTTCTATTCTTTCGACTTGTTTTCTTTTTATTTATAAAAAAAACTAGCCCTCTAACACTGTTCTCTACTTTTTTCGATTTGTTTTTTATTTATTTATTAAAAAACTGACCCTCTAACAGCAGCGTTCTCTATTTTTTTTCTATTTTTTACTTTTTATTTATAAAAAAAACTAGCCCTCTAACACTAGTGTTTTCTATTTTTTTATTTGTTATTTATTTATTTATTTAAAAAACCGACCCTCTAACACTAGCATTCTTTATTCTTTTTCTATTCTTTCGACTTGTTTTCTTTTTATTTGTTAAAAAAACTAGCCCTCTAATACTAGTGTTCTCAATTTTTTTTGATTAGTGATTTCTTTTATTAATTTAAAAAAATTACCCTCTAACAATAGTGTTCTTTATTTTTTTATTCTTTCGACTTGGTTTCTTCTTATTTATTTATTTATTATTTTTGAATGACGCTCTAACACCAACATTCCCTATTATTTTCCTATCCTTTCAACTTGTTTTCTTTTTATTTATTTATTTTTTTTTTAAAAGACCCTCTAACACAAACATTCTCTATTATTTTTCTAATCTTTTAACTTTTTTATTTCTATTTATTTATTTTTAAATGACCCACTATCACTAGCGTTCTCCATTCTTTTTCTATTCTTTCGACTTGGTTTCTTTCTATTTATTGATTTATTTATTTTTAAATGACCCACTATCACTAGCGTTCTCAATTCTTTTTCTATTCTTTCAACTTGTTTTCTTTTTCTTTTTTTTTTAAATTACCCTAATAATAACATTAGCATTCTATATTTTTTCCATTCTTTCAATTTTTTTTATATATTTATTTAAAAATGACCCTCTAACCCTAGCATTCTGTTTTTTTTCTATTCTTTTGACTTTTTTATTTCAATTTATTAATTTATCTATTTATTTGTAATTGTTTTAAATGCCCTCTAACACTAGTGTTCTCCCTTCTTTTTCTATTCTTTAAACTTGTTTTCTTTTTCTTTCTTTTTTTTTTTTTTAATTACACTCTAACACTAACATTCTCTATTTTTTCCCATTCTTTTGAATTGTTTTCTTTTTATTTATTTATTTATTTTAAAAAAATCACCCTCTAACCCTAGCATTCTCTGTTCTTTTTTCTATTCTTTCGACTTTTCTATTATTTTATTCTATTCTATTCTATTCTATTCTATTCTATTCTATGTTATTTATACCTAAAATGAAAACTTTTAAAAATAATTAGTTAATTGAAATAAAGCCAAAATAAAATAAATGTCTGGAAAAAACAGCAAGGAGACTGAATTAACGTTTTAATAATTTATTGATAAACTACTGCTTTCTTTGTTTTCAGCTTAAGAGATGAAGTCGGCGACACCGACTTGTCATTTCCACAGTAGTAAATCGCCTGTATGCATGTTTCAATCTGAGAATATTTATTTGAGTAATTCCATGCAAAAGTCTTCCTTACCATGAAAAAAATAAGTTTTACCAAAGGTTTTTTCTATAATGATAGCACAGATGTCAACATTTGGTAGTTCAAATATTCATGTGAGGTCTCTCTTAAAGTTTTTAAAGCATTTTATTTTATTTTTAGTGCATTTAGTGCATAGTCTGGTAAGTGCTATTTTCAGGCTCGTCACATCCATAACAGTACATGTTCCTCGTAAATAGACACATCAAAATTAAAATTAAGTAACAATTATATGTTCTGTGAAGAGCCACTGCTTCTCTATTTGTTGGGTATTATTGCATCTGGTTTGTGCATTTTAATTAGCAGAAATCCTACAAAGTATGCAGTCTCTCAAAAACGGTGTCCTATTTTGTCACATCCATAACACATGATTATTTCCCTTTTTTAACATAAAAAACTTGTGCATAGACTGATATTTTTCTGATGTTTAGACTCTATCAACACAGGTTTATTAAAATATAAACAGATGGTTCAGTATATTGGTAACACATACATTCTCTAAGCATTTATATGTCACATCCATAACACAAAATGTCACATCCATAATGCTGGATTTGCCCATTTTCTATTTGAATTGGTTCATTTAAATGTACTCCATAGATACTCTCCATAGATATATTTTTCATGTCTGTAACACAAGTATACACAGAGACCAAGACGGCAGAAAGCGCATCCTGTTTGCTTTCATTATTTTACAAAAGCACAACGTTTTATTGTTATTCTGAGTGCACACAAATAAACATAGAGTCTTTACAGATTCGAAAGATGTATTACTTTTACCTGTATGACCAAAAATGATGGAGCATTTTAAGCTCAAGTGACCGAACGGGCGCCTCTGTCTGTCATGCAGGGAGGATGCAACTATTCAGTTGCTCCTACATACACCTTTCAGATAAAAAGCCATATTTGAGGTGTACTGTATTAGCACGTAGACCAACCGTTCGCCACTTTCTGTGGAATTTTTTATTTTTCTCTGTGACTAAGCGACTAATAAAATTTTGGTCAACCAAGCGTCTTCTTGTCGATTAACGGTTAGTCGACTATTAGTGGGCAGCCCTAGTAATAACACACAAATAATACTAAAATAACACATTATATACTAAAAAAAAAAAAAAAAATAAATATATATATATATATATATATATATATATATATATAATTTTTTTTTTTATTATTTATTTATTTATTTCATATTTTTCAAATGTTTCAAATGTTACTATTTTTTAATATTTATTTTTATTTATTTTATTACTTTTTATTCTATTTTCTCCCCTTTTTCCACAATCCACAAATGCCACACACAGTTAAACACCGCTAATCTTGAATATGTGGTTATGTTGTTGCCATCCTCAGTAAGGGTGTAATATATAAGCCACCTGAAATAAATGGCACAGGTGGTGGTTGTGGTCATGGTGCTGCAGGAGACGCTCCAATACACAGCTGTAGAGCACCCTGTTACATAAGCAACAGAGGAAATAATGCGTTCTGGCCCAGTAAACGGCACAAGCATAAAAATCTAGAGATTGCAGGAAGCTCACCCTCCCGTGACATAGACATATACTCTATAACACTATTCGAAATGATTAATTTTCTGTATGTTTAAAATGAACAGGACCTGAGATGCCCGGTCAGTAAATTGAGCTGGCATATGTTCGTGTACACATACAAAATTTACTTGCCAAGACTTTGTCTTTCTCTGTTCATCTGTTCTTTCTCCACTCGCTCTGTTGTAAACACGCATAAACACATCTCGTCCTTGCCAGGAGATTCCTCCACCCGCTCCGCCTGTGTTGTATCATCACAGCCCAGGCGTGGTGCTCTGTGGCCCCGCGTGTTTTTAATGCTCATCTCCCCTACAGCTACCAGCCGCAACAATTCTGACAGCTTTGAGTCTAACAGGAGCAGACACACATCACCGCTATGTACATACAGTCTACATGCTGTCTTCCCGCAGATGCTCCGAGCACTTAAATACTTTCACACAAATGGGTTGACAGACAAAAAGCAATATGTTTTTGTATATAAAGTATTGAGGATATCATACTGTTCAAAAGTTTGGGGTTACTGATTATAAGTCTCTTTTGAATTCTAAGGGTGCATTTGTTTGTTCAAAAATACAGTTAAACAGTAATGTGAAACATTATCACAATTTAAAACAATAAAAAGGTTCTGTTGTAATATATTTTAAAATGTAATGCATTTTCATTACTCCAGTCTTCAGTATCAAATGATCCATCAGAAATGTTACATTATTGTGTATTATCAATGCTTCATATTTTTGTGGAAAGTGTGACACCACAGTTTTTTTAAATTCTTCAATGAATTGAAATAGAAATGAAATAGAAATGCAAATCTAAATGCAAATTAAGTGCAAATTATTATTATTATAATTATTATTATTAGTAGTAGTAATAGTAGTAGTATTGTTGTTTTAATTTATTATATTTTTATTAATTATTTTTATTTAATAATTATTATTTAATTATAATAATTATTTAAATATATTATTATTAAAAAACTGGTCTCGAACTGACCATTGAAGAATAATAATAATAATAATAATAATAATAATAATAACAGTAGTTATTATTATTATTATTATTATTATTATTATTATTATTATTTGTCATATAATGTTTTTATAATTATTATATAATATATTTAATTATGTTCTGTAATAATACTACTACCACTACAATTAGTAATTTGTAATGATATTATTTAAAAAATTATTATATTATATTATATTGTATCATATTATATTATTGTTTTAATTTATTTAATTTGTATTTATTATTATTTAAATTCATTATTATTAAAAAAACTGGTCTCAAAATGACATTTAATAATAATAATAATAATAATAATAATAAACATGACAATATGATAAAAAAAAAAAATAATAATACATGTATAACAATAAAAAATGTATTAGATTAGATTAGTGTTTTATTATATTGTTATTACTTATTATTTAAATAAATTATTATTAAAAATGGTCTCAAAATGGCCATTGTAAAATAATTAATAATAATACTAATAATAAATATATAACAATATAAAAATATTTTAAAAACAAATATTATTATATTATATTATATTATATTATATTTCTGTTTTATTATATTGTTATTACTTACTGTTTAAATTCATTATTATTAAAAATGGTAATTGAAGAAACATTAATAATAATAATAATAATAATAATAATAATAATAATAATAATTATTATTATTATTATTATTATATTGTTGTATAATAACTTTTATAATTTTAGACAATATTATTAATTCTTTACTAAAATAATATTACTACCAGTAGTACTAGTAATGTGTAATGATATTATTTAAAAAAAAATTATTATCATTATTAGTATTAGGCACATTATTTTATTATGTTATGTTATGTTATATTATATTATATTATATAGCTTTAAAATAATAATAAAAATCAAGTCATTTTAGCCAATCACTAGGACAGTCATCTTTTTTTAGGACAATCTTTGCAAAACCAAGTCAAGTCAAAGACGTGTCAAATTTATTTATATAGGCCTTTTCACAACACACACTGTTTCAGAGCATTTTTACAGATCTTTCCATGAGTATTCTAAGCATTCGTCCTCTTTCAGCAGGTAAAGATGATGTGCGAAGTGATGCCCACGATCAGCGAGGACACGGCGATGAGCCAGCGCGGGTCCCAGAGCAGCGCCTCCGACCCTGACTCGCATTTTGAGCAGTTGATGGTGAACATGCTTGACGAGAGAGACCGTCTGTTGGACACCCTGAGAGAGACACAAGAAAGCTTGGCCCTCGCCCAGCAGCACCTGCAGGACGTCATCTATGACCGAGACTCGCTGCAGCGTCAGCTCAGCTCCGCACTGCCACAGGTACCACAACTACACATAACCATACTTATGACTGGTCCACATATCAGCTTGTTCCAACTAAGAAGACACGATTAGACAAAAACTAAACTCTTGAAAGTCTTAAGCTAAGACATCATGTTCTGATAAGGATATCTGAGCACCAGCTGTGTCATGGAAAGAAATGATAAATGTTAATTTCACACTCGTAAGATACATTTAGCTCGTTCCTTTACTGGGCGTTTCAGTAAATTTTGTCCACAGCTGAGAGACTGTGAAAATATGGGCATGTCACAGCTGGCCATGTGTGATTGCAGCAGCTGAAACTGGTGATACTAAAATCTGCATCCAAGTCTTTCCTCACGAACAAAGAGGACTAAAAATCACCAAGCGTGGTTTTCAGCTGCACTACTATTGCCCAGAGACATGGGAAAAAGCGATGGCTTACGTAATCACGACTAAACCCAGATTAGCTCGACGCTCAAAGGAAAAGTGTGTCAGTAATTCTAGTCACAAGTCCTTACCGTTCTCCTTCCAGAAGTCTCCGTGGTCCTGGCGGAGAATAAAAGAAGGTTTTGTTGTGTGGTAGCTCTCACTTTCCCTCAGTGATGCTCTTGTTCCTGGTGGAGATGCGGTTTTAGCGCTGCTTACTGTACTGAGGGCGACTGGTTGTGTATTCAACAGTATGAAAAAGGGGGGTTGTTGATTTGAGTGTCATGAACTTTTACAAGTTAGGGGTTGGTGAAGTTTGCAATGTTTTTGCAAGTCTTTTATGTTCACCAAGGCTGCATTTGTTTAATCAAAAATACAGTAAAATTAGTCATATTGTGGAATATAATTTTACGATTTAAAATATTTTACTGTTTGAATACATTTTTTGAAGTTTAATTTATTCCTGTGAGGTAAAGCTGAATTTTCAGCAGCCGTTACTCCAGTCTTTAGTGTCACATGATCCTTTGCTTTAATAAAATTTGATTTGGTGTTGAATAAAAGTGTTAATTTCTTTCAAAAATTCGTATTGACCCAACATTTTTTAAATTGTAGTGTACAAACTTGTGTGTATCTTTATTAGTGCTGTCAGTCAGTTAAAAAAACAAACGCACATTTTTTTTCTGAAATGAATCACTTGTTTAATTAATCATGATTAATCCCACTTAACATTAAAGTTCTTAAATATACTTTTAAATTGCAGTAATTTTACATTCAGTCTTCAAAAAATGTAGAAACAGCATAAAGTATACGTTTATTATTTGTTAAATGTTTTTAGTGCTGTCAATCAATTAAAAAACAACACATTAATTGCACATTTTTTTCTGAAATTAAATCGCGATTAATCACAATTAATCCCACCTAACATTAGTTTTTAAATACACTTTTATATTGCAATAATTTCACATTCATTCTTTAAAATAATGTAGAAACAACATAAAGACGGTATATTTTTATTATTTGTTAAATATTTTTTAGTACTGTGAATCGGTTAAAAATTAACTAATTAATTGCACATTTTTTCTAAATTAATCATGATTAATCCCACCTAACATTAGTTTTTAAATACACTTTTATATTCCAGTAATTTCACATTCTATCTTCAAAATAATGTAGAAACAATGAAAGGACAGTATATTTTTATTATTTGTTAAATATTTTTTAGTGCTGTCAACTGATTTAAAAAAAACCTAATTGATCATAAATTTTTTTCTGAAATTGATTGCGATTAATCATGATTAATCTCACCTAACATTAAAGTTTTTGAATATATTGCAATAATTTCACATTCAATCTTCAAAAACTGTAGAAACCACATGAAGACAATATATTTTTATTATTTGTTAAATATTTTAGTGCTGTCAATTGTTAAAAAAATGTATTAATCACATATTTTTTTTCTGAAATTGATCGCGATTAATCACGATTAATCCCACCTAACATTAGTTTTTAAATATACTTTTATATTGCAATAATTTCACATTCAATCTTCAAAATAATGTAGAAACAACATAAAACAGTATATTTTTTATTATTTGTTAAATATTTTTTAGTGCTGTGAATCAGTTAAAAATGAACTAATTAATTGCACATTTTTTCTAAATTAATCACGCTTAATCCCACCTAACATTAGTTTTTAAATACACTTTTATATTGCAATAATTTCACATTCATTCTTCAAAATAATGTAGAAACAACATAAAGAATGTATATTTTTTTGTTTGTTAAATATTTTTTTGTGCTTTCAGTTGATTACAAAAAATGTACTAATCAGATTTTCTGAAATGAATCACGATTAATCACGATTAATCCCACCTCACATTAAAGTTTTTAAATATATTGCAATAATTTAACATTCTTTCTTTAAAAAATGTAGAAACAACATAAAGACAGTATATTTTTATTATTTGTTATATATTTTTTAGTGCTGTCAATCGATTAAAAAAACAACAACTAATTAATCACTTTTTTTTATTTCTGAAATTAATCACGATTAATCCCATCTAACAAGATTAAAGTTTTTAAATATACTTTTATACTGCAATAAGTTTACATTCAGTCTTCAAAATAATGTAGAAACAACATAAAGACAGAATAGTTTTATTATTATTTGTTAAATACTTGTTTACGACTGAAGGTAAGTATCACTGATGCCAATATTTCTGATGTCTCTAGGAAATTGTTAATTTTTTCCTAAGATTTAACCATTGACTATAGCCATTCATCATTACAGTATAATTAAGAGCTTTAAAAAATAACAACTTCTAATTTAATTGAACTTAAAACAATCTTCACATGAAGCCATTATTTACCTGTGCCCTTCAGCAAGTAGGAAATATACAGTAATTGAATAAAGTTATCAAACACTTAATGATTTGACTGCTCAAAATGATTTATGTTGTAATTTCTGTTCCAAACCTGTATGACTTATTTATTTCTTCTGTAGAGATGGAGATTTGAAGAATGTTCACACTGCTCTTTTCCATACAATGATGGCATTCAGTGACCAGGAGCTGTTAAAGGAGAAGTCCACTTCCAAAACAAAGATTCACATATAATGTACTCACCCCCTTGTCATCCAAAATGTTCATGTCTTTCTTTCTTCAGTCGTAAAGAAATTGTTTTTTTCTCCATATAACGGGCTGATATTGTGCCCCGATTTTGAACTTCCAAAATGCAGTTTACATGCGGCTTCAAACGATCCCAAATACGGAGAAAGAAGGTTCTGATCTTGTGAAACGATCGGTTATTTTCATAAAAATAATAAAGTACTTTTTAATGTCAAATGCTCATCTTGTCTTGCTCTCCCTGAACAGTTTTTTTCCAGTTCATGACAGTTAGGGTATGTCGAAAAACCCATCTCATGTTCTCCCTCAACTTCAAAATCATCCTATATCTGTTTTACCTTTTTTGTTAAGGATGTTTGATCTTCTTTGCATGTTCACTTTGCAAAGACTGGGTCGGTACTTCTGCAGCGATGTAGGATGATTTTGAAATGATTTTTGAAGTTGAGGGAGAAAATACGATTGGAGTTTTTCGACATACCCTAACTGTCTTGAGTCAGAATACACAGAGTTCAGGGAGAGTGAGAAAAGACGAGCGTTTGAGATTAAAAAGTATTTAAATTGTATTTTTTTAATGAAAATAACCAAACTTTTCGCTAGATAAGACCCTTCTTACTCGGCTGGGATCATTTACAACCGCATTTGGAATCGTTTGAAGCCGCATTTAAACTGCATTTTGGAAGTTCAAACTCGGGGCACCATATCAGTCCATTATATGGAGAAAAATGCAGAAATGTTTTCCTCAAAAAACATAATTTCTTTATGATTGAATAAAGAAAGACATGAACATCTTGGATGACAAGGGGGTGAGTACATTATATGTGAATCTTTGTTTTGGAAGTGGACTTCTCCTTTAAGCTCTAAAAAGCACCATAAAACCTCATAAAAAGGGACATCAGATGCACATTTTCCACAAGCTGGTATAATTCTTAGGGTCTTCATGAAATGTCTGCAACATATTTTGGTTAAAATTCCTCAATGGTTCTGTGAAACAACATCTTTTTACCTTGTCAAAAACAGCTCAGTTCACAGCGACCCGTTTCAGTGCATGTCTCTTTAAATGATATTCAGTGTTGCGTTATCATCAAAAACAAAACTAATACAATGCGTCCTCAGTAGATCTGATGTCGGGAGAAAATAAAGACTCTTATGTTCACTTTTATATCCAACTACAAAACACCTGCATTGCTTACGAGACATTGCTGTCGCTACAGCTACTCGAGCATGGAGAAAATGGCAGACAGCGTACAACCATCTGAGGTTGTGGGCGGGGCCTGAGCAGGATGACATCATACTGCTCAGAAAATCAAAACTGCTTGATAATTGAGATTGTTCGGGTTTTTAGGGCATTAAGAAAAACGGAGTGAATGGATTTTTATCATTGTACACACTGCTAAGACACATTTACATGCAAACACCATGTAAAAGTAAAATATGCATCCGATGTCCCTTTTAAAGAGGTTCGTACAAATTTTCTGAAGCGTTATGGTAATTTTATGTGAGGAACAGCTGAAGTCAAGCTGGTTTGGAACAATGTGACGTAAGTAAGTAAATAAATGATGTTACAAGAACATAAAATACTGATCATGTGACTGATTTCTTGTTGTTTTACTGTCTAGTGTAATCGTTTTACAAGATAAATGGCGGTCTAGACCGACCCGGTCGATAACAAAGTATTGATTGTCTCTGTGTCACGACGGTACTCATACACACTGTTTACTGATCACATTTTAAATGAGATGTTACTTCTCTCAATCCAGAGTTTACACGCATGCAAACGACTCCATTAATTAACGTGGCAGCGTTTTATTATCCCTTGCCACATCAACTCCATGCTAATGCTTTACGGGGCTCTTTGGCGGAATAATTCTGAAGATGCGTACCAGCAGGAAAGCCATGTTATTATGAGCTGTTGTAATTGAGAAACCGTGAACGGTGTCAGCTAATGTTTTTTAAACGGCGTCGAAATAGATTTTATTCGCAGTGATTGTTCGGTGGTGTTGGTAATGGCCACTTTACACAGTTAACATTAATTGCGTGATGGAAGCAGGCTTTTGCTTATTTGATCAGTTTATTTATAGCCTTACACAAAGCTTTTTTTTATTTAATCTGGTTTTAAGTAGTGGCTTTCTTAAACCTCCCTTGAGCTTATTGTGTTGTCATTGAGCTCCTGGAGCGTGGCGATGAATGTGAGGAGGGAAAGATAATTCAGTTGAAAAATCACTTGAGAGGTGGCAATGCATTGCGATTGGCTGATCACTTTTTCAATTAGATAATGCCATCGTCTTATTCACAAACAGTTTGCAAATGAAATGCATCAAATTGGAAAAATTGGAGTGGCTAATTGCAAAGTGAACAATTTTCGAAATCAGGCTAGTTTGTTTGGAAATTTACTTTACTTTTACATAAAAATTAACAAAATGACAGTTTGGAAATGTGCAACATGAAAAAAGCTTCCTCTACGCAGCATTGTTTTGTAGATGGTAATGTAAACCGGTTGTCTGAATCTGATCCCCATTGAGCAGACATGTGGAACGTTTCTGAAACAACACTTTGACCTCCTTTAGCGCTCGACAACGTCTGAGGTTTGGGCTCGCGGTTTATACTGTGCGTTAAATCTGGGCTCTGATGAGCAGGGAGATGAAATAGGCTGAATTATCGCTGCAGGGTGAACTCGGCTGTAGAAGAAGAGGAGGAGAGACGGGAAAGCGGGGAGGAAGTAGACGGAAGGTGGAGCGATGCGGAGAGGAAGTGGCCTGGTTTTAGCCACATGATGGTAGCTATTGGCTGTCTGATATAAAGCTGATACCTCTTTCTCTCTAGCACGCACACACTTTAAGGGGATAGTTTGCCTAAAAATGAAAATTCTGACATTAATTACTCACCCACATGTTGTTCCAAACCCATAAGACCTTTGTTCATTTTTGGAGCACAAATTAAGATGTTTTTGAGGTAATCTGAGATCAAGGACATTGTTAAAATAGTCCATTGTGACATCTTTGTGGAAAAAAAGTAGCTTCAAAAAATTTCACATGGAATGTTTTAATGATGTCCTTACTACCTTTCTGGGCCTTGAACATGTCAGTTGTGTTGCTGTCTGCAGGGTCAGAAAGCTCTTGGATTTCATCAAAAATATCTTTATTTGTGTTCCAAAGATTAACGGAAGGTCTTACGTGTTTGGAACGACTTGAGGGGGAGTAATTAATGACACAATTTTCATTTTTGAAAATGAAAATCTCTTTAGCTTTCAAAACTAAGATCTGAATGGCAGCCGTATTCTCCCAAGATGCCCTGGGGATCAGACTGTGATTATATCATGCACAGTAATATCTTATGTCCTTCTTCACAGCAACAGCTCTCACAACAAACCCTTGAAAGGACACAACTTTTAATGCGGAGTCAATTTTTACAGTTTAATTTAACCCAAAAGTCACCTTAATCATTGCAACTTTAACAGCAACACTAAAGTTCAGGTCATTTATAGTCTGCATTATGCTAAAACACGATCATTACTATTGATTGGCCCTTTTAAGTAACTGCCTAATATACTAGCTGTGCTTTAGTGCATAAAAGCTAAAGTGTATTTACACATTTGGCAATTAAAGTTGAATCATGGGTTATAACATAAGAAATCAAAATCACATTTATTTACAGTTTTTCCCAGTTTTATTCACTTACACTAAAGTTTTTATATGTTTAAAAATGCAAAACCCTTTTTTTTCCATTTTTTTTCCGCAACGATAAAGAAATAATAATCATACTTAATACTAACAGTGCAAAAAAGGAAACTGAGAAATGTGAAAATCAGTGAAAGATATTGATTATTGGTAAGATAGATGCCATTCCTAAACATTAAAGGAACCACTACCAACCTTGTCTCATGACGAAAACGTACCTTTGGGAACTTTTTTCACAAGACGCAAAATACGTACCGCCATGTACGTTTCATGACGTATTCGATGTGAAATGTCCACTGAGTGGCGCTAAAAAAGCTTTCGTTTTTTTTCCCCTGGAACAGATGAATGACGTTCATTAACGTGACGTTTTAAAATAACGTACCATCTGCACTTCACCTAAACCTACCCAATAGTATGAACAAAAGCGAATGTGACTTAAAAACGCAATCGCAAGCATGCCGTTTTAGCATGTTTTTCGATTTCTCAACTTTCAGCTCTTTCATTGTGAGTCATGTTTTTCAGTGTTCGTACCCAAGGATTCCACATCCTAAGTCTGATTCCATATCGGCTGAGCAACCGTGCAAGCTTGTTACTTCTGGAAAGCGAAACATATGGAGCTGTAATCATAAATGTGTATGAAAACGATTTCAAGTGCTCGCTGTTTTACAGCCTCTAGTGTTTCTGTTGGCAACTGCAGTGATATGTACTTATTTTTACGTATTTTGACTACTGCAAAAAAGTTCCCACAGGTACATTTTCGTCATGAGATCAGATAGACCATGACATAGTAGTCTTAAAGTCACAGTCCATTTTAATTCTATGGGTCAGACAGACAAGTTTCAGACAAAAATTAAATTAAGACCCCTGTAAAGGTGTTTTTGCTGCTGGGGTTGAACAGCTGTCTAGTTTCACCTGTTTTCATGTCCTGTGTTGCTCTTTTGGTTTGTCTCATAGACTGCTGTCCTCTGTCCGTGCGGTTCAGTTCTGCTTACTCATCAGAGCAAAGTGGTGTGCACACGTCAATGCCACCTTTGAGTCTGGGTCAGCAAGTTTAAGAGAAAGAGAGAGAACGAAAGCACCGTGGGTCCAAACTCAGAACACCCATTGGTTCCCTTCATTGTCCAATAAAACAAAACAAAAACAAACAAACAAACAAAAATTCAATTGTTCATTCATTCGACTTAACTAGATTACCCTCCGGCTACTCATAATGCTGCACCATCCCTCTGTGACTGTCAGTGGGAGCAGGTTTTCCTTGAAGGATTTCGCTCTTTGCAAGTGACCGTGTTGCCCTGAATGCATAATGTTGATGGCATGTTTTAATATTTGCCTTGTGCCGAAATGTCAGTTCATGTGCTGAATGCATTTTTATTTTTTAATAGGTGAATAAAGATGATAAATACACGTTTGTTTGTTTGGGGTTTTTTATTGCTTTAGGTTAAAGTCACGATGAAATTGATGTAGCGTCAGATCTTTTCTTCTGTAAAAAATTGTAGGGTGGGGCTTGGTTCTTCTTTCTTAAAGGGGCAGTTCACCCAAAAATGAAAATTCTTTCATGAATTACTCTCCCTCATGTCGTTCCAAACCCACAAGACCTTCATTCATCCAACACAAATTGAGATGTTTTTGAAGAAATCTGATAGCTTTCTGACCCTGCATAAACAGCAGCACAATACTTAATACAATATTTATATTAATACAATAATACAATAAAAAGTTTTTGCAAAAAAAGTATTTTCGTAGCTTTGTAAAACTGAGGTTGATCCCCTGATGTCACATGGACAATTTTAACGGTGTTCTTACTATCTTTCTGGGCCTTGACCGTGTCAGTCACGTTGCTGTCTATCCAGGGTCAGAAAGCTCTCAAATTATTTAATCAAAAATATCTTAATTTGTCTTCTGAAGATGAACGAACGTCTTACAGGTTTGAAATGACATGAGGGTGAGTAAATAATGACAGAATTTTCATTTTTAGATGAACTATCCCTTTAAAAAAAAAAAAAAAAAAAAAAAAAAAATATATATATATATATATATATATATATATATATATATATATATATATATATATATATAATTTTTTTTTTTTTTTTTTTTTTTTTTTTTTTTTTTTCACATTGATTCTATTGAAGAGCCAAAGAACCTTTAATTGAACAGTTCTTAAAATAACCCCTTTTTTTTTGTTTGTGTGAATGACAGGGGTTGGACAAAACGTGAACACCCATTATTATAGAGGTTAATATCAGTTATGAAGGCTATAACAAACATTGTGATTGTTATTTTATTTATATTTGTCTGTAGGTTGTGTATCAGTGTATTATAAATTGTGTTCAGCAGTCTTTATTAAAAGCCATGGGTGAAATTGGTGACTTGTCAGACTTCCAAAAAGGGTAAATCATGGGAGCCAGTTTAGCATGAGTGTCTGTAACCTTATCTGCCCATTTTTGTTGATGTTTTAAAGGGATAGTTCACCCAAAAATAAAAATTTTCATTTTATTCCAAATCTGTAAGACCTTTGTTTATCTTCAGAACACAAATTAGGATATTTTTGTTGAAATCCGAGTGATTTCTGACTCAAGGCCCAGAAAGCTAGTAAGAACATTGTTAAAATAGTTCATGTGACATGAGTGATTCAACCGTAACGTTATGAAGCGACGTCTTTTTGTGCGCAAAGAAAACTAATGAAAAATAATGGCTTTATTTACTAATTTCTTCTCTTCCGTGTCAGTCTTTGACATGCCAGTCTTTGACCGTCAAACATGCAAACACTAATAAGGAGTCAAAACAACACAGAACTGAAATGGCCACAAACCGTAATATACACCTTGAAGACTCCACAGAGAACTTCACAAAACCAACATCCATAGAAGAGCTGCAACTGCTAAAACATTAATCTCAACATGTAAAATAGCTGGTGTCATAATCACAAAACCTGGAGAGATGGAGCACCACAATGAACTTCACCATCTACCCAAGCCAGCTCAATCACATAAATAAGTTATTACCTATTTATAACATAGTAATAACATGTTATGAAGCTAATGCTTCAAGATTGTACAAACCTTTGTGGGCAGTTTTGGATGGAAGAGTGAGAATCAAATTTCCTCCTCCAGCATATCTGAAGCACTTGGCAGATGTTGTGATAGACACCATTTCACTGGAGAAATTCAAAAGTTGTACGAGTCTATTCTGAGAAGGTTGAAAGTTGTATTAAAGGCAAATGGTGGTAAAACACTTTAATGAGCAAATAGTGGCTATTTCCCAGGTGTTCACATTATTTTGCCCATCCCTGGTATTTTTAAATAAGCTTAAAAACCTTTTTCCACTGTAAAGAACCAGTTGTGGAATGGAAAGATTCCATGGTTCTTCATGGAACTATAGATGCCAAAATAGAACCTTTATTTTTTAAGAATGTATGCATTGGTTGTTAATTGGATTTTGAGGTGTGCATGTCTTGTGTTTCACTGGTAGGTCTAGTTATAACATTTTGATTCCACATTATAAGGTCAAAACATTTTTAAAAAAATAAACACACTGTATACATGGATAAATTGTTGAAAATAAGATCTGTAGCTTGCATTTAGAAAATAGATGAGGTGAATTGTCATTTCAGGCTGACAGCATTGAAACATTTTTGATTGAAACGAAATATTCTATGTGAAAATACAAGACAGGACTATTTTATCTATAAAGAATTGATTAGATAAAGTGGAAAATTGGAAAAGTGGTGTTTTGTAGCAGAGTGGTGTAATGGTCCCGTAGCATTCATCAGCATCAGAGTCATTAGAGAGACACAACATGTCAATTTACTGAGTCCCCCATCATAAATCAAACTCATCCTCCTCATTTATCATCATTCAGTCTCTTACGGTCCAATCGGTGCGCGGGATTGCATAGTCATGGAATGTACCATTAGGATACGGGGAGGTTTGATGGGCTTGTGGAAAGTCAGATGATCAAGTGACGGAGCACATGAATAAATGCTTCTTATCTCCATCTCTCTCATTCTCTTTCCCTTCTTGCGTCTGTCTCTTTCTCTTTCCGTACTCTGGGCTCTTGCAGTCAGCTGGTTTCCTCCATCACAGCACATGATTCGATGTGATCGTCAGTTATTGTTTGTGCCCTACTTCACTCGACCCGTAGGCCACATGAACACTTCATGCTACAGGAAGAGAGTGAGAGAGAGAACAATCCAGAGAGGTTGAGGAAAAACAATAACATCATAGTCTGTGTTTGTTTAAATGTTGTTTGTATTGTTTATACATTTCAATGTAAATTTTGGCATTTCACATTTGAATGCATGAATGACACATCGAGTTGTGCAATTTAATGGTGGTGATTGGGGATGCTGTTGCATTTCTGTGTCATCAGACTATGATTTTCCTTGCGGAAAAAAAAAAAAAATCAGAATTTATATTAAAAGAGAGATCTAAGCTTAATGTTGACTTAGTATGGCAAAATATGGGCAACTGGAGAAAAAAAGCAACATTTTCATCATTATCGCCAAGGATAAAGGATAAACGCCTATTTGTGGATGTGAAAAAAAAAAATACAGAATTATTTTATTTTAAGTTATATTTTATTTTATTTATTTTTTATTTAATCCTTGTTTTGGAAAGCATAAATTGCAATTCATTTTAGCGTTTTATTTTAGCCTTTTATTATTTTTATTTTATTTTTTTACTATTATTTAAACTATTATTTACATTTTTAATTTAATTTAATTGTATTTTATTTTATTAAAAAATCTTGTTTTAAACAGCATATATTGCAGTTATTATTATTTACACTACTGTTGGCTTGTGAAAAAACAGAATGGCAAAATATGGGCAACTAGAGGAAAAATGGGCTATTGGTAAAAGATAAACGTCTCCTGTTTATGGTTGTGGATATGGAAAAAAAAATTACAGTTTTATTTTATTTTATTTTATTTTATTAAAAAATCTAATTCTTGTTTTGGAAAGCATGAATTGTAATTAATTAGTTATTTACACTATTGTTGACTTGTTAAAAAAAAAAAAAACAGAACGGCAAAATATGGGCAACTGGGGGAAAATAAGGCTGTTGATAAAAGATAAACTTCTGTTGTGGATGTGAAAAATATACAGCATTTTATTTTATTTTATTTTATTTTATTTTATTTTATTTTATTTTATTTTATTTTATTTTATTTTATTTTATTTTATTTTATTAAAAATCAAATCCTTGTTTTGGACAGAATACATTGTAATTAATTAGTTACACTACTGTTCAAAAGATTAGATTTATAAGATTTTTTGTTTTTGAAAGAATTCTCTCATACTTCCCAAAAAACATAGTAAAAACTGTGAAATACTATTATAATAAAAAAAAAGTTTTTTTTTACGCAATATACTGTATTTTAAAATATATATTTGTAATTTATTCCTGCGGTGGATGAGCTGATCCATTCTAATATGCTGATTTGGTGCACAAGTACAGTAACTTTTATTATTATGGTGAATATTGAAAATAGTTGTGCTGCTCAATATTTTAGTGATAAAATGTGATTTTATTTTATTTTTTTTTCTTTGAATTCTATGATGAATAGAAGGCTCAATGTAATGTTCGTACTGAATAAAATTAAATAAATAAATACATCTATCTGTCCTTAAACTTTTGAACAGTAGTGTGTATCAAAGGTTGCCTTAACCTGACAGTTATGAAAATTATCTTTGCCCTGAGAACAGTTTAACCTCATTAATAAAGAAATTTTACAATCCCAACACATGTATAGTGCATATTCGTGCATAAATAGCAAATACAATTCTTTTCAGTGTTGTGCTCCTACACATATCTTAAATTAAAAATGTATCTAATTAAGCAGTCAAGTTCAGTGAGTTCTTTCTCACATTAATCCTCCTACATAATGATTCTCACCACTAAAACACTTATTTTCCTGAAAAAAAAAAACAAAAAAAAAACACATATGTTCCTTTTTATTTGTCATCTACTCTTATAACTCCCGCTTTTATGTTTTATATTTAATGCAGCAAGAAGCTCTCTGTCTTTCAGTGTGCGCATATTGACAGCGCTTATTAAAATAGAAACTTGGGCGAGGACCAAAATAGACACCGACATCTCCATTCCCTACTTCATTCTCTTATCAGTTGGGCACTCATATGAATGAGTGCAAGGCATGCCGGGAAGTGCTTGGCCACATCCCACGGGCATTCATCAAGTTGTGATTGACAGCCTGGAGAGAAAGAAAGCCCTGCAGATATCGTCCGCTGCGCTTCACAGCCCTCTCTGTTCACTCTTCTCCTGAGAGATTGTTTTTATCATGCATTCATACTAGCGACAAAAACACAGCTTGTATCATTGGATGTCAAGGTAAAGCTGCTACATGGACATGGGTGTAGAGAATTTATACTTTAACGAATATTGTACCCAAAAAATAAAAAAATTCACGTTGTTCCAAACCTACATACAGTTGAGGTCAAAAGTTTACATATACCTTTCGGAATCTGTAAAATGTTAATTATTTTGCCAAAATAAGAGGGATCATACAAAATGCATGCTATTTTTTATTTAGTACTGACCTGAATAAGATATTTCACATAAAAGACCATTTGAAAGTTTACAAACACTTGATTATACTGTGTTGTATATACTGTGTTGTTACCTGAATGATCGACAGCTGTGTTTTTTGTGTTTAGTGATGGTTGTTCATGAGTTCCTTGTTTGTCCTGAACAGTTAAACTGCCTGCTGTTCTTCAGAAAAATCACAAATTCTTTGGTTTCTCAGCATTTTTGTGTATTTGAACCTTTTCCAACAATGACTGTATGATTTTGAGATCCATCTATTCACACTGAGGACAACTGAGGGACTCATATGCAACTATTACAGAAGGTCCAAATGCTCGCTGATGCTTCAGAAGAAAAAACAATCCATTAAGAGCTGGGGGGTGAAAACTTTTGAAAACCCTGAATTTGAAGATCAGGGTAAATTAAACTTATTTTGTCTTCTGGGGAACATGTAAGCATCTTCTGTAGCTTCTGAAGTAAGTGCAGTGCTAAATAAAAAAAGATATTTGGGCAAAATAAGAAAAATGTACACATCTTCATTCTGTTCAAAAGTTTTCAACCCCGGCTCTTAATGCATTGTTTTTTCTTCTGAAGCATCAGTGAGCGTTTGAACCTTTTGTAATAGTTGCATATGAGTCCCTCAGTTGTCCTCAGTGTGAAAAGATGGATCTCAAAATCATACAGTCATTGTTGGAAAGGGTTTAAATACACAAAAATGCTGAAAAACCAAAGAATTTGTGAGACCCGAAGGATTTTTCTGAAGAACAGCAGGCAGTTTAACTGTTCAGGACAAACAAGGGACTCATGAACAAAAAAAAACAAACGAACAAAAAAACACAGCTGTGGATCATTCAGGTAAGAACACAGTATTAAGAATCAAGCGTATGTAAACTTTTGAACAGGGTTGTTTTTATAAATTCATAAATATAATATATAAATATAAATTGCTTTTATTTTCTCTTGTGGACTATATGTAAATGACTTTTACGTGAAATATCTTATTCAGGTCAGTACTAAATAAAAAATAACATGCATTTTGTATGATCCCTATGATTTTGGTAAAATACTTAACATTTTGGAGATTCTGCAAGGTGTATGTAAACTTTTGACCTCAACTGTAATATGCCCTCTCTTATCTTGAAGAATGTTCAGGCTGCTCGTTTCCGTAGAATGAAAGTGGATGGTGACCAAGTTCATGTAAAGTAAATAAAAGAGTTTCTGTCCCTTTAAGTAGCCTGTTGTAATGAAGTACTGCTTCTCAAATGCTTTACATCCCTGTATGTGAGCAAATAGGTCCATTAGTCCATTGCATCTGGAAGCTTCAGAGATCAGTTCTCACGGTTTACAATCTTGTAAACTGATCTAGAAAGCTGCTGGGTGGAAATCATGTAGGTCATGCCATTCTAAAAAAGCATTTAATTGAAAGTTGATTTGTAAGCCATATAAGGAGAAATTCTGCAGTTACCGTCAACTGATTGGCTTTAAGCCCTCAGTGACATCAGCAGTCTGTGCGACATCTTTAACAAGCGTGACTCATAGATTTAACAGTGATTTAGATTTAATGTTTAAGGCTTAATGAAGCCTTTAGGATGTCTAACCGGACATACTGACCATGTGAACAGTGAATAATGTCTGATATTGTGTTATGATCACATTTAACTTCCATTTAGCTACTTAGATGTGTTGGGAAATCTGACCTTCTTGGCAGAGTAGGACGTCTTGACGTCATGTACCGAGACCTTTCACCATTACAAACCAAATGAATGTCTTTATACTGCAGCATATCCCTCTATTCATAGTCTATTAATAGGTTATTACCTATTTATAACATAGTAATAACGTGTTATGTGACATTTCTAATGCTTTAAGCTCACTCATTAACTTGAAAGCCCTCTATTTAGGCTAATTAGGGATTTGTTGTATAAATGAGTGGTGATGTAATCGATCGAGGCCGTGGCGTTACACATTTGATCAGTCTCAAAGTGCTTCTAACCCAATCAGCCATGTCCGGTCTATGAATAGCATAAAATTACTGATTCACAGACGTAGAATGGGAGCTGATGTTTTGTGCGTGCAGCTGGCCGTTAATGGATACCTTTTAACTTCTGACTGCTTCACTTCGGTGCCATAAATAGATGATGATGTCACAAACAGTCTGCTTGGAATGCTTTAAGTAACAACGGGAGATTCAGCCGGGTACAGTTTTCACTCAAGCAGCCATCTGCGTTTCAATACAGTTGCCCTTGCTGACCATTTGGCGCTGCAGAAGTTAACATCAGGAGTGTTATGAGAGCCACAAAGCCATAAAACCAGTGGAAACGAATTGAATTAGTCTATAAATGTGAACAGATTTATAAGAAGCGTTGGATTTATTTGTCTGTTATTCCCATACAAGCTAGGATCAAAAGAACAGAGAGATTTTTCGAATGCCTTTATCCCTACAGCTGTTTTGAAGGCCATGTACTGTCTTAAATATAAAGCTTTTAACAGTCTCTATTGCACTTATTGCCACACACTTAAAGGAGAAGTCCACTTCCAGAACAACAATTTACAGATAATGTACTCACCCTCTTGTCATCCAAGATGTTCAATTCTTTCTCTCTTCAGTTGTAAAGAAATTATGTTTTCTGAGGGAAACATTTCAGGGTTTTTCTCCATGTAATGGACTGCTATGATGCCCCGAGTTTAAACGTCCAAAATGCAGTTTAAGTGCTTTTGTAAACGATCCCAGCCGAGGAAGAAGGGTCTTATCTTGCGAAATGATTGGTTATTTTCATTAAAAAAAAATACAATTTAAATACTTTTTAATCTCAAATGCTCGTCTTGCCTTTCTCTCCCTCAACTCCAATTGTATTTTCTCCCTCAACTTCAAAAATCATCCTACATCGCTGCAGAAGTACTAAACCAGTCTTTGCAAAATAAACATGCAAAGAAGATCAAATACCCTTAACAAAAAAGGCAAAACAGCGATATAGAGAACATGAGATGGGAGTTTTTCGACATACCCTAACTGTTATGAACCGGAAAAAAACTGAGTTTGGGAAGAGCAAGACAAGACGAGCGTTTGACATTAAAGAGTTTATAAATTGTATTATTTTTATGAAAATACCCGATCGTTTCGCTACACAAGACCCTTCTTCCTCAGCTGGGATCGATTACAACTGCATTTAAACTGCATTTTGGACGTTCAAACTCGGGGCACCATACCAGTCCATTATATGGAGAAAAATGCTGAAATGTTTTCCTCAAAAGACATAATTTCTTATGACTGAAGAAAAAAAGACATGAACATCTTGGATGACAAGGTGGTGAGTACATTATCTGTAAACCGTTGTTCTGGAAGTGGACTTCTCCTTTAATGTCTCTCAAAGAAAATAATGCTTTATATATACAGGGGTTGGACAATGAAACTGAAACACTCGCCAATATAATATTGGTGGTTTCATGGCTATATTTGCGCTGTCTGGTGCCCAATCTTCACTTATTGTACATTACACCAGTTAGAGCAGAGTGTAAAGTTTCATTATGTGCACCCAATGGTTCAAACATTGTACCTTGAAGGTAGTGCTCTGTATCAGGATAATAATGCACCAATACACACAGCAAGACTGGTGACAGACTGGTTTAATGAACATGAAAATTAAGTTGAACATCTCCCATGGTCTGCATAGTCACCAGATCTGAATATTATTGAGCCACTTTGGGGTGTTTTGGAGGAGCGAGTCAGGAAACGTTTTCCCACATCAGCATCACATAGTGACCTGGCCACTGTTCTGCAAGAGGAAAATGGCTCAAAATCCCTCTGGCTGCTTTGCAGGACTTGTATTTGTCACTCCCACGATGAAATGATGTTGTATTGGCTGCAAAAGGAGGCCCAATATCATACTAATTGTGATCTAAAACCAGGTGTTTCAGTTTCATTGTCCAACCCCTGTAAATACATAACTGTTTAAAGAGAAAATTTGGGTCTTTTATATATATAATACTTGTTAAAGGGACACTCCACTTTTTTTGAAAATAGGCTCATTTTTTTTAACTCCCCTAGAGTTAAACAGTTGAGTTTTACCTTTTTTGAATCCATTCAGCTGATCTCCAGGTCTGGCGGTAGCACTTTTAGCATAGCTTAGCATAGATCATTGAATCTGATTAGACTGTTAAGATCTCGCTCAAAAATGGCCATATATAATGACGATATTTTTCCTATTTAAAACTTGACACTTCTGTGATTACATCGTTTACTAAGACTGACGGCAAATGAAAAGTTGTGATTTTCTAAGTCATTATGGCTAGGAACTATACACTATTACACTGTGGCGTAATAATCAAGGAACTTTGCTGCCGTACCATGTGTGCAATGATATTACGCAGCGCCTGAAAGTGACCGGCACTAAGTTTGTGTAGATGCAGAGTTGACGGCTGCGTAATATCATTGCGCCTGCTGCAATCATGGTACGGCAGCAAAGTTTCTTGATTATTACGCCGAAATGAGAGTATAGTTCCTAGCCATAACAACCTAGAAAATCGCAACTTTTCATTTTTCGTCAGTCTTAGTACACAATGTAACTACAGAAGGGTCAAGTTTTAAATAGGAAAAATATGAAACTCTTTGGTCATTTTTGAGCGAGATGCCCAATGGTCTAATCAGATTCGATGATCTATGCTAAAAGTGCTACCGCCAGATCAGCTGAATGGATTCGAAAATGGGAAAACTCAACTGTTTAACTCTATGGAGTTGGAAAATGAGACTATTTTCAGAAAAAGTGGAGTGGAGGGATAGCTCACCCAAAAATTAAAATTTTCCCATGCCACGAACATGCGTTATTCGTGTCAATCTCGTTTTTTGAAAATTTTTAACTCGAGCGGGAAATTTGCAAGACGCATTGTCACGCAAGCCAATCAGCGAAGAGCTTATTGACATGTCCAGTTGTATCAGAAAATGGAGAACAGCATTACATCATGTTTTAATTCACACGAGTAACATGAAAAACATCCAGAGAGTAATCCAGAGTGATTAAACATCAGATTTGAGAACGAATTTGAATTGATGTTAGTGTGAACACAACTTGCTTTGACTTTGTGGTTATTATTTTAGCACACAACACATAAAAGTCTCATTTCATAATGCTGATTGCCTAAATACCAGATTTAGTTTTGATATCAATGAATACAAGATGTGTTTTTATTTGCTGGTTTTTCCTCTTTCTCTGCTTTGTCAGCATTAGCTGTATGGTATAAATGCAACAGCTTCATCAAATTGTTGTTACCCAGCTCGTTGGTTTGAAAAGCAGCACTGAAGGGATGGGATCTAGCATGCCTTAATACTTATTCAGGGTTTTTTCCTGAATAATTCATACGCGGTCTGTCCCTGATCACAGCGTGGGGCTTGACTCAAGATAGTTGTGATGAATACTCAGGGTGTATAGTTAGCATTCATGTCTTTGGCTACTGAGCTTGTCTGTCTCTCTTTGTTCCTCCTCTCTCTCTCTCCTTCTTTCTCCCTGAGCCCCTGTGTTGTGATAATTACAGCCTGGCTCTCTTCATCGCCAGGACTTCTGCCCACCCACAGCGGGCACAGCTGTTAGAGTCGTACATTCAACGCCAACCGCCTGCAGCCCACCACAGCTGCCGTCAGGGTAATCAGCGCACAGGTACTCCACCGCTTCGGTCGGCCGCTGCCGCCCCTCCGGCTCCAGACCCCCCCACCTAATCATTACAACCTGTAACCTTTAAAAGCGACCTCTACGAGGGACTGCTTGTAATTCCCCTGCTGGTGCACAGGTGGCGTACAGGTTAAAAGGTTTATGTGGGATTATGGTTATTTTCATTGTGGCAGTGGCACAGACACTAGTTATTGATTTATTCAAATGCATTACTTCAGATAAGGGAGTCGTTTGTTGCTGCTTCTGCCATCGCTATAAATTTAATGAATTCTTCCTTGAGAATTGTAAATAATAAATGGTATTTGAAAATGATGGTAAAAATGATGGTAATGGTGATTACCATGTTCTTGCGTCTCATATAAATGAAGGAGGAGGAGGAAGAGAGCACCCTAAAGTACAGTCAGTTTTAACAATTGAGAAATGTGAACAAGTCACATTTCGTTTTTACAATGACGAAACAGACCTAGGAGAAAATGCAAACAAACAAACAATTACTGTTTGTCAAATATTGTTATTTATTTTTTTATTTAAATCATGAAATGCTAGTGGATCGATTTATTTACACTGTAAAAATTTGTGTATTGTTGACTGTAAAATATTGTAAAAATGCTACAGAAAAAAATATTTTGCAAAAACTACAGAATTTTTATTTAACTTACTTGTAGTATTATTATTATTATTATTATTATTATTATTATTATTAATTTATTTTTTACATTAAACAGTATTTGAAACCTTATTTAAATAGTTTTAAATGTTTTAAGTAAAGTAAATTCATTTATTTACTTACATGGTTTAGAAAAATATATCTGTCAAATAAATGCTGTTTCTCTTTCTATTTATCAAAGAATCTTGACCAAAAAATAAAATAAAATTAAAATAAAATAAAATAAAATGCTACAGAATTTTTTTTTTGCAAAAAACTATGGAATTTCAGATATTTACTATTATTATTATTATTATTATTATTATTATTCACATTAAGTAATATTTAAAACCTGAATTAAATAGTTTCAAATGCTTTAAATAAAGTAAATTCATTTATTTACATGATTATTTTTATTTTTAATTAATAATTATCATTTAATATATATATATATATATATATATATATATATATATATATATATATATATATAGATATAGATATATATATTTATATTATTTTTTTTTTTTTTTTTATTGATTTTATTTATTCATTTTTGTAAATGCCATTCCTCCACACTTACACAACTATTCAGAGTTTGGGGTAATTTTTAAAGAAATAAATTATTACTTTTATTAAGCAGCATCACATTAAATTGATCAAAAGTGAGTAAAGACATTTATGTCATCAGAAAAAAATATATCTGTCAAATAAATGCTCTTTCTCTTTCTATTTATCAAAGAATCCTGACAAAAATAATAAATAAATATGTAAATAAATAAATAAAAATCAATGTTTACACAAAAATTGTGTAGCACAATTGCTTTCAACCTCGATAATAATAAGAAATGTTTCTTTAGCAGCAAATCAGAATATTAGAATGATTTCTGAAGGATCGTGTGACACTGAAGACGGGAGTTAAAACTGCTGAAAATGTAGCTTTTCCATCACAGAAATAAATTCTATTTTAAAATATATTAAAACAGAAAACAGCTATTATAAATTGTAATAATATTTCACAAAATTGTTGCTTTTACTGTATTTTTTACCATATAAATGTAGCCTTAGTGAGCATAAAACATCAAAAACATTAAGATTTCGAACGGTAATGTAAATGCTATGCAGTATCCATTCGTCCTCATTATCTTATGCATTTGTCAAATATGCACACACACACGCATACACTCATATTCTCATTCACAATATTTATCTCATTGTCATTCAATAATAACAGCAGACTCTGCTTTGTATCAACTGAGAAATGTCAGTGAATGAGACTAACATGACAAAACCAAGCCTCAGGAAAAGCAGATACAAAGCCAATGCCTTAACACAGGCGGAGGATATAAATAAACATATCTGATATTTGGCTGTCAGGCCTTTCATTCTGTTTCTGGGTGAATTTCAAACCTTCTGCATTCATAAACTAAAGTTGTTCCTCATGCTAAATCGTACATTTTTAAACTGCACCCGCTTCATATTCAGTATGGGAATTTGGATGCAGCCAATGATTTTGTGAATGTGCCTGCAGCTGTGTTCACAGATGTATGCTGGAAGCGTGGCACAGGAAAGAGACAGGAAGAGAGACAGATTATTCTTTTTTTTTTTTTTTTTTTTTTTTTATTCAGCTCTTACTCTATTCAAGTGGGGCGGAGATACAGCAGGGGGATTCCTTTTGATGAAATAAATATGCGGCAACGTCCCACTAAAAATGGAAATGAAGTTCTAGAACTTTCCCACAGAATACACAGGGATTCTTGCGGATTGTTCTCGGGGACTTGTCGTGGTCCTGTCGTGGACCTTCTCTTTCCCTTGAGTGTTTCCTCACAAATATGTCACAGTAATGGAGTCACTCAAGATGAAGACGTGTCCTCTCTGTGCTGGGCTCTTTTATCAACAGTATGTTGTAATTCTGGTACACTCAATGACACAGCTAAGGGCAAGATGCAGTCTGGCAAGGAGACTGGGGCCACATTCATAAAATGTTCTTAAAAGAAACCCCGAGTGTTAAGACTTATATGGCATAATGTAATGTAAATGATGTCTCTTACGGAAAAATGTAGAAAACCCATGAAAGATTTACGTTATTTAAAAAATCCACATTGTTTTATACATATTTTGGGCTATGGAGGGCTCCATTATTTCGATTATGTGAAAATGGTTGCGCTCGGATGAGCTACTGCCGCTACCTGTTGCTATTTTTACTGCAACACAGCTCCGCATAAGCAACTTGGAAAATAAAATACTGATGCGATGCTACCTTGTGCGGCTTTTGGTTGTAATTTTTAGTCGAAGGGCAACAAGAAAAGCGATGTAAGTAGAGATAAGAAGAGGAGAAAAGAATGGGAAGATGCCTGCGGACGAATAAAACTTTCTAAAGACTCACCTCTTTGTTCTCTCCACTTTAGCACTTTGAGGCTTTTAGTAGAGCACAGCTACTGAAAGAGCTTACAAAAGGCAGAGACGAGAAACGCTAGATGCCATCCTGGCAGGATGCAAACATGCAACACTGGATTTCGCTCAATATCCGGGGCATTTAGACTCCTTATGGGGAAAAATCAATAGTACTGGGTTTGCTTTAAGCCTATGCTTATTTCCTTTGCCAATTGTAAGCTCTTTCAGTTGTGGTCATCGTATCAGTATTTTATTTTCCAAGTTGTGTTGTGGTAAAAATAGCAAGAGGTAGCGCCAGTAGCTCACGAGTGCAACCATTTCATGTCATCGAAATAAAAGTGCAACCCAGAGTCTAAAATATGTAAATATAAATGATGTGGATTTTTTAAAAAACGTAAATCTTTCATTGGTTTTTTACTACATATTTCAGTAAGAGACATCACTTACATTATATTAAGATATAATACCTGGGGATATAATACCCAGGGTTCCCTTTAAAAGAATAAATCTTGATATTTCTTAAGAATAAATTAGAATATTTACTCATTGTCAGGTCATCCAAAATGTAGATGTTTTTGTTTCTTCATCTGAACAGATTTGGAGAAATTTAGCATTATCACTTGCCTACCAATGCCTCTCCAGTGAATGGGTGCCGTGGGAATGAGTTCAAGTAATAGACAGAAGAACCTAACATTAAACCATGCAGATCAAGCAACATTTATGGAAGCTGGTTTCTTCCACTGAATAAAAAAAAAAAAAGTAATTCTGACTTTTTTCCTCGCGATTCTGACTTTTTCTCAAAATTGTGAGATATAAACTTGCGACTGCGAGAATTAAAGTCAGAATTGCAAGATAAAAACAATTCTCACAATTCTGAGTTTTTCTGAAAATTGCAAAATAAAACTCGCATTTCTGACGTTTTTCTCAAAATTGTGAGATATAAACTTGCAATTGCAAGATATAAAGTCCAATTCTGAGGGAAAAAAAAGTTTATATCTCACAGTTTTGAATTAATAATTTGCAGTTGCGTTTTTCTTTCTCAGAATTGTGAGTTTAAATCACACGATATTAACTTGGAACAGCAAGTTTATATACGCAGATCTGAGAAAAAAGTTAGAACTGTAAGTTTAGATCTCACGATTCTGACTTTATAACTCACAATTGCAAGTTTATACCTCACAATTCTGAGAAAAAAGTCAGAATTGTGAGTTTGTATCACAAAAAAAGAGTCAGAATTGAGATGTTTGCACAATTACAAGAAAAAAGTCGGATTTGTGACATAAAAAGTCACAATTAGCTTTTTTTTTTTTAAATTCAGTGATGGAAACAGGCTTCCTTACCATTTAAAGTTTAAAAGTAAAACGTCTTGATGGATTAGTTTCTTACAAACACAAAGCTTTTAACTTCACAAGACATTAACTGATGGACTGGAGTCTTATGGATTATTTGTGGATTATTGTAATTTGTGATTATTGTTATTAGCTGTTTGAACTTTCATTCCGACGGCACCCATTCACTGCAGAGGATCCATTGGCGAGTGAGTGATGTAGTGCTACATTTCCCCAAATCTGTTTTGATGAAGAAACAAACTCACCTACAACTTGGATGGCCTAAAGGTGAGCACATTTTCAGCAAATTTTTTGATATTTCTTAAATTCTTTAATAAGAATATCTTCAATAATTCTGCTCCAATGCCTGTCATGTGTTCTAAAATCAGCTGAAATTATCAAACATGTTTGATATCCTCCAACTGGATGGAATCATAGTCTGCAGCTAAAAAAGTCTGTGACCATCATACACTACACGATTTTCTGTGAAATCTATCAACTCAAATCAGCAGACTGGCTCTGACTTTCAGCAACTAGCGTTGGCTTCTCCAGACTATAAATTGGTGGAAAACTGAGGCAAAAATCATGTAGTACGTTCCATCCTTTAGTAACATTCTTACTCTTTTTATCTCATCCTAAGAAATTTCTTAACTTCATTCTTGAGAATATTTTTTGTGAACCCAACCTCTGTTCCTCAGAGTGACTGGAAGTTCCAACGCCAGTTGTCAGAATCAAAATAGGCTTCCGTAGAAGATTTCCAAAATCTGTAGGTATTCCAAAAGTGCAGGAGTATCATTAGAATAAATTAGCGTAACTAAAACCTCACAAAGTTGGAAAAGCAGCATGAAAAATCAAGGCATCATCAGCTCCAGTGTTTCTCAAAAGGGCTCCTGTGGTGGGCGTTATGAGACGTATCATTAATGGTAATAACTGTGTCTTAAGATTTAATTAAAAGTCATTCAATGGAGAAAGGAATGAAGTGGAAGATGTGTGCGCGTGAGGCAGCTCCGCAGTCATTTAGCAAGGGTGGGCTGTAATGACGACAACAGGGACATCTCGAGGGTCACACCCACAGCGATGAGCTCAGAGCACTTTCTAATTCTGGAGGTTAATCATTGTTTGTCTCTGTAGGCTTTAATGTGTGTCCATTCCATACATGTGAGTGTTTTACGTTAGTATGTGTGCGTTTTAGGGGTTTGGATGGATCAGTACTGTCTGCATGGATGTAACAAACCCTCTGCTTAAGCCAAAAAGCATCTGAAGATCTGATTGTTGTCTCTATGGATGAAATCGTCTGGCAAATGAATTAATGGAAATGCACATAAATACATGTAGTCCAAAACATTTTAAGTATGTGACAAACACATGGGGACATGCTCTGAATAAAAATATATATATTATGAAGTCATCCAGGAGGAAACATGAAAATGAAGAGCATGTTCTAGAAGACAGGCACTGATATGTGTGTGTGTGTGTGTGTGTGTGATGGTCAGAACAGAGAGCCTGAAGCATTTAAAGAGGAATGACACAGCTGTATGACTGACAACTGCAGCTCCTGCTAACTAGGTCACGACAGAAAGGGAGAAAAGGACTGAGAAAAAGTGAGCCTGGGAAGGAGAGAAAGGGTTACAGAAGCGTAGAGAGAGAGAATCATCAAGCACAAGAGACCAAAAGTATGTCCACAGCTATCGACAGACCCACTCTGTCTCTTTCAGTGAGCACAAGATTGCCCATAAAATGGTTTGACAGACAGTTTTCTTACAGAAAAGAGAAGTTTGGGTGGGGAGCGGACTTAAAGGGATAGTTCACCCAAAAATGAAAATCCTGTCAGTATGTCGTTCCAAACCCGTAAGACAGAACACAAATTAAGATATTTTTGATGAAATCCGAAAGCTTTTTGACCCTGAATAAACAGCAACGCAACTGACACATTCAAGGCTCAGAAAGGTAGTAAGGACATCATTAAAATTGTTTGACACTGAAGAGAAGAAACTGTTGAATAAAGTCGTTATTTTTGTTTTCTTTGCGCACAGAATAGTATTCTTGTAGCTTAAAAACATTAAGGTTGAACCACTGATGTCACATGGACTATTTTAACAAAGTCCTTACCACTTTTCTGGGCCTTGAACGTGGTAGTTGCATTGCTGTCTATACAGGGTCAGAAAGCTCTCATATTTCATCAAAACTATCTTAATTTGTGTTCTAAAGATGAACAAAGGTCTTACGGGTTTGTAACGACATGAGGGTGAGTAATTAATGACAGAATTTTCATATTTGGGTCTGTTATTTCTAAGATGCAGCCACATTTTGCTGCCTAAAAAAGTTTATTGTTTATTGTCAACAGCAATGTATGAATTAGCACTCACACAGAAGTCACTTTCAAACCAAGCAGTGAATTTGTGTAACCAACTTCAACCCACTGTGAAATCTTGTGTATGTGACCACACCTTTACGTTAAATGAAAGACCAGAACGACATAGAGACTGCAACCACATAATTTTACGGAAAATGTAAAAATCTAGTTGCTACTTGGTATTAAAGGGAGGAAGATTCTTGTTCTAGAGAGTTTTTGATTAGACAAAACTTTGTGAGGAGCTCTTTATACAAGAAAAGTCATTAAAAAGATTAGTTCACTTCCAGAAAAAAAAAAAAAAAAAAAAATCCTGATAATTTACTCACCCCCATGTCATTTTTGAGGAAAACATTCTAGGATTTTTCTCCATATAGTGGGCTTCAATGGGAGCTGACAGGTTGAAGCTCCAAATTCCAGTTTCAGTGCAGTTTCAAGGACTCTACACAATCCCAGCCGAGGAATAAGGGTCTTCTCTAGTGAAATGACTGTTCAAAAAAATAAATTGTATACTTTTTAACCACAAAAGCTTGTCTTGCGCTAGCTCTCCAAAGCATGTCTGTGAGTGCATGCATTATGTAATCATGCTGGAAAGGTCGCGTGTGGTTAGTTCTTCGTCTACTTCGGTTCAAAAAGGTAGTGTAGGGCGAAAAACTCCATCTCATTTTCTCCTCCAACTTCAAAATCATCCAACATCGTTTTAGCCTTTTTTGTAAAGAGCGTGTGCCTTTCTTTTCATGTTTCCATTCGAAACACTAGGTCGGTACTTCTGCCTACGCCACGTGTGAACTTTCCAACATGACTACTTAAAGGAGAAGTCCACTTCCAAAACAAAGATTCACATATAATGTACTCACCCCCTTGTCATCCAAGATGTTCACGTCTTTCTTTCTTCAGTCGTAAAGAATAATACAATTTATGATTGTCAATTTTAATGTCAAACGCTCATCTTGTCTTGCCCTGCCTGGACTGTTTTTTCCACTTCATGACAGTTAGGGTATGTCAAAAAACTCCCATCTCATGTTCTCCCTCAACTTCGAAATCGTCCTATATCACTGTTTTACCTTTTTTGTTAAGGGTGTTTGATCTTCTTTGCATGTTCACTATGCAAAGACTGGGTCGGAACTTCTGCAGCGATGTAGGATGATTTTGAAAAGATTTTTGAAGTTGAAGGAGAAAATAAGATTGGAGTTTTTCGACATACCCTAACTGTCTTGAGCCAGAATACACAGAGTTCATTGAGAGCAAGGCAAGATGAGTGTTTGAGATTAAAAAGTATTTAAATTGTATTTTTTAATGAAAATAACCGATTTCGATAAGACCCTTCTTCCTTGGCTGGGATCGTTTACAACCACATTTGGGATCGTTTGAAGCCACATTTAAACTGCATTTTGGAAGTTCAAAATTGGGGCACCATACAAGTCCATTATATGAAGAAAAATGCTGAGATGTTTTCCTCAAAAAAACATAATTTCTTTACGACTGAAGACAGAAAGACATGAACATCTTGGATGACAATGGGGTGAGTAAATTATATGTGAATCTTTGTTTTGGAAGTGGACTTCTCCTTTAATGTGTGGAGTCAAGCTAGTGCAAGACAAGCATTTGTGGTTAAAAAGTATATACATTTTGATTTTCTTTAGAAAATGAGTAATCGTTTTACTATATAGGACCCTTATTCCTTGGCTGGGATTGTGTAGAGTCCTTTGAAGCTGCATTGAAACTGCAGTGTGGACCTTCAAACCACTGCCTCCCATTGAAGTCCACTATATGGAGAAAAATCCTGAAAGGTTTTCCTCAAAAAACTTAATTTCTTGATTATGGGGGTGAGTAAATTATCAGGATATTTTTTATTTTTTATTCTGGAAGTAAAGTAATCCTTTAATAGACTAGACTAGTGACTGTGAACGAGTGTTTGTGCTTTTCAGGTGAACAGTAGCACATACTTTAAGCCTCAAAGCTAACATTCATGAACTAAAAGCCAAACTATTGTGATTTCATGGGGTCCTGAGCAACTTTCAAAGCACCATTTGTCGTCACTGAACTGCCTTTTTATTCTGACGTGACTTTTGCTGGAATGACTCAAAAGGGAGTTTCCTCCTCCGTTATGAAATAATCAGCGCTGGTGTTTTTTCGTTTGATCAAAGCGTAGCGCTCTGGCTGAGCAGATGCTAATGCGCTTTAAATGGGGCTCATTATTGTTGGATAATATTCAGGCCACGTTAGTAAAACATCTTTTCAGAGCAGCAACCCGTGCAAGCTAACTGCTAAACTCCAGTATAAACATGCCTTCAGTGGTAGGCCTGATGTGCAGGAGCAAATGCGTGTAGTTAATGTAGTGTGTAAGTGAGGAGAATGTATTTGTAATACAATGAATTGTAACTTTATATGTTTGAACAGTATTATATGATTGGATTTTGCTTTCTGTTTTGAGATGTAGACATACTGACAAATTGATACTAGGCTGCAAAACAAGTCACACCCAGCATATTTAGCTTATGACCGTTCACATTTACATATCAACTGCTTTTCATAGTCTTTCAACTTGGCGGATTGTTACTCATTTTTCATGTATATAGGTTAGCCAGTCATCAAAGTGGTAATTACACTGACTTTTTTTTTAAGGTACACTAGCAAAAAGGCATGTTTAATCTACTCTAAAGGTGCAGTCACACAATTTTCTCAGGCAAAGTAGGAATCCATACAAACGATTGCTCCATCCAGATATTGCTTTGCCACCTTGGCCTTGGTTTGAAAGTGACTTCTATGTGAGCTGTGCTTCATACATTGCTACAGACATTTTTTGCCTATGAAATTTGTTGAAAGTTCACTGAATTTGACAAGGGTCAGTGAGAGGGTAGAAGAGGTTTTAAAAAAACTTTTTTTGGTGCAAGAAACCTTGACTAATATTATAAGTGGACCTCAGGGGGAAATAAAATGCTTCAGAAGAATATGGCTTCTTTAAGTTTTAAAAGCTTTCTCATCTTTATAGCAGCTTCTGTGTGATTTAAACCATCTCATTGCCTCAGATAAGTGCAACAGGAAGAAAGCAGAAGACAGAGACCAACCGGAGGGCAGAAAAGTGTTGGGTGGGTGGGAAGGAATGATGAATTGGAGGAAGTATTCAGCATATGTAATAAAAAAGCGAGGAAAACAGAAGGGAGTGTGTAATGGATGAATGTACTGGTATCAGTAGGAAATGAGTTGTTCTTGCCTTGTGTCTGTGTGATGTTCATATGACTGCTGATTGGATCAGCTATGAGGGTGCCAAACTAAGACTGAATATATACTATGAAACCTATACAGATCTGATATTTTGTGTATTTTTTTTCTGTTCGATTTGCTTAAAATAACCCACTCGTTAGAATGATTTGTGCTGTGTTTTTGGTTAACTACAATGTTTTTTTTACAACTATTTGTTTGTGTATTTGTTTTTTGTTTTAAGAATCACAATACAGTGGTTACATTGTGTTTATTTTTCCCCCACAAAAAAGGCATTATGACTCACTAAATGTCTTTTTTGTTTATTTGTTTGGTTGTTTTTGTTTTGAGAATCACACTACAGTGGTTGCATTGTTTTTTTTTTTTTTTTTTTTTTTTTTACTAAACCAACTAATTTGAACCAACTCATTTGAGTAATTTGTTCAAAAATCATTGGTCACGCAGTATGTTTTTGATTCCCTGTTTAGAATAGTTTGTTCGAGAATCAGACTACAATGGCTGTATGTATGTTTTTGATTCACCAAAAAACAACTCATTAGAGTCATCTTTTCAAGAATCAGTTATATTGATCGCACTGCATGCTTTTGATTCACTAAAACAAACCAACTCGTTAGAGTCATTTGTTTGAGAATCAGTCTACTTTGTTGGCGCAGTATGTTTTTGATTCAGTAAAAGAAACCAACTTGTTAGTCATTTGTTCGAGAATCAGTCTAAACTTTATGTGCATTGTTTTTCAGTCACTAAATGACTCAATAAACATCATTTTTTTGTTTATTTGCTTATTTGTTTTTGTTTTAAGAATCACACTACAGTGGTTACTTTTTTTATTTTATTTTTTTTCCACAAGAAACAACCAACTCATTCGTTCAAGAATCAGACTACATTGGTTGCATAGTATGTTTTTGATTAACTTAAAGAACAAACTTAATAATGAATAATTTGTTTGAGAATCAGACTGCGCTGGTTGCACAGTTTTGATTCACTAAAACAAAAAAACTCGTTAGAGTCATTTGTTCGAGAATCAGTCTACACTGTATATGCATTATTTTTCAGTCACTAAAGCAACTGACTCAATAAATGTCTTTTTTTTGTTTGTTTGTTTTTTGTTTGGTTGTTTTTGTTTTGAGAATAACACTACAGTGGTTGCTTTGTTTTTTTTTTCAGTAAACCAACTCATTTGAGTAATTCGTTCAAGAATCAGACTACATTGGTCACGCAGTTTGTTTTTGATTCTCTTAAAAGAACAAACTCATGAGAGTCATCTTTTCAAGAATCAGTTATATTGGTCGCACTGCATGCTTTTGATTCAGTAAAACAAACCAACTCGTTAGAGTCATTTGTTTGAGATTCAGTCTAAACTGTATGTGCATTGTTTTTCAGTCACTAAATGACTCAATAAATGTAATTTTTTGTTTATTTATTTGTTTTTGTTTTAAAAATCACTCTACAGTGGTTACATTTTTTTCCACAAAAAACCCAACTCATTCGTTCAAGAATCAGACTACAGTGGTCGCACAGTATGTTTTTGACTCCATTAAAAAACAAACTGTTTAGAATAGTTTGTCTGAGAATCAGACTACAGTGGCTGTATGTATGTTTTTGATTCACCAAAAAACAACTCATTAGAGTCATCCTTTCAAGAATCAGTTATATTGGTCGCATTGCATGTTTTTGATTCACTAAAACAAACCAACTCATTAGAGTCATTTGTTTAAGAGTCAGTCTACCCTATAATTGCGTTGTTTTTTAGTCACCAAAATTTCATTTGTTCGAGAATCAGATACAATGGCAAAATATAGTTTTTAGTCCACCCCGCCAAAAAAAAAAAAACTCATTCATAGGAACTTTCGCAAGACAGTACTGCAGTTTCCAACAGAAATGAACACAAGACACAGCTTCATATGTTTTGGTTTCCAGCGTTGACCCCTGCCAGATTACTACCCCTCAAGTATTGGTAGGTTTAGGATTAGGTGTGCGGGAGGTGTTAGGATTGGGCAATCATGTAGCAATTTCAATGAGAGTGGGTGGGTCAGTATCACCATAGAGTGACTTTCAACCCTCACAATACTCACAAATTTTGGTCTTAATTTTCCATTCGCTTTATGTCATAAATAGTAGACACTCAAGTACTATAGAAATATGTTAGCTGAGCTCCCACGCATTTTTCTAAGATAATTATGGACCATTATTCGAAGCATAAACCGTAAGATATGTCCACCCTGTCATGGACATATATTATTACTGTTAAATACGTTTTCATTGCAATATTAAGATGCAAATTATATTTTCTGAAAGGTATGATGGTATATTTAAACTTACATATTTTAAAAATACTGTATTCTAATCACTGGCATATTTTATCTAGACAGGGTGGACATGTTAAGCTCTGGCAAAGCGAGTAAGCAAACTCATGCGAAGAAAATTTGTCAGTTGAAAAGTCACCAACTTACTCACCTCAGCCATCGAAATTCCCACCAGACACAAAAAATCTGTTGTCCTGATGTCACTGAAGGAGATGGCCTTTTCTTAAAGAGCCAGATTCCCCAATACGACAGGGTGGACAACCATTTAAGGGACATGGACAAACTCTTCTTTTTTGTATTAAATAAAAATACTGTTTTTATTACCAAATGATCAATACACTTAAACTAAGTATTCTCTTATTTAACAAAATATTAATAGGAGAACAACATTTTTACATTTTATAATTTGACAATATTCTACTCTGTCAAATTTAAAGGGGTCATCGGATGCAAACTTCACTTTTTCATGTTGTTTGAACATTAATGTGTGTTGGCAGTGTATATACAAATCTACCCTATAATGCAGTGGTTTTTAATTCATCTGTAAAAATAATATTCCCTTTTTCAAATCGAGCTGTTCTCAGATGCCTGTCGGTGTGTCGTCACTTACTCCCGACATCTGAGCCGCTGAAGATGCAGTAGATTACATTTGTTTGTGAAGGGAATGCGCCTCCTGATCTACATATATCCGTCTATGTTCGCGCGAATCATTCATGATCCAGCTTCACTTACAGTAGAAGTGTGTATAAGCGTTTTTTTATTAATCTTTGCGATCGTCTTTCCTTATAACGTGGTAGTTAGGAAGTTTAGCAGCTAAATGCGGCTAAAGTAAACAGACTCGTCATTCCACAGAGAGAAGAGAGGGGCGTGGCGTGCAGAGCTCATTTGCATTTAAAGGAACAACCCCTTAGAATGAGATGATTTTTGCAGAGCTCATTTTGGCAAGGTAAAAAGGGTGTTGTTTTACAAAACCATTGAGAATTTTTAATCAAAGTATATTAGAGACTTTTCATTAAGACCCTAAAGAATCATATCAACTTGTGGAAAATGGGCATTCGATGACCCCTTTAATGAGCAGTCAATGCATGGGACATAGCAAAATAACACATTTCCTTACACAAAACTAAAAAAATATCTAGAAAATGTATCTAAAGAGCCAAGTAATGCTTTTGTTATGAATATAAAAACTTAGTCTAATATAACACACCATACATGGACTTAGGATGCAGAATCCTTGGGTATGAATACTGTGGAAAAACATGACTTGCGATGAAAGAGCTAAAAGATGAGAGATCGAAAAACTAGTTAGCAAGTTACATTGCATTTTTAAGTCACATTCGTTATGAGATCAGGTTGGAATGATTTTGAATCACTAAAAAGAACTACTTCGTTGAAGTAATTTGTTTGAGAATCGGACTGCACTGGTTGTGTAGTATGTTTTTGATTCATTAAAAACCAGCCAACAAGTCATTCTACTGGGAACCAGCTGTCTTATTTGAATCACAGAAAACCCGACTCAAGAGTCCGGAACCGTTCAGGAATCAGACTGCACTGGTATCTGTCCACCCCTAAAATAGGAATTGTCCTTCTCACCATCAATCAGTGCCTCCCCGTCAAATGATACTAGATCTTCACCACATTCACTTTGAAGGTGAGAGAGAGAAAGAGAGGGGGAGAGAGTGCACAGATGGCTTGTGGGTAATTGAGGGCACACATCAGACAGTGAGAGGGTGTCCTTGACCTTCAGTGCTGCCACTGGAGCGTCTGGGTAAACCTGCTGAACAAACACACATACACACTTACAGATTTTTGGCAGATTGCATGTGCTACTACAAGCATTAAGATTTTTTTGAAAGCAGACTGTAAGAAAATTTTACAAGCTCGAAAGTCGAGATCATCTTCAGCAACGGCTGTTTTATTTTTACTCGGATAACCCGCGGCTCTGCCTTACATCACTGCTGCTAACAAGCTGAATGACAGCTCTAATTCTGAGAAACTATATTGAATTGTGAGTGTTTGAGATGACGTTGTGCTGGCCTATGAGTCAGAGTCCCTCGGCACGCACGCACAACCGCACACACATTTATGCGCGTTCTTGAAGTAGTTCTGCATTTGTACCTGTTCTTCCTGTGTGCATTAGCTGATTAGCGGTGTTCATTTGGCGGCTCTCTCTGCGGATTCGGCTTTATTTCTTATCAGAGGAGGACAGTAGGTGTATGGATGTTTGGGAGCGTTCAGCAGAGGTCCTGAACCTCGAGTCTGCCCCAGAAGCCTGAATCTAACACACATACACACACTAGAGTGTCTAATCAGTGGAACGGCACTGCACAAGGCTGACCTGCAAATTACATAAGCTCAGCTTGTCCCAGCTTCTGTAGAAGATTCTGTAGTCATCTTGTGTAGTCCTTGCCCTCTTTCTTTCATCCCTTCTCTCTACATTTACATTTCTTCATTTAGCAGACGCTTTTATCCAAAGCGTCTTACAAATGAGGTTGCAAGTGAAGCATATTCTTTGCTTTTGTTCTTTCATACATTTTCTTTTGTGTGTGTATGTTTGTTTTTGTGCGTGTGATGAGTTGCTGTCTTGCGTTGTGTTTCCTTTGTTTGCACGTTTTTGGTTCTTGTGTTTGTTTGGTGAGCTTTTGGTTGCTCTTTCAAACATTTTTAGTTATTAGGTTCTTATTTGTTCTGAGCTCTTATGCATCTGTTGTCTGAGCTACTGTACAATGAAATCTGTTCTTTTAAAAGATTTAGATCTTACATATGTTTTTTTTTTAAGTTCTGTTTCCGCCACTGAGGAAAAAAAAAGGCTATTGCGACTTTTTATCTCACAATTCTGCCATTTTTTTTTCTCACAATTGCGGATTACAAACTTGCAATTTTAAAGTTTTTTTTTTCTCAGAATTGGGAGATATAAACTTGCAGTTGCGAGTTATAAAGTCCAGTTTTGAGGGGAAAAAAATACTGAAAAGTTTATATCTCGCAATTGTGACTTTTTTTCCCCAGAACTGCCTGATATAAACTCACAATTACGAGTTATAAAGTTATAAAGAATTTCAATTCAGAGTTTTTCTTGCAAATGTGAGTTTATATTTCACAATTCTGACCTTTTTTCTTGCGATTGCGGGATATAAACTTTGCAGTTTTTAAAGGAAAAAGTCAGAATTGTAAGTTTATATCTCGCAATTTATAGTTTATGTCTCACAAGATGTAAATTCGCAATTGCGAGGAAAGTCAGAATTGTGAAATAAAATGTTGCATTTACCTTTTTTTTTTTTTTTTTTTTTTTTTTTACTTTAATTCAGTGGCAGAAACAGGCTTCCATAATGGTGCTTTGTTCTTGTCACACATTTGGTTTCTTATTTTTATTCTTTTGTTTGAGCTTTTACTTGTTCTGTTAACACAATTTTGACAAGAGCAAAGCACAAACAAATTAACAAAAATAATTGTTTGTTAATTTATTTGTGCTTTGTTCTTGTCACGCATTTCTGGTTCTTGTGTTTGTTTTTTGTTCAAGCTTTCATCTGTTCTTTTAATAGTTCTGGTTCTTTGGTTGTTTATTATGTTTATTCTTTTTGTGCTTTGTTCTTCTGGTGTTTGTTAATTTGCACTTTGTTGTCAGATTTCTGGTTCTTGTGTTTGTTTTTTGTTAAAGCTTTCATCTGTTCATTTGTGGGGTTTTTTTAACAGTTCTGATTCTTATTTTTGTTAAATTGTGCTTTTTTTTTGTTCTTTTTTTGTGCATTAATTGGCTCTTTTCAAACGTTTTGGTTATCATGGCCTTTTGTTTGTGCGTTAGTTTTTGTTTTTTTTTTTTCATATATTTTTGGCTCTTATATTTCTTTTGTTCTTTTAACACAGCTGTAGTTCATACATTTGTTCATTTGTGCTTTGCTCTCATTACATTTTTCGCGTCTTTTTCTTTTGTTCAAGCTGTTGCTTATCCTTTTACCAATTCTGATTCTTATGTTTGTTGTTTTCTTCAAGCTTTCTTTCTTTTTCTTTTTTCTTTGTTTTTTTTTTTTTTGTCATTTGTATGTGCTTTGTTCTTGTCTCAAATTCTGCAGTTCTGGTTGTCATGTTTGTTTGTTTTTTCATTTTTCATTTGCTCTTTTACTGCACTTCTGGTTCTTGCCACGCTTTTTTGGTTCTTATGTTTATTCTTGTGTTGTGTGTTTGCTCTTTCACACATTTTTGGTTGCCTTATTCTTTTAGTAGTGGATGTTTGGTGCATTTCTTTGTTTCATTTTTTTTTTTTTTGTTCTTTATCACATTATTTGTGTATTTCTAATTACAATAATACTCTTTCGTTTCATGATATCTCTGTTCAGCATTTTGTAGAACATGTGTTATACATTAAATGTTTTAATTTTAGCATGATGGAAAAGCAGCCAACAAACGTCCAGCATGTTTGGAAACTCCCTCAGCAGTGTTTTAACCTCAAGTTAGTTAAAAGAATGTCTAGGGTGTGAAAAGTTGGAATCTAGACAAAGATCATCAAATTTAAAGTCTTTGCTTTGTATAATGTATTTGCTCACTATATAATTCCCACATTTCCATTTGTGTTATTTCATAGTTTGACGACTTTACTATTTTTTAAGATGTGGAAATAGTAAAAATGAGGAATGAGAAGGTTTGACAAATGTTTAAGTTGTATAGCGTAATTTTTCACAGAGTAAAAGAGAGAGAGTGTATGTCTGTGCATATGTGTGCTTAAATGTATGGAGATTCTTCACAGGCCAGACCACCTGACAGTCGTGCTTAGCTCCCTCTTGTGGCCAAAAGTATAACATCTACTATGTCCTCTGTCGTCTCTCTCGCTCGATCTTGTTCCACATTCTCCTGACAGCATAGAGGAGATTTGTATTCCTGGCAAACACTTTCTTACCGGCAGCTTACAAGAAAAGTAGACATAGACAAGCTACGTCTGTGTTTTAATCTGTGGAGTGTTTGCATGATTTGCAGCAGTTGAGACTCCAGCAGTCAATTTGTCTAAGAGGAGGTTCAGTACAAATTTCTTCATGCTTACTGATCCTGCAGTCCCTTCGTTTGACCTTTCGACCCAATCAGTCAGTGGCCTAATTGAAAAAATATCCATATAGCTGAATAAACCAAACACAGTGAAGTTGGTCTGACTGGAGGAAAGGTCATGGTGTTCTATATTTATTTTTTATCATGAAGTCATGGGACTGTCAGACTTCAGAGGCATTGTGGAAAGTCACAGATATGCTTGTTCGTGAGATGAGTGGATTAGGACGTTCAGCTCCAGGAACTTCCTAAGGGCCTTGTAAAGTTTTAAAGAAGATTTAGCACTCTCATATCTGCTGAAACAACAAAAAAATGTTTGATAAATCTTTTAAAGATTTTGTTTAGCCTCTGGAACAGTTTGCTCAGAAAAAAATTAAACCTTTATTCCCATCAGGTGTACAGAATAAAGAATAATATTGTGTATAATATAATTTAAATCTCAAGTTGTACTTGATGAAACATGATGAGATAAAATGATCAATTGGAGTAAAATAATGGAAAAGGAACGCACTGCACTCAAAAAGAACAGGACAAGTGAAGTCCAATTCATTAATGATTGGCTCTTATGAGCTGGTTCTTTTAATGTGTTGTTCATTAAAGACTCAGTCTAATCAGTCTATCGAGTCCTGTTCTGAATGAACTCAATGAGTCCATAAGAGTGGTTGTTGACTCATTGATCTGCAGGTCATTATTTTCATTTATAGCTGACCAGAGGTTGTTTGTCCGTCATTTTGACCGTCATAATCTGTTATTACCCGTCATTATAATTTTCATATTTTAATTAGAATAAAACATTTAATTTCTTTTATATTGGTTCACATTTTCATTTTTTTTAAATCATGAACCTTCAGGACGACAGCGCAGTGTTTAAAAAGAAACAAAATAGGCTAGGACTGGGTAAACAAACAAACAAACAAAAACGATTTCTCGATTTTAATAGATTCTCATTTTAATGAACCAAAATCGATTCTTAAATCACAATTGATTCGTCTATGCTGTTTTCAGTAGATTAATAAACAGTACATAGTGCGGCTTCCTTCCAAAAAATAGCAATAGGTTAGGCTTTGTGTTACTTTTGATATAAAACAAAGTCTTAGATTTCAAATTCTGTCCATTTCATTAGGAAATTCAAGCAATAAATACCGTTTTGGCGCTCTTTAATGTGGCGTGATACATCGTTGTAGCTTCTGTGTACTCGCTTGTGCGTAATCAAACGCATAGGAAAACATTCGTGACGTTTCGTTTTTGTTCTGGATTCAGTGCTCTGCTGCTACATTGGAGCGCACTCGCCACCAACTGGACACGGGTGGGAATTACAGCTACAAGTTTACGATAGTCAATGACGGAGAATTTTCGGTTAACGCGACCTCTGGGCTGACCCTAAATGAGAGGGGCAAAAACAGTATTTGATAGAATTGATTGAATTGCACATTAGACTAAGCATTTGTTTCTTTTTTTTCTAAACTTGTTTTTTTGTCTCTTTTGTCTCTTTTGTCTCTTTTATCTCTGGATGATGGTTGACCTTCATTGATCATACCTCATATTCTGGAAAAAGGTAAGAGATAATCCTTTTTGTCCCTTCTCTTTAATACAAGACGCTATATAGTCTTAAAATGTCTTTGTTTCTGTATTTCCAGTTTAGTATAAATGAATCTGAAATGATAAGCCTATAGTGGCCTTTGTGTTTTAGGAAGGGGATCATTGTGTTTGCCAACCAAAAGTTTGAAAACCTTTGCCATAGACTCAGGACATTCAATAACGAAGCTGCCTTTAAAGACACAAATGCTGTAGCAAAAAATTGCACACCACAATGACATCCACATGGTGGAAATTGCAGTTTCTTAATCAGGATGTCCTATAACAGAGATGAAGTTGTCTTTTTGTGATATGAACTGACAAGGACCACACACAACATTAGCCCCCATTGTCCTGTTCAGGTGTGACTTATTGCTTATAGAAACGAAAAAGCTCAAGTGTGGCTTTCCTTTGTTGTTTTTTTGTGTCTTTGTCATGCTCAGTGTAATGTGTATTTATATGCAAGCATGTGCAGTGTGCTGTGCTCAGGTCAGCTAAACTGCCACGAAAGGAAGTACAGTATGTGCGGTGGAAATGCAGACTAATCAGCACTGGCCTACACACACTGTGAAACATGGTTTCAGGCCGCCTGCTACACACACACCTTTACATCAGCAGTTTTATTAGCTTCTGAACCCTGAACTCCCATTATAGCTCTCCAACAATGGGTCATCCAAAGTGCAACCGCTAAATGAGTTTACCTCATGCAATTTTCATGTAGTTTTTTTCTGTCAGGCAACAGAAAATCCATTCCTGTAAAGGAATTTAAGCAGGCAAGTTAATTTAGATGTGAAATAGTGCATATAGCATTGTCTTAAAGAGTTACATCTGCTGTAATAAGGCTAATCAGAAGCCTATAGTAAACCCACATGAAATTGCGAGAGATTTATAAATAATGTCAAATTGCAAAAATCACAGAAGGCTTTCATTTATACAGGGGACAACTGTATTCTGGATATGCACTTGCTTTGGTGGTGTTACTATGCCCTCTTGAGCTCATAAAGAGGAATGCAAGTACTTTTTGTATTTAAAAATCTATTTTTTCTTAAAAATAATATGAAAATATTTTTCATTATAGTTACAGCGAATAGATCTGTAATTTTGCAATAGTTGATGAAAGTAAAATTATGTACGATTAATTGTTTAATAATTAATTGAATTAACATATGCACAAAATTGCATAATGTAAATGAACACTCATTTTTTTTATATTGTTGAAATACACTAATGTGACCGAAATGTGCATTAACAAAGGCTGTTGGTAGATTTTGGAATGATGATTTCTTGTAATCGGTCAATTAATAATCCCAAAATTGCCAAATAGCTAACTAAAAGTAGAAACATTTTCAGGAATTATATGCATGAAGTGTTTTACCACAAAAGTCAGAGAAATATACAAGCAAGAAAACCTATACAAGTCTGAACAAATATGGGAAAAAAGAAAATATAATTGAGTGGAAATGCTCAAAGATTGTCATCTGTCATCAAGATTTTTTGTCAATTGGCTGTAGTGTTGTTTTGGACCCCACTGACTTTCATTGTATAAACAGAAACCATTAAAACATCCTTTAAAATACATTCTCTTGTTTTTGCAAAGGAACTCTCATAACGTTCCAAATGTCTATGTTTCGTAATGTATCTTTATTCGTCTTTGGAACACAAAATTAAGATTTTTTTGATGAAATCTGAGAGCTCTCTGACCCTTCATAGACATCAAGGTTCCTACAATGTTCTAGGTCCAGAAAGGTACCAAGAACATAGACAAAGTAGTCCATGATGTGACATCAGTGGTTCAACCGTAATTATATGAAGCTATGAGTATTTTTTTTGTGTGCAACGAAAAAAACTAAAAAACATGTAAACAATGCATGTGCATGCTGCTGCTGATGTAGAACACACAAAACACAATATTTTCATTTTATAAAAAAAAAAATATTCTTGTAGCTTCATATAATAACTGTTGAATCACTGATGTCGCATGGACTATTTTGTTGATGTCCTTGGTACCTTTCTGCACCTTAAACGTGGTAGATGCGTTGCTGTCTATGCAGGGTCAGAACGCTCTGAGATTTCATCAAAAATATCTTAATTTGTGTAGTGAAGACGAATAAAGGTCTTATGGGTTTTGAAACGACATAAGGGTGAGTAATTAATGACAGAATTTGAATTTTTTGGGTGAACTGTCCCTTTAAGAAATGCAGGTAAACCTAAAACACAACACAGTGCAATAATTAGTTCAAATTAAAGATAAAACACCTTCAAAAAAATCATTACGGAAAGGGACATCAGGCCCTATTTGTAGGACTTTTCAAAAACTGTATCCTTTTTATTATAAGTGGCCAGCAGAGGGCGCCATGATTTGTGAAATATTTTTGCTGCACCTCTAGCCTGTTACAGGCCAACAAACAACAGATTCCTTGCATGTACTTAATATTCATTTGCACTTTTGCCTCGGAACTGTATACATCTCCTGTAAGCCTTTAGCGATGTGTTCTGAAGCTCAAGTCTTTAAAGAGCCAGAATTAATCGATTCATCTGGTAGAGCCACTGTGCTCCTCTATTTTTCTGATATCTCTGTATTACCAGACCTTAATATGAATTATTCTGTGTTAGCAGGGTTAAATCAAAGCAATAAATCACAGGTCATTACTGTCAGAGACTGTCCCGAATTCAACAAGCCCTCTCTATCAGGTTAAAAGAGATGCTTATCGTCAACAGTCATTACAGACAGTTCTTTCCCCTCAGTTTCATTCATCTCTATTGAATAGAGCACTATTTACCATACTCCGCAAATCCCCCCTATACCCTGATGTAGTGCATTGTTTGAAGGCACAGCCATTTGTGGTGGTGTCTGAAACCATAGTGGACCCTTGTCTCCATGGGAGATGTTGTCCTGTCCACAGCCTTTCCGGTGCACTTAGTGTCCGAATTTGTTTACTTTATCAAGCTGACTATGTTAGTAATGCAGAGAATAGTGAATGAGGGTTATGGGGGTTATTTTGTCTGTTTTGTACATGAATGCAGTCGGGTTAACGTCAGAAAGGTGCGTAGTCACAGTCGATGCTAATGAAAACAATCAAGAAACTGTCTGTTATTTTTCAGCTGACCGGCTGCTTTTTATCCACATTAATAGAATGAACAGTTCTATCTGAACACAATGTTGTAGTCTCTAATCAATCAAAGTGGACTAAATTTGATTTAATGTGTCCTTCAAGCCCTGTGTCATGACTAAAACTGGTTCCTACTTAAAAAAACAACTGAAACCAGCTGGTTGGCTGCTTTTAGCTGGTCGTCCAACCTGGTCATAGCTGGTTTAGCAGACTAGTTTCAACCTGAGGGGTTTTGATTATTTCTTTAGCTGGTCATCTTAAACCAGCTAACCCTTGCAGACATTAACCATGGTTTTATTGCACTAAAAGTGTAACCATGGCCTTTTGGTGTATTGATTAGCATTTGTATAACCATAGTTTTGCTACAGATACCATGGTTAAACTATGGTTAGTGTAGCAAAACCATGGTTAATATGTGGTTACAATGGTTTAACTATAGTAACTATGTTTTTGGTTTTAATTGTAGTAACTGTGGTTAATTTTTTGTAAGGAAAGATCAGCCAACCAGCTAGTGTTAGCTTTTTTTTTTTTTTTTTTAGCCGTTTAGTGCAGGTTAAGCTCAGTCAACGCAGCGGCATGCTAAAACATGCTAGCAACAATTAGCAACATGTTTGAACATAAAAACTTCTAAGAACATGCTATGAACAAGTTAAAACATCATAACAATATGTTAAAACATGCTAGCATTATGTTAACAACTACAAACAAACTAGCTACGGATTGAGAATGTGCTAAACATTTGAAAATGCTAGCAACTTGTAGAAAAAGGCCATAGCATGTTAGCTTCATGTTAAACCTTTTCAGCTTAATATCACAACGTTAGCAATATTCTAAAACAGGTTAGCCTCATTTTATAATATGTTAGCAATGTGTCATAAAATGTTGTCATGCTAGCAGCATGCTAAACTATGTTAGCAACAGGATAAAACAGGCTAGCATTGTGCTAAAACATGCTACCATCTTTTAAAACAGTGACAAACTAGCTACAAGGTTATGAATGTGTTAAACATGTTTGAGCAACGTCTAGAAACAGGCTATAGCATGTTAGCTCCATGTTAAATCTTTTTAGCTTCATGTAAAAATGTTAGCAGTGTACTAAAATAGGTTAGCTTCATGTTAGCAATATGTAATAAAATGTTATCATGTTAGCGACATGCTTAACTATTCTAGCAACATGTTTAAACAGGCTAGAACTGTGTTATCAGCATGTTAAAACATGCTAGCATTGTGCTAAAACATGCTACCAGCTTTAGCTACAAGCTATAAGGTTACGAATGTGTTAAACATGTTTAAAAATGCTAGCAACTTCCAGAAACAGTCTATAGCATATTAGCTTCATGTTAAACCTTTTTAGTTTCATGTGCAAATGTTAGCAATGTACTAGGTTAACTTCATGTAGCAATGTGTACGAAAATGTTATCATGCTAGAAACGTGCTAAACTATGCTAGCAACATGTTAAAACAGGCTACAACTGTTATCAACATGTTAAAACATGCTAGCATTGTGTTAAAACATACTACCAGCTTTTAAAACAGTGACAAACAAGCTACAAGGTTAAGAATGTGCTAAACATGTTTGAAAATGCTAGCAATTAGAATTGCTTGCAACTTTAAGAAACTGGATATAGGATGTTAGCTTCATGTTAAACCTTTTTAGCTTCACGTGAAAATGTTAGCAGGTCACTGAAACAGGTTAGCTTCATGTTATATGTTAGCAATATGTAATAAAATGCTATCATGCTAGCAACATGTTAAAGCAGGCTGGAACTGTTATCAACATGTTAAAACATGCTAGTTTTGTGCTAAAACATGCTACCAGCTTTTAAAACAGTGACAAACAAGCTACAAGTTTAAGAATGTGTTAAACATGTTTAAAAATGCTTGCAACCTCTAGAAAGTAGCTACATGTCATAGCTTCTTAGCTTCATGTCAGAATGTTAGAAGTGTACTAAAACAGGTTAGCTACATGTTATATGTTAATGTGTAATAAAATGTTATCATGCTAGCAACATTGTTAAACAGGTTAGAACTGTTAAAACATGCTAACATTGTGTTAAAATATGCTACCAGCTTTTAAAACAGTGACAAACAAGCTACAAGGTTAAGAATGTGCTAATCATGTTTGAAAATGTTAGCGATTAGAAACAGGCTATAGCATGTTAGCGTCATGTTAAACCGATTTAGCCTTATGTAAAAAAGTTAGCAGTTCATTAAAACAGGTTAGCTTCGTGTTATATGTTAGCAATGTGTAATAAAATGTTATCATGCTAGCAACCTGCGAAACTATGCTGGCAACCTATTTAAACAGACTAGAACAGTGTTATCACCATGTTGTGCTAAAACATGCTACCAGCTTTTAAAACAACGATAAACAAGCTACAATGTTAAGAATGTGCTAAACCTGTTTGAAAACTTGCAACTTCTAAAACAGGCTATAGCATGTTAGCTACGTGTTAAACCTTTTTAGCTTCATGTCAAAATGTTACCAGTGTACTAAAACAGGTTAGTTTCATGTTATGTTAGCAATGTGTAACACAATGTTATCATGCTAACAACATGTTAAAAAATGATAAAACTGTTATTAACATGTTAAAACATGCTAGCTTTGTGCTAAAACATGCTACCAGCTTTTAAAACAACGACAAACAAGCTACAAGGTTAAGAATGTGCTAAACATGTTTGAAAATGCTACCAACTTCTAGAAGAAGGCTATAGCATGTTAGCTACGTGTTTTTTAGCTTCATGTCAGAATGTTAACAATGTACTAAAGCAGGTTAGCTTCATGTAGCAATATGTAATAAAATGTTATCATGCTAGCAACATGTTAAAACATGGTAGCATTTTGCATGCTACTAGCTTTTAAAACATTGAAAAATGTGCTAAACATGTTTGAAAATGCTAGCATCTTTTGAAAGGCTATAGCACGTTAGCTACATCTAAAAGCTTTTTAGTTTAGTGTCAAAATGTTAGCAGTGTACTAAAACAGGTTAGCTTCATGTTATATTTCAGCAATGTGTAATAAAATGTTATCATGCTAGCAACATGTTAAAACATGCTAGCTTTGTGCTAAAACATGCTACCAGCTTTTAAAATAGCGACAAACAAGCTACAAAGTTAAGAATGTGCTAAACATGTTTGAAAATGCTAACAACTTTTAGAAGAAGGCTATAGCATGTTAGCTACATGCTTTTTAGTTTCATGTCTGAATGTTAGCAATGTACTAAAACAGGTTAGCTTCATGTAGCAATGTGTAAGAAAATGTTATCATGCTAGCAACATGTTAAAACATGCTAGCTTTGTGCTTAAACATGCTACCAGCTTTTAAAACGACAACAAAAAAGCTACAAGTTTAAAAATGTGCTAAACATGTTTAAAAATGCTTGCAACTTCTAGAAACAGGTTATAGCATGTTAGCTACATGTAAAAGCTTCTTAGCTTCATGTCAGAATGTTAGCAGTGTACTAAAACAGGTTAGCTTCATGTTCTAATGTTGGCAGTGTGTAAAAAAAAAAGTGTTATCATGCTAGCAACATGCTATACTTTGCTAACAACATGTTAAACAGGCTATAACTGTGTTATCAACATGTTTAAATATGCTAGCATTGTGCTAAAACATGCTACCAGCTTTTAAAACTGCTACAAGGCTAAGAATGTGCTAAACATGTTTGAAAATGCTAGCAACTTTTAGAAACAGGCCATAGAATGTTAGATGCTGTTTTTTTTCACCAGGGCTTCGTGCTATAATATGTTAACAGTGTATAATAAAATGTTATCATGCTAGCAACATGGTAAACTATGTTAACAACATGTTAAAATATGCTAGCTTTGTGCAAAAACATGCTGCCAGCTTTTAAAACAGCGACAAACAAGCTACAAGTTTAAGAATGTGCTAAACATGTTGGAAAACAGGCTGTAGCATGTTAGCTTCATTATAAACCTTTTTAGCTTCATGTGAAAATGTTAGCAATGTACTAAAACAGGTTAGCTTCATGTTATATTTTGCTTATGTTAGCAATGTGTAATAAAATGTTATAATGCTAGCAACAGGCCAACTTTGCTACTAACGTTTTAAAACAGGCTGGAACTGCTTTTACAACAGCTTTAAACTTCTTTAAACTTTCTGGCTAGGCTTTTTTAAGCCGACATCCAAATTTGTCCACTTTAAAAATCTAGTTTACGGCTATACTATTGAAACAGTAAATATTTTAACGTTTACACAGCTTGTATTCTAAGTGCCTCACCATTTACCAAGAAAATTAGGGACAAGTGGGCTTTAATTTTTGAGATATAATTGTACTGGACCTGGAATATTCCTTTAATATCACAGCAGTTTAATCTCAGACTTAAAGATTATCAAAGTAAGCACTTTTTAGTGCACTGCATGAGTATTCAAATTAGGACACGGCCTTAGAAACTTGTAAGCTGTGTAGGCTCCTATTTATGATGAGCAAGTTGTTTGCGCTTTTGAATCATGGGTTCGACCCCAGCAGCATCTAATTGAGTGGCCTTCAGATTTCTATTTTCGCCCGCTGTGTGGACACCACCTGCTTACACAGCTCCAAAACACTCATTTATCCTGCTTTTGGCAACAAGTTATGAGTTTTTAATTCCATTTTGTAGAAAACAGACAAAAAAAAAAAAAACAATGCAGAACGACCGCTGTTCTCCCAAAAGCAGTCTGCGAATGGGAGCGCAGATGCATTTATCATCGTTTCGAGGGCATTAATGTGAAAGTTATGAGATGATCTCCTAGCACCCACTGAAGAGTGATGACTTTCAACTTGCAAATAAAGTAAAAGCAATCAAAAGCTGCTGCCATGGAGACGCCCACAGACCAGTGTGAGGCAAGATGGGCAGAGATGTGTTTTTACACCACTGAAGATTGATCACACTAATTTACAGCAACTTTCCCTCCTCTAAAATCTGCTTTTCTATTGTTTTGTAATGCCATGAGTTTACAATAACATGTGCTTTAACAAATAATAAAAAGAAAACAAGCAGGTAATTCAGAGGCTTTGCTATAGTGTGGATATAGGTAAGTTAATCTGTGTGAAAGGAGTTTGGTCATTTGTCACTTACTGTTCAGACAGCACATGTACGTCTGCAAGATGTCTGTTAAAGATCTCTTGATCTGGAAAGCATCTGCTGTTTACAAACGTCTGGCAGATGTCTGTAAGATGTCAGTTTTACATGCATTCTAAATCATAAACATCTTAAAGACATCTAATAGACGTCTGTTTGACATCTGATAGGAAACGTCCAATAGACGTATTGCAGATGAGCATGGTACGTCTTGCAGATGTATATGTAGACGTCAAATAGATGTCTCCGAGATGTACGTGTGCTATCAGGGTATTTCTTCTCAAGGCCTCGAAATTTCTGTAGCTCTGTTCTGTAGTTTTTTCTGACTGAAATGGAATAAGTGAACAATATGCTCTTCATATTGTACATAGCAGCTCTGCAGAAACACAGTGTTCCTCATGTACACATAGGAGACTCAACTCTCAATTAACCCTTCACAGGGAGTTTGATTGACAGGCGATCTAGACAATCATAATACAGAATCTGTTATTTTGTCTCACAAACAAACCAGACAGGAGAGTAAATTAACATTCCGTTTGAACTGAGGTGCTACAGCGATCTGTCACGACACATTAAAGAGCCACAAATCAGAATTTTATGTTTAAATTTAGAAATATTTAATTTCAAAAACAGTATCACAGCTATTAAACTATATGTTGTTATGATTTTAAATCAGTATTTAACCTCAAAACTATCTCCAAGTAAAAAGATGTGGTAAAGTTTGTTTTTGTGTTAAGCCCAGTTGACAACAATCAATATCAGCACCATGCTAAAACATGCTAGCATTAGGCTATGTTAGCTACAAAGATGCTACAGGGCTAAGAATTTACTAAACATGTCCAGAAACAGGCTATAGCATGTTAGCTTCACGTTAAAGCTTTTTAGCTTCATCTCAAAATGTTAGCAAAGTACTAAAATGGGTATGTTGTAATATGCTAGCAATCTGTAATAAAGTGTTATTATGCTAGCAACATGGTAAGCTATGCTAGCAACATGTTAAAACAAGCTAGAACTGTGCTAAAACATGCTTCCACCTTTTAAAACAGCTTCAAGCTTAAAACTGCTTGTGGGTCATTCAATAATTAGGGGTACATTTAGAATTTGACAATGTGAAGAAAAAAGTTTTCAAAAACCCAAACATGACCTCACATAGCTGCTTTGAAACATTCTATATTGTAAAAAGTGCTATATAAATAAAGGGGATCTGTAGGAATATGTGCATAAAATGTCATCTTCGTTTGCTGCTGTCCACAATGTTACCTTTACTGGGTAACACAGTTGACAGGTAACTTAGTTGACATTTTTAGTATTTTGGGCCTATACTCAACATGAAAGCTTGGAACTACTGAGCATATGGTATGTTTTAAAATATATTTTCATAAACAAACCATACATTTTAGTTAAATTGTCTTGTTAAAATTTGCAGCAATAATATTTGTGTAACACTGTTGACAGGCAATTAATAACACAGGTTTGCTAGTCTAACCAATATTAGGGGAAAGAGAAAGAACATAACTTCTAGTGTTTTATCCATGTGCTTCTAGAGGAAATATCATCATACTGTGCAAATAATGCAAGAATGGGACTAACCATTCCTTTTTGAGGGAGGGTTTTTTAGTGGGTAACGTAAACATTATTTTTGAAGTGCACACCCAAATGTCTTGATAACCTAATCCAACTGAAGGCAAAACTATGAAATTAATTTATATTTGTGGTCATTTTCATGCTAAAATGCAGAATAGAATGAGCAACTTAAAATCGGACAGCTGAATACCAGGGTTGTATGTGATATGAACATCATTTTTGAACAAAAGATATGGCTTTTTAAACATATAGCAGTGTGATTGGGAAAAATATATTTGTGGTCTAGAAAATAAAGCATTGGGCTTTATATTGGTGTAAAAGTATTAAAAATATACTTCACGGACATGAAATGTACCCACAATTATAAAATGACCCATCTATCTTCTAGAGTTTTTTAAACTGCTTTGCTTTTATACTTTCTGACTTTCTGGCTTTCTCAGTCAACATCAAAATGTTATGCGACTTAACTATTAAAACTAAGTATTTTAACATTTGCACAGCTTGTATTATAAGTGCCTCACTGTTACACATTGGCAAGAAAATGAAGGACAAGTGGGCTTTTTAGTCTGATTTTGTGGTGGCTGTACTTTAAAATGACATTTTTATAATCTTAATTCAAGTGATGAAGGATTTTGAAAAACTGACAGTAATCAGTGTTCAGTACTACTGTAAGGTTAACCCTGAATGTTTGGAAATTAATAAAAGTTGAAAATACTCATTAGAAATTAAGAAAAGTAATCAGTTACATTACTTTAATAAAGTATTTGAAATACTTACACTTCTTATTACATTTCAAATAGGGTAACTTGTAATCTGTAACCTGTTACATTTCCAAAGTAACTTTCTCTGTCTTGTCTGTTGTTGCAATGTCAGTTTCCTCTTTGCTCCACAATGTATTTTTCACTGCGTGAGAACATGATGTGTGGCATGAGAGCGCCATTGCTTGTTGGATGTAGCAGCAGTAATTATCTTTAAGGGTCTTTGCGAAAGGTCAGTTGATTCCAGTCAAGCTAGACAGTATCATGTTGCTATGATAACTGTATATAGTATATCAAATAAGCATAAAAATGGACATTTTAGACTTTCAGTCTTATTTTTAGTGTGTGTTTTAGTAGTTGTATTATTTAATCTTATTTTAATAACCTTTTTTAAATTAATTTTTGCTACTTGTTGCCATTTTTATTTCAGTTAGTTGCCAAGGCATTTCTATATTTTCATTTTTTTGTTTATTTTGTTGTTTGTTTTGTTTTGTTTGTCTAATATTTCTATTTTATTTTTATTTAATTTTATTTTTATTTCAGCTTTATTAATTAACAATTGTTTTTATTAATAGGAATGGTCTAAAAAGTGAGAGGGACTTTGTAAAAACCCTGTCAGTCTGTTTTATGATTTTTAATTAGCTGACAGAATGTTTAACCATATTAGGATTACCGCTTATTGATTGTCCTTCCATTCAGTTCATTGATTCGTGTGACTGATTGTTTGCTGAATTGTGCTTCTAATCCTAAAGCTGCTGTTTCCTGTGACTGGCTACACAATGCAGCCAATCAAAACTGTTCAAATATAGGCCTAATGAATATTGCCAACACAGTCTCATGTCAGTTCATAATTTTTTTGCGTTTTGGCAAATTGGAGGCAAATTGGTAGATCATATAAATTTAGTATGATCTCGTTCTCATTTTTGTACACTTGCACACCAGTGATTTATATTTTACAAATTAATACGGGTTGTTATTGCGCAATGATCAAACATACAGTCATGGCCAAAAATATTGGCACCTTTGCAATTCTGTCAGAAAATGCAACCCTTCCCTCAGAAAATTGTTGTGGTTGCAGATGTTTTGGTACTCACATGTTAAAAAAACAGAGAAGAAAAGTCAAATCTGATACAATTCCACACAGAACCCAAAAAATGCACTGAACAAAATTATTGGCAGCCTTAACTTAATATTTGGTATCACCCCCTTTGGAAAAAATAACTGAAATCAATCGCTTCCTGTAACCATATATGAGTTTCTTACACCTCTCTACTGAAATTTTGGACCACTCTTCTTTTGCAAACTGCTCCAGGTCATTCCGATTTGAAGGATGCCTTCTCCCAACTGCTGTTTTGAGATCTCTCCACAGGTGTTCTATGGGATTCAGAGCTGGACTCATTGCGGGCCATTTCAGAACTCTCCAGCGCTTTGTAACCATTTCTGTGCACTTTTTGAAGTGTTTTGAGTCATTGTTCTGCTGAAAGACATTTTGAGGCATTTTCTGACAGAATTGCAAGAGTGCCGATATTTTTGAGCATGAAGAGTCACGCCACCTTAGCTTTTCAGTACTGAATGAAATATGTTTCGAGTCTACGTGTCTCTAAAATCCCAGGTATTAAGACTTGCATGGCTTAATATAATGTAAATGAGGTCTCTTACTAAAATATGTAGCAGAAAACCCATAAATGACGTTATTTAAAAAATCCACATCGCTTTATACATATTTTGGTCATGGGGGGCACCATTATTTCAATGACATGAAATGGATGTGATAAGTGATTAGAAGAGGAGCAAATAATGGGAAGATGCCTGTGGACGAATAAAACTTCCTAAAGACGTGCATCTTTGTTCTCTCCACTTTAGCCCTGATGCCTTTGAGGCTTTTAGTAGAGCACAGCTACTGAAAGAGCTTACAAACGGCAGAGACAAGAAACGCTAGATGCCATCCTGGCAGGATGTAAAACATGTCGCCGCTTGTCATGGCACCGCAGCAACTGAAGGAGTTTTTCAGCACAGATTGCACTCAATATCCAGGGCATTTAAACTCCTTGTGGGGAAAATCGTCAGTACGACATTTGGTTTAAGCCTACGCTTATTTCCATTGGCACCTATAAGCTCTTTCAGTAGCTGTGGTCATCGTATCGGTATTTTATTTTTATAGTTTTGTAGTTTTGTGTTGCTGTAAAAATAGCAACAGGTAGTGCCAGTAGCTCACGGAGTACAACCATTTCATGTCGTAATGGTGCTCCCCATAGCCCAAAATATATATAAAACGAAGTGGATTTTTTCTTAAATAACGTAAATCTTTCATAGGTTTTCTACTACATATTTCAGTAAGAGACATCATTTATATTATATTAAGCCATACAAGTCTTAAAAGGGTCATTGGGTGCAAAGTTCACTTTTACATGTTGTTTGAACATTAATGTGTGTTGGCAGTGTATTTACACATCTACCCTATAATGATAATAATCCATGCAATGGTTTTTAATTAATCTGTAAAAATAATATCCCCTTTTTCAAATCGAGCCATTCTCAGATGCCTGTCGGTGTGGCGTCACACTGACAGAGGCCGCTCCCACGATAGTTGATTGACATGAGCGTCTTACCTCAGACCCGCCTTAAATCAGCTGTAACAGTCCGACCTCCATTGTTTCGATGCCGGAGCAGGGATGCAAGTTAGACAAGAATATCTCCGATTGAGCGACTGAGGTGTTGTGTTGCTGGATGTAATAATGAACATAGTGGTCTTCATTTACTCCCGACATCTGAGCCGCTGAAGATGCAGTGGATTACGTTTGTTTGTGAAGGGAATGCGCCTCCCGATTTACATATATCCATCTATGTTCGCGTGAATCATTCGTGATCCAGCTTCACTTACAGCAGAAGTGAGTATAAGGGTTTTTTTGTGAATCTTTGCGATCGCCTTTCCTAATAATGTGCTAGTTAGCAAGTTTAGCAGCTAAATGCAGCTAAAATAAACAGGCTCGTCACTCCACAAAGAGAAGAGAGGGGCGGGGCGAGCAAAGCTCATTAACATTTAAAACAACCTCAACCAGAACAGGATGATTTTTGCAGAGCTGATTTTGGCAAGGTAAAAAGGGTGTTGTCTTACACTACCATTGAGAAATTTTAACCAAAGTATATTATAGACTTTTCATTAAGACCCTAATCATATCAACTTGTGGAAAATGGGCATCCGATGACCCCTTTAATACCCAGGGTTCCCTTAAAAATGCTGTCTAACTAGGTAGCTCGCTAGGTTTTAGAACAGCTAATGTGACCCATCAGCCCATGGGCCATTTTAAACTTGTCTAAATGACATCACTGTCTGTTCATCCCTCCTCCCACGCCTCCCTCCATTAAATCACCATCACTCTCGCTGATGAGGATCACTAACTCAAAAGGAACATGGAGATCAGGGCCAGGCATTAGCAGAAGCGTCTCCTCTCAGGCCATTAGAGTCTCCAGGCGCACATAAATAATCCAGCAGTGTTAAACTGCTCTGGCTGGAGAAATGGCAGTGGAAACGCCCCTCTAATTCCATTGTTGCTCTTGTTCAAGCCCTAGTCCTGCATAACCACATCCACATCTTATTCAGACCAAGAACCGCTTGGACAGGAAGAAACCAACTGCAATTTGGCTTGCTTTTTAAGGGATAGTTCACCCAAAAATGAAAATTCTGTCATTACCCTTATTGTCGTTCCAAACCTGGAAGAGCTTCGTTCATCTTCAGAACAGAAATTAAGATATTTTTGATGAAATCCAAGAGCTTTCTGACCTTACATAGACAGCAACGCAACTGACACATTCAAGGATCAGAATATCACTAAAATAGTGACATCACTGGTTCAAGCTTAATTTTGTGTGGAAAGAAAACTAAAATAACGACTTTTTTCAACAATTTCTTCTCTTCTACGTCAGTCTTCGATGTGCTTTGACAAAAGAAAAGAAGAAAAACGTCATACATGTCAGTCATAAAAGTGAGTAAATTATAACAAATTATTACAGTTCTGCATTGTGTCTGAATAACTGAATCTGAAGTTGGCTTGAGCTCTGAATACTCATTTTGCCCATTCATTTTCTAGTATTCTTAAATGATTATAGGTCGTTAAAGTGAATAAAAGTGTGAAGTAGCTTTAATTGAGCGTGGGCATGCTGTTCAAATGAGTTTGTATAAATAGTACAGGCAGGGATTTTATGAGAGTCACTGACCGTGTGCAAAACTTTCTCTTCTGTGAGCATGTTTGAATGTTTTGTATGCTGGTCCACCCACACAGCATTAGTGTTATAAGAACAAATATACAACACAACACAAGTCCCCCAGAGCGTATTCTACATCGTGACTTCAGTCGTGCAGCAACCAGTTTCAAAACATGAAATAATAACCAAACTTTTACAATTAAAAGATAATCCAATTATCATGCAAAAGCTCTAATGAGATCCAGTTCTGCTCTCAAAATAAACCATCTGTCATAATTTTCTCACCCTCATTCCTTTTTTTAAACGACTTGGTTGTCATTTTTAAACATACATAAAAAATAAATAAATAAAAAATGTTAAACACCAGCAAATCAGCATATTAGAATGATTTATGAAAGATCATGTGACAATGAAGACTGGAGAAATGATGCTGAAAATTCAGCTTTGCATCACAGATAAATTGCATTTTATACTATATTATAATAGACATTTTAAATGATAATAATAGTTCACAATATTGCTGTTTTACTGTGTTTTTATCAAATAAATGCAGCCTTTGTGAGCTGTAAGTATACTTATAAGTGTGAGCTATAAGTATACTTTAAGTATAAATATCTTTATATATCAAAGATATTTAAGAATCTTACCAACCCCAAACTTTTGAACTGTAGTGTAATACTGTCACATCTTTTTCACAACAGCCCCCTTTAAAATTTTTGTGGCTAGGATTTATTAAGAATCTTTTTTTTGTGCACCATGTCCTCAACTAATCAGAAATGATTAAATAGTGCTTGACTGCTGCACACGTCCAATCAATATAGAGAATCCTGATTACCCACAAGGCCTGTGTGAAGTGCCTTTTTGTTATTCGGAAGTTTATTTCTCTTTGTGCAAGGAAAGTATGCACAAAAATGTACATTTTTAAACCGTAGCTCATCCATAAATAAAAATGGTCAATGTTTACTCACCAATATATGGCAGTTTTTGAAAAATAACCAGGTCATTCTTACACAGCGTGGAAGACATAAGGCATCTTCTCTTTTTGCCTCTCTCCAGATTGTGGCAGACTGTTCTCTGTCTCTGCATTCTAATGCGTTATGTGTGGTGATGTATTTTGGCAGACTTGAGGGTGACTCATACTTTTGGGTACTTGTGCAACCTCTCGTTACTCTGGAACTTTGCTCAGTGCGTGCTGTGAAATCTCTATGTAGAGCCGATTTTGCCAAACACAATGAGCAGAGAAAGAGGATTGAGGTTGATCATCGCCAGAGGAAGATTTGGCATGCGTATGTGCGTGTGTGTATATGTGAGAACACTTAGCCGGAATTTAGTTGTTTCATGTGGGAGAATTTGGTTTTCTGACTGGATGCACCTGTCTTGCATAAATTCGGCAGTGATGGCAAAGTAGAACTCTGAGCTGATTGGTCTTCCACAGAATGTTTGAAAGGTTCAGGTTTAATTTTAGTGACACGCCAGAGTATAGAAGCTTGTTTCCGCACTGAATAAAAAAATAAAGGTAATTGTGAGTTTTTATATCACAATTCTGACTTTTTTTCTTGCAATTGTAAGTTTACATCTCGCATAATTGCGTGATAATTGCAATCGCAAGTTATAATGTCAGAAGAGTGGGATATAAACTCGCAAATGCGAGTTTGTATCTCGCAATTCTGACTTTTGTTCTTGCAGTTCTCACTTTTTTCTCAGAATTGTGAGATATAAACTCGCAATTCTGACTTTTCTCGCAATCCTGACTTTTTTTTCTCAGAATTGCGTGATATAAACTCACAATTGCGAGTTATGAAGTCAGAATAGCGGGATATAAACTCGCAAATGTGAGTTTGTATCTTGCAGTTCAGACTTTTTTTTAATCGGAATTGAGATACAAACTCACGGTTCTGACTTTTCTCGCAACTTTTTCTCATGATTGTACTGTAAAAAACAATTTGTCGAGTCAACTTAAAATAATTTGTTACCCAGCTGCCTTAACATTTTAAGTTCAGTAAACTCAAAGTTTAGTCAACTTGAAATGTTAAGTTGTACTAAGTGACAACTTAGATATTTGAGTTGATTCAACTTAGAATTTTAAGGCAGTTGGGTAACAAGCTCAGCTTTTAAGTTTAACAAGCCAAATATTTTGTTTAGTCAACTCAAATATGTAAGTTGTCACTTAGTACAACTTAACATTTCAAGTTGACTAAACTTATTTGAGTTGACTGAATTTAAAATGTTAAGGCAAATTATTTCACAAAAGTTTTTGACTTTAATAAATTCTGAATTCTGACTTTAATAAAAACATAAACATGACAAAAACATAATTCTGACTTTTTTTTCTCACAATTACATGTTATAAAGTCAGAATAGTGGGATATAAACTTACAAATGCAATTTTGTATCTCACAATTCTAACTTTTTTCTTGCAGTTCTGACCTTTTTTCTCAGAATTGTGAGATATAAACTCGTATTTCTCACAATTCTGAGAAAAAAGTCAAATTCGTATGTTTTTGATTCATATACTTTTGTTTATATTTGAACACTATAAACTGAAATCTATCATATTTCAAACCGAGGTTTGAAATAAGACAGTTTACTAAAACTTAAAGTAAAAAATAAAATTAATGTTAACTGAAATAAAAATATATAAAAATATATAAAAATAAAAAAGTTTTTTTTTTCAGATAGTTTAGTTTAGCTCGATTTACAAAAAGAACTAAAACTGAGCTAAAATTAATAAAAGCTATATAGACAAAATAAAAACTAAAAAAAAAACATAACATAATAATAAAAATACAAAAAAATATACAAAATACAATAAAATACAAAATTACTAAAACTTTAACTAAAACATGAACACAGAATAGATATACAAATTAAGCCTAATTCAGAATATTAACAAAATAAAAGTATCCCAATTATTACTGCCTTAGTGAAAAATAAATAAACTGAAATGGATTTAAAATACATTTATTAATGTTAAGTATACAACAAAGATATTTACATATTAGGTACTTATTAAAAATAACCTGCAGTTGTACTTCTAGTGTACTAAACTGGTATATTTAAAGTCTGCTAAATTGGAACAACTAATTTTGTACTTAATGCACTTTAATTGTGTGAAAGTAGTGCTGAAGTATAACTGTAGGTACACTTTAAATATTTTGGCTTTAAAGACCATTATTATTTAAAGATCATACAATCCTCATCAATAGTGATATTAAAACATAACTTAGGCTTAATATTAAGAAATGTCCATTGTGCACAAGTTGTACTCCAAATAAAGTTTATATCAGTATTTTTATATCAGTATGTCAGTAAATATGTTAATAGACTTAAACTATTACTTAGTATAACATAAAAGCATTTTAAATCTATTACTTTTTTACTAGCTTGGTTTCAAGTCATTTTTATTATTTAGGCGGTTTATGCACTGTAACAATCAACTTGCCATGTATCCTTTCAGCCATTTTCACTTATTCTTTCCCTATATAGTGGATATGACTTTTACTAACATTGACTACACTGGATGAACAAATGAATCCGATTTCATCAGATCTAAAATGCAAGCGCATATAGCCAGGTTGATTGAATGTGACAAACAAATTGCAACTGCCGATGAATGACGTGTGTGAGGACAGAAATGTTGGATGGTTACTCTTCTGAGAGCCCTGCTGTTCAGCTCTGATTAGTGTGATGTATATGCATTAATGTGCAGAAGCCTTCATTAGCATGCAGATTTAAAACATCATCTCATTATAGAAGCAACCTGGGAAAACATGAGAGAATTCTAAAACTGGAATTTCCTATTAAAGTCACGGAAATTAGTAAAGTTCTCAAGTCTTAGTTTCTACAGCAAATATGTTTTGTAGTGTTTCTGCTCTAAAAAAAATTACAGTAACTACCTGTGTGACTCATTGGGCGCCAGATGCTATCTTGCTAGCAAACTGTTTACAATAGAACACAAAGTGATTATCAATACAAATCAATAATGATGAAAGGGTTCATGAAAATAATAAAATCCCCTATTCTGAAGACTGGTACAAATGGAAATCCAACCAGGTGACCTCTACAAAGTGAATTTAAAAATCTTTATCCAATAATGCCATATGACTAGAAAGGGCATGGAAATTTGATGGTCTAAAGGGAAACGCTGCTATTATATCTGAGTAATGGCAGACCATTTAAACACCTACCAAACTCAAGACTATAGCACACTGAAGCAAGTATTTTTCAGTTACCTTATTCAGTAGATTCAGTTTATATGCTGCATACTTTATATTTACAAACACAGAATCATGATATCTATAGTTGCAAGAGATGCTGTTTGCATAATCAGATTCATAGTGTGAAATAAACAATCCACTAAACCCCTAATATCAAAATTCAAACATAAATCCACATACAGTGCATTTACTGGGTGTATATATATTTAGTTTGGTTTGCAATGGGATGTACTGCCGTATCCTGTCACACACGCCCTCATGATATGAAAATATTAACACTACTCCCTTCTGTAATATCCTGCCTACATTTGGCTGTTATGCTGACACTGCCTTCCTGGCAATATTACCTGTTAGATATGAGATCTTTTTATTTGCACAAGTCAAAATGCATCACCTGTCAGATTTATGGTGGGCTCATCTGTAATGTAAAAACATGAAATCTTTTCGAACTTTTTGTCCCGTGCCACCTACATCGACATAATTGTTGGCACAATGTCTCCCTCTGCCAATATTAAAATTCTAGCTGATACAAAAAAAACCCCTGTATTTTTATTTTTGGTAACACTTTATTTCAAGGAACAATTCTCACTATTAACTAGTTGCTTATTAGCATGCATATTACTAGCATATTGGCTTATAAAGCACTTATTAATGCTTGTTTCTGCATGAGAATGTTTTAGATCCCTTACCCCATACCTAACTACTTTACTAACCCTTAAATAGTCGTAGTTAGTTAATAGTGAGAACTGGTCCCCAATAAAGCCAATCTTTAAAATAGCCCTGATTATAAACAGGTAAACATCCTCTTGTTAGACTATGCAGCCTTTATTTTAATTAGTCTAGACAATTATCGACCTTTAGTCTTCTTATTATGTGTCTCAATAGGCCTCTCTAGAGATTTATGTTCCGTGAATATCCTACATATGAAGGACTGACATTAAAAGCCTACTGTATGCGGAGTATTAACCCTGCTGCGAATGTATGAATCGATAATCCTGATGTACTGTATAGATGGTTGTGATAAAAGAATGTGTAGATGATTTTCTGCTACTAGCTTCTCCAATCAATATAGGTTAATATTGCATGTGTGGACTGGGGTGTTGTGTCTCTGCAGGCAGCACTGGTGACTTTAATAAGGACCGTTTACCTGCCTGGAACAAGCTCTCATAAAGAAAGGTTACTTGTTTCCTTTTAATTAGACATCAGCTTTGCTCCATAGCGCAGCGGTGCACAAAACGCACACGCTGACACGCTATTGAATAACGCCTCTAATTGTGGTGTAGTGTTTTCAGGCACAGATGCTTGTTAGTCCTTATGGAATCAGACGGATGAGTGGCCACCTAGAAACAGGAAATTGATTTGTTTTGCCCATTTGATTGTTGTGAGAGGTCGTGTTTTGCACATCTTGTTAGGGCTTAGAGAGGAGTGTGTGTAGGAGATGATCGAGCTAATTTGGAGGTGAGGGGTGCTGTTTTTGTTCCGTTTTTTGACCCGTAAGACCCATCGTTCATCTTCGAAACACAAATGAAGATATTTTTGATGAAATCTGAAAGGTTTCTGACCCTGTGTAGACAGCAATGCAACTGACACTTTCAAGACCCAGAAAGGTAGGAAGGACATTGTTAAAATAGTCCATGTGACATCAGTGGCTCAACCGTAATGTTATGAAGCTACAAGAATACAATGAGAGCAAACAAGAGCAAACTATTTTAATATTTTAATTATGTCCTTTTAATGAGAAAAAATAAGTGCAACTTTAAAGCTTAAAAAATAACTTGAAACAAGTTATAAAAATGCTATAGTTGTTATTGAACATACTCTATATTAATTCTATTTGTTAAATACAGTTGCTGTAGTCAAAAGTTTACTCACCTTGCAGAGGCAAAATGTTAATTTTAACAAAATAAGAAGGATCATACAAAACGAACATTATTTTTTTATTTTGTACTGACCTGAGTAAGATATTTCACATAAAAGACGTTTACATGTAGTGCATAAGAGAAAATAACAGTTGGATTTATAAAAATGACCCTGTTCAAAAGTTTACATACACTTGATTCTTAATACTGTGTTGTTACCTGAATGATCCACAGCTGTGTGTTTTTGTTGTTGTTGTTGTTTTGTTTTCTGTTTTTTTCTGTTTAGTGAAAGCTGTTCATGAGTCCCTTGTTTGTCCTGAACAAACTGCCCGGTGTTTATCAGAAAAAAACCTTCAGGTCTCACAAATTCTTTGGTTTTTCAGCATTTTTGTGTATTTGAACCCTTTTCAGCAATGACTGTATGATTTTTGAGTTTCATCTTTTTTCACACTGAGGACAACCGAGGGACTCAAGGTTCAAACACTGACTGATGCTCCAGAAGGAAAAATTATGCATTAAGAGCCGGGGAGTGAAAACTTTTGAACAGAATAAAGATTTGTACATTTTTCTTATTTTGCATAATTATCTTTTTTTTTTTTTTCATTTAGTACTGTCCTTCAGAAGCTACCGAAGATATTACATGTTTCCCAGAAGACATAATAAGATCAATTTACCCTGATCTTAAAATTCAAAAAGTTTTCACCCCCCTGCTCTTAATGCATTTTTTTTTTTTTCCCTGAAACATCAGTGAGTGTTTGAACATTCTGCAATAGTTGCATATGAGTCCCTCAGTTGTCCTCAGTGTGAAAAGATGGATCTGAAAATCATACAGTCATTGTTTGAAATGGTACAAATACAAAAAAAAAAAAAAAAAAATGCTGAAAAACCACAGAATTTGTGGCACCTGAAGGATTTTCTGAAGAACAACAGGCAGTTTAACTGTTCAGGACAAACAAGGGACTCATAAACAGCTATCACTAAATAAAAAAACAACTGTGGATCATTCCCGTAATAACTCAGTATTAAGAAGTTTATGTGAAATATCTTATTCAGGTCAGTACTAAATAAAAAAATTACATGCATTTTGTATGACCTCTCTTATTTTGGTCAAATAATGAAAATTTTGCAGATTCTCCAAGGTGTATGTAAACTTTTGACGTCAACTGTATGTATATATAGTAGTTGTCTCTGCATTGGATAAAGGATAGGAGGAAGTATTTGTAAAAATTGCGCTCACTTCAGCTATAAAGAACTCGAAACTTCACTATTTCTTATCAACAGATGAAAGAATTCTGAAATTGTGAACAGTTACAGATTTACTTGCATGACTCATCAGATCTTTCTTTTTTTTTTTTTTCTCAGAGAAGCTGAAATATGTCCAACATAGTACATTGGAAAAAACCTCGGAAGTCTTGGCTGGTATTTCTTTGTGATATCATTAGTGACGTCATTAGAACAGAACAGAGAGATTTCATTGCCCATTTGTCAACCAGTCAGCTTTCAGTCCCAGTCTTTCCACATACCTCTCATTACCTTCTAAAAACATTTTACTTGTCCACATTTTTCCAAGTCTTAAAACAAAATCTTCAGACATAACAGATGTATACACAAGTTTTTTTTCTTCTTTGTCTAGACTGTAATTGTTTTATTCAGGCCGTAGTTCAGAAGGCGCATCTGCGCTCGCAGAGGCTGCTGCTGTTTTTATAGCAGGGAGAGTGACAAGGCTTGGCATGTTTTGCGGCCACAATCCGAGCCTCCTGGCCTGGCACACCCCCCAGGGGAGAGCCCACGCTCTGTGTGCATGCGTGTGTGTGTGTGTGTGTGTGTGTGTGTGTGTGTGTGTACTCTCAGGTTGCTCAGAAGCCCCATCTGGTGCATCTCTCTATGCCTCTGTACCCTGGCAGGACATTTGGAAGCAGAGATCAGTCCCACCTCCTCTTTCCCTTCAGGGAGGAAAGAATTTAGAGAGACGCTGAAAATCATCCATTGGAGCATTTTCATATCTTCGTAGCATTGTCTCATAAGACCATTACCGGAAACAATGTTACGAGTCAGTGTTTCGGATAAAGCGCATTTCACAAGGGTTTAAAACCTTTATACTAGAATCATACCAGAAATCATAAAAAATAGCGCCATTATTCTTTATTCTAGTCATCCACTGAAACGGAAACTCGGTTAAAGATGATTGCTCGTCTGTAGACAAGGACAAAAATATATTAGTATGGAAAAAAAATTACATCAGATGCCCTTTCGGATGTGAATTTCGGTTATGTTTTCTTCTAGTTTCACTTAAACGAGAAAACTTGCAGATTCTTGAGCGACCACATAACAGTCTAAAACCATTTAGAAACCTTAGCAAGCACAAATTGTGATTGTGTTGTCAACTACAGGAATTGCATTGTTTTACCGCCGGATAATCTATAAAGCAGTCATGTGACATACAAATTTAAGAAGTCTGCTGACCTTCGTGGCACATACATATCAGAGGCACCTATGAAAAAAGTCTCTGATTGAATAAAGTACGGTAAATGGACTCCTGCTAAGCCAGGCTTTGCCGATTTGATTATCTTCCCCAACAAAGGCTACACGTATTTTCAGAAAAGCCAAGCGAGGGAGCCAAATTGAATGAGACCCTCCTGTGTGCCCATGTCTGTAGAAACATTGAATTAAAAGGGCTCATTTATTAACTGAAAGGAAGCTTATCCTGGTCAATACTGCAGTCATTCTAAATGGCTTCATTGACATTCTTTTATACAGAAGTGAATTGGCCTAAGGAGGGAAAAATGATATTGATCTTAAACACTTGTTTTTAAAAGCAGGTTAGGGACTGGAGACCTTGAAGGTCTGTGCACAACGAGACTAGATTTATTTGGGACAAGGCTGTGTCTACACATTTTGTACTTACTCTCAATGCTTATAATACATTATTATTATTATTATTATTTGGTTTATAGGTCAGAGTAAAGATTTTCTGACAAACTTTCTGCAACATTACAATCCACACATGATCAGTCTGAGGGATGTGCAACAGTTTTGGTGCTTGTTGGGAAAAACATTCACTGTGATTGTAATCTGGCCATGTTTGCAAGGATGGGCTGATTAGTAGTGCTCACTTGGTCAATTAAAATAGAAGTGATAGCTTGTCTTTTTGTTGAAAGTCTGCTGTCATCTTTATATATATATATATATATATATATATATATATATATATATATATATATATATATGGCATGACAAAAATAGTGGAAATGCACTATTTAACTATATAACTCACCCTATATAGATTGATAACATACCTATAAATGGGGCTTGGGTTAAAGTACTGTATTTATTTATTTATTTAGTTATAAATATGTATTATTTACTGGTTTGTTTTTGGAAACATGCCCATAAATGGGGCTTGTGTTAAATTAATTAATTAATTAATTAATTCATTTATTTATTTTTGTTTATTTGTTTACTTGTTTGTTTTTTACAGCATGACAAAAATACTGAAAATACTCTATTTAACTATATAACTCACCCTATATAGTTTGATAACATGCCTTAAATGGGGCTTGTGTTAAATTACTGTATTTATTTATGTAGTTAGTTATAAATACTTTTTTATTTGATTGTTTTTGGTAACATGCCCATAAATTAGGCTTGTGTTTATTATTGTGTAAATGTATTTATTTATTTATTTATTTACTTACTTACTTGTTTGTTTTTTATAACATAGCAAAAATATTGGAAATGTTTTTTTTTTTTTAAACTAAATAACTTGATAAGATATAGTTTGATAACATACCTATAAATGGGGCTTGGGTTAAATTACTGTATTTATTTATTTAGTTAGTTATGAATATGTTTTATTTACTGGTTTGTTTTTGGTGACATGCCCATAAATGGGGCTTGTGTTTAATTAATTAATTAATTAATTCATTTATTTATTTATTTTTGTTTATTTATTTACTTGTGTGTTTTTTTACAGCATGACAAAAATACTGAAAATGCTCTATTTAACTGTATAACTCACCCTATATAGTTTGATAACATGCCTTAAATGGTGCTTGTGTTAAATTACTGTATTTATTTATATCGTTAGTTATAAATACTTTTTTATTTGATTGTTTTTGGTAGCATGCCCATAAATTGGGCTTGTGTTTATTATTGTGTAAATTTATTTATTTATTTACTTACTTGTTTGTTTTTTACAACATAACAAAAATAGTGGAAATGCTCTTTTAACCTATATAACTTGATAAGATATAGTTTGATAACATACCTATAATTGGGGCTTGGGTTAAATGTATTTATTTATTTAGTTATGAATATGTTTTATTTACTGGTTTGTTTTTGGTGACATGCCCATAAATGGGGCTCGTGTTTAATTAATTAATTAATTAATTAATTAATTTATTTATTTATTTATTTATTTATTTATTTATTTATTTATTTTTGTTTATTTATTTACTTGTGTGTTTTTTTTTACAGCATGACAAAAATACTGAAAATGCTCTATTTAACTGTATAACTCACCCTATATAGTTTGATAACATGCCTTAAATGGTGCTTGTGTTAAATTACTGTATTTATTTATGTCGTTAGTTAGTTATAAATACTTTTTTATTTGATTGTTTTTGGTAGCATGCCCATAAATTGGGCTTGTGTTTATTATTGTGTAAATTTATTTATTTATTTACTTACTTGTTTGTTTTTTACAACATAACAAAAATAGTGGAAATGCTCTTTTAACCTATATAACTTGATAAGATATAGTTTGATAACATACCTATAATTGGGGATTGGGTTAAATGTATTTATTTATTTAGTTATGAATATGTTTTATTTACTAGTTTGTTTTTGGTGACATGCCCATAAATGGGCTTGTGTTAAATTAATTAATTAGTTTATTTATTCATTCATTTATTTATTTATTTTTGTTTATTTATTTACTTGTTTGTTTGTTTTTTACAGCATGACAAAAATACTGAAAATGCTCTATTTAACTATATAACTCACCCTATATAGTTTGATAACATGCCTTAAATGGGGCTTGTGTTAAATTACTGTATTTATTTATGTAGTTAGTTAGTTAGTTAGTTAGTTAGTTAGTTAGTTAGTTTTAAATACTTTATTTGATTGTTTTTGGTAACATGCCCATAAATTGGGCTTGTGTTTATTATTGTGTAAATTTATTTATTTATTTACTTACTTGTTTGTTTTTTACAACATAACAAAAATAGTGGAAATACTCTTTTTAACTATATAACTTGATAAGATATAGTTTGATAACATGCCTATAAATGGGGCTTTTAATTAATTTAATTAATTTTAATAAATTATGTTATTTGTTTGTTTATTTGCTTGTTTGTTTGTTTGTTTGTTTTTACAGCATGACAAAAATAGTGGAAACAATTTAAGACTTCAGTGCATGCCTGTACAGACGTAGTCTTGTTTCAATTAAATGAAAATGTAATATAGAAATAATCAATATTTTATGCAATTATAAATATTAAAAAATATGAAATGAATATTAAATGATATAATAATAAAAAAAATCGAATGAATGTATGAATTTAATTTAAATAAAAACGGACAAAATACAGCTAGCCCTGGTTTCCCTTACAAAATGCTCATAAAGTACACAGCACCTGGTGCTATCATTGAATGCTTTAAAATAAAGAGCTTTGTTTCCCTAGAGGGCTTTTTGCATATTTGTTACGGGACCCTAAACATACAGTGGCAGCTCATAAATATGCGACTCGCTATCTCTGAGCATCAACAGGGAGAGTCCCCGTGTAGCCACGCCCACGGTTGATTCTGATATCTGATTGGTTTCCCGGCAGCGATGCTGCATAATGATGTGAGGAGGCAGCAGCTTATCGAACAGATGGGCTGGTCCAGCACACGGGTACACAGCATCCGTGCTGTGATCATGGAGCCTGCTGCTGTATTTATCAGTGACATTTCACACCCCTGATTGATTATGTCAGCATTGCACTGACTTATTATTCATTCAGCGTGCATACAAAAAGAGCGCAGTTATAATTTCTGTCCTTCTGTGTGGATGTGAGGAGTCCGGCGTCAGTTGGGGAGGCACTGATCCCTGATCAGTTGAACTTGACGACAAGGATTTAATTCATACCGTGCACCCGGAGACATACTGCTGATCACTTCTGCACTGCACTGGAGGAAATATGATTTTCTCAGACATGAACACGGGGACTAACTCCCCGAAGGTCCACCCGCCCAACGGGACGAGGTTTTACACATACCAGGCGAGTATTTAAAGTGTTTAATAGCCAAAAACTAATACAAACTGCTTGTTGTGTTTCTTTACGCGCGTTTGGGGTATTATGTGCAGTTTGAGTCGCTTTTGTTTGACACGTCCGTGATGCAGTAACACTAACGTTACGTTGTTTATAATCTCACGGAGATCGCGCAAAAATGCGCACTTTGAGTTTGGTGGTAGTTAAACACAGAAAAGCACGGGTTGACAGTTTTAATCGGGTTTAGGATTGAGTTTAACCCTAACGGTCACGATATCTGTGTAGTTTAGGTTTGAACTGAAGGTTTAAAGGCGTTAACCAGCAGCATTCCTCTGGAGGCGCGAACGTGCCTTATAAATACACGATGGACAGTAGCTTACATTGACTGTATTTTTGATAAAATGTGATTTTAAATGCAGTCTGTCGTTCAATAAGTGATTAAACAATCTGTAAGTCAGGTAATCTTAATCATGTTTCGCTAAAACGTTACGTTTTATTATGTTCAGTAAGGTTAATACATAGGAGAATCAGACTAGTCACACTTTTTACTCCAGTGAATATTTCTCAAAATAGGTTTAATTTTAAAAGTTATTTCCTGTGTAAACACATAGTTTAAAGTCTTGGCTACAATGAAAGAAAAAAAAAAAGCTTATGATCATGTCTGTGAGCAAATATATAGTTAATTTGACACCCCTTGACCTTTTGTGACAACATGCCCCTGTAGCAGGATATGTTTGAAGTTGTCATAATATGAACAGCATATTATAGATTAGCAACATTTATGTCATTAAACAAATGAAACATCCAAAATGTAAAAGGTAAATATGGAAATATGTTGTTGTTACAATAATAATGTGATGAAAATTATTATGCACCAGTGGTAGATTGTCTTGATGTGCTGAATTGCTTGCACTGCTCAGCTGTGACCCAAATCTCATGCATTGGAATGAGGGCAGTGTCTTTAGATATTGATTTCTGTAAATGGGAGGCCATGGTAACCAAGCCAGTGATATATCAGTGAGAGACTGTGGCTTTAGAGATGATGATTTCATCGGAGCACTTTTCAACAGGTGCTGCAGATGCTTGTTTAACCATCTGTATTGATATTTGTTTGTGGATTATAGAGGTTTATTTTTGGTTACCCTGTGCACTAAAAATACTGCCAGTTGTTTACAGCTTTGCTCATTTTGAGTGAGTGTGTATTCATTATGCCATGTTTCTGTGTGTGTAGTATCAGCTTGTCTTGTCATTAGTAGAGAGGTGCTTCCCATGGAAAACAGCCGGAGAGAATTTCCCCCTGATTTAAAACGACACAGTCTATGTTGTGTCCTGACAGTCTATTTCCCAGGTGCAGCAACAGAATGAACAATCCGAACTAAGCATGGACCGCAGAGACAAGTTGGGGCTTTGAAAGCTACACAGTTGTTGCTGCAGTGGGTCTCGATTGGTTTTGCTTCAGGACAGAATTTATATTTGGATGATTAAACACAGTACTAGAATCTCAACTAGGGGGCCTCAGCAAACTTCCAAGGGTCCAGCAGGATTATTGTATATTATATTATTATTTTCTAATAACATTTTATTGTTTAGGGGGCCTTTGAATATTGTGTTGGACAGTGTCAGAGTCAAAAATGTTGAGATCACTGCTTTAAATCAAATGGACAAATTGAAATGAATCTTTATGTTGTATTAATTCATAAACCCAAAAGTTCACATTATAAACATGAGGCCAACCCAGGCCTGAAATATGTTTCTTCTGGTGTATTTCGCTGCACTTTTCAGGTGACGCATCCACAAAAAGTGCTATAAGCGAAATATTTTTTTTTCTGTATTGCATATGGATGTTTATTGAACAGCCCAGTGTCTTGAGAAAGGTGCATGTGGGTACAAAATGTTGGCAGTATAATATGCTGTTGCTATTTTCATGGCAGTTTTAGAGTGAAATGTCCAATGAGTGGCGTTAATACTGTAGGTTAATACAAGTTTGAAAATAACACTAAAACCTAACCTCAACCTAACCAATTATTTTAAAGGGTTAGTTCACCCAAAATTAAATTAATTACCCACCCTCATGTCGTTCCAAAACCGTAAGACTTTTTTTCATCTTTTTAACACAAATTAAGATATATTTGATGAAATCCGAGAGCTTTCTGACTCAGCATAGACAGCACACATTGTGCAAATCTCGTGTCAAATCTCAGAAAGCTCTTGGATTTCATCAAAAATATCTTAATTTGTGTTACGAAGATGAACGAAGATCTTAAGGATTTGAAACGACATGAGGGTGAGTAATTAATGACAGAATTTACTTTTTTCTTGGTGAATTAACCCTTTAACAAAAGCAAACGTGAGATTAAAATGCATTTATTTGAAGAAGCTGTGCCATTATACTTTTCTTTTATGAGGCTTTGAGATGATTTGTGGAGTGTCGTGACTTATTCTTCATTTATGTTTCACGTCAGTGCTTCACCAGGTATGCTACAGAGCAAGTTTACAACATCATAAAAGCCATACAAAAGCGGACTATGTGACGGAAATGGTAAAATGTATTAGTTTACAATTCATGCATTGTGGTAAATGTTTTTAGGTCATAGTACAGTATTGTATAAGAAACCATGCAAAATTAATCCTTATTAATTGCTAATATGCCCCTGTAAACATTTGTTTACAGTGAGCCTGGCTTAGAGTAGACAGTTGACAAATTTTGTAAATGCATTAACACTAATATCTCAATTTTTGATGCTTTAAAACACATTGTGGTTAGCAGAAATCATGTTTGTTCTTGTTGCAAGTGCACCTGTATTACCCCTGAAAGCACACATACATCACAGAGATGTCTGTTTGATGTCTGCATTTACATCTGGAAGGCATATTTTTGTGTTTGCTCATCTGCCGTACATCTGTAGGACGTTTCCTATCAGATGTCAAATAGACGTCTATTAGATGTCTTAAAGATGTTTATTATTTAGAATGCATGTTAAACTGACATCTTATAGACGTCTATCAGATGTTTGTACACAGCAGATGCTTTCCAGATCAAAAGATCTTTAACAGACATCTTGCAGATGTACGTGTGCTATGTAGGAATATAGTATTATATTGTAGACATAGTTTTGTCCATGTTGTTATCCACCTAATTTGAATCTTCTCCTAAGCAATATATGATTTTGAGTTTGATTGGACAGCCTTTGACGTTAATAACAAATGACTTGGGAAGTAATTGCCATCTCTAACTAATGACTATGCACAATTATATGGTTAGTTGAATGTTATTATTTGCATTTTGCTTTGATTTCTCCTGCTTTTTGTGACCGTTACCCATTGTCGCTTGCTTTTTCTTCCTCAGTATTTTTCATCCATATAATTAAATGCTTTTTGATCAGACTGATGTCAGTTTCAAAGAGTGTTTCTAGCACTCTGTATTGTTATATTTCTCACTATTTCTTCAGCATTCCTCCCCTGGCAAACACTGTGCAGAGTCAATATTAGTGTTGGCGAAGCAAAGCATTCTCCAAAGCCGTGTGTGTATGTCTGTGGGTTGGCGTGTGTGTGTGTGTGTGTGTGTGTAGGTATGTAGGGTTATTCAGGCACAAGACTTGTTTTGTTAATGCTGTTTGTGTGAAGCAAGGAACAAATATAGCATCAACGATAGACTCGTATTAGTGTTAGTTCGCACCTGTCTGCTGTAATATGGGAAATTTGAGTTGAAACCAATAGTGGTTTAGCTCACTGATCCTGCACAGAATTCATAGCATAAATGGATTACAGATTGCATTCTATAGGTAAGACAGCTCTTACCATAAAAAAGAGAAAATATAAAAAATGTAAAGCCCTGGCCATCTGGGGCTGTGTCAGAGTGTGGTGAGCATAATTTCATTACCTTGGCCTCTCCCCTCATAGCCAGCGCAGTTTCGCCAGGGCACAGATAATAAAAGCCAGTGAAAGTGGCTTCCTGGCTTATCCATAGGGATTAGTGGGAAAATGAGAGGTTGCGGGGGTCTTTGGTTTGGTAAATGGGAGATGATTGCTGTTTTCTAATAATAAAGGTGAGAAGCATGGCAGTTAAAACTAAACAGTTATTCTTATCATTATTATATAATATATTTATAAATGAGCAATTTAGCTTCAGTTAGTACAATATTATATTACACTTCTTAAATTATTAGAATTATATAGTATATTATTACTTAAAGGGTTAGTTCACCCAAAAATGAAAATTCTATTAATTACTCACCCTCATGTCGTTCCAAACCTGTAAGACCTTTGTTCATCTTCAGAACACAAATAAACATATTTTTGATGAAATCCGAGAGCTTTCTGACCCTGCATAGACAGCAATGCAACTGACATGTTCAAGGGTCGGAAAGGTAGGTAAGGACATTGTTAAAATAGTCCATGTGACATCAGTGAAATCTGTTAAGGAATGTCACTATCAAACACCGTTTTTTCTGAAATTAAGCACACTTTTTTGAGTGTTATTTCACAACATTTAGTTTTTATATATGTACAATTGTTCAAACTGTGCTAGCTATTCATGTGCTGATTAGCATCTTAAAGGTAAGCTCAAAAATATCTAAAGTTGTCACTCCCAAAACAGTCATGACTGAAACATTTGGTGAAGTTTCTGTAGTGGCATCCTTGTATTTTGGGTGTTATCCCATAAAATTGTCACTACTGTAACAATCATGACCGAAACATTTGGTGAGGTTTTCGTTGTGACACCGTTGTCCCTGGTGAAAAAAACAGCATATGTTAGTAGGTATGTTTTGATGCTGGTTTAAGCTGGTCCTTAGCTGGTTTATGCTGGTCCTTTGCTGGTTTATGCTGATTTTAGCTGGTCATGTTGCTGGTCAAGGTCCAGCATAAACCAGCAAAGGACCAGCTTAAACCAGCATCAAAACATGCCTACCAGCATATGCTGTTTTTTTCACCAGGGGTTTCGTTGGGTGTTATCCCATAAAATTGTCACTACCGTAATAGTCATGACTGAAAGATTTGATGAAGTTTCGGTTGTGACATCATTGTTTTTTTTGGGTGTTATGCCAAAAAATGTAGTTGTTATGTGTGTACAACTGTTCAGAATTGTGCTAGTAACCACGTGCTGATTAACATCTTTGAGTTAGGCTCAAAAGTATCTAAAATTGTCACGACCGAAGCATTTACTGAAGTTTCGTTTGTGACATTATTGTTTTTTTTGTTTGTTTTTTGGGTGTTACTTCATAAAATGTAGCTTTTATGTGTGTACAACTGTTCAGAACTGTGCTAGCTAACCATGTGCTGATTAGCATCTTTGAACTAGTTTCAAAGGTATCTAAAATTGTCACAACCAAAACATTTAGTGAAGTTTCGTTAGTGACGTCTTTGTTTTTTTGGGGTGGGGGTGGGGGGGGGGGGGTGTTAATCAATAAAATGTATTTTTTATGTGTGTACAACTGTTCATAACTGTGCTAGCTGACCATGTGCTGATTAGCATTTTTGAGCTAGGTTCAAAAGTATTGAAAATTGGCTTCCTGGGAAGACATTTAATTAATTTATTTGGAGGAAATAAGCAAAATTTTAGTACATTTATGCAAATTTTTGTGATGTGGTCGTTACCAAAACATTACTGAAGCAGTGAACCCTGAACAGACACAGAACAGGTAGATGCAAACAAAATCTTAATAGGTCAATATAACCCTTCTCATTAAATTATATATTACTGTGTTTCGGTAGTGACAAATTTGGGGAGAGGACAAATCTTTCTGAAAATACAGTATGAGAATTAACTGCAACATTATTAGAAATGTGTACCTTACAAAAGGTACACATTTACACACACATAGAAAATTTGTGGGGAAAACACTTTTGTTTTTGTTTTTTTGTTTTTTTTTCCCAAGATGTTTCCAGCTCTGACTTTGAACCAATTCTGTAGAATGGCCCATATACAAACAAAATAAAATATATCATATAGTATTATATGCTAAACATAATTATGATGCCATATGTGTAGAAAATGTACCCTTTTTAGATTTCAGTTGCACAGGTGACCCACAAACTGATCCAGGCAGAGCCTGATCGCTGTTATGTGCTTGAACAAGGCACTAGACCCCAGGTTGCCCAAGGGGGACTGTCCTTTTAAGAAGTATTGTAATTGTCCTGCTAAAGGCTAAGTAATGAGAAGGTGATGAGAAATGATGTGGGTGAGAGACATGTCAGAACATTATTGGAGAGATGGATGGAGAAAGACTGTGATGGATAGAGAGAGGGGGTGTAGGTTTAATCACACTAATGGCTTGACCCTTCTTACACAGGACTCAGTCCAGCCCAGAATACTAAACCAGTCAGACTAGAAACCTTGCACTGGTGTCTGTTCAGGGTTCACTGCTTCATAAAAACCTTTATTATTTAGGTGAATAAGGATAAGTGTTAATAAGAGTATTTTCCTTTTAAATTCAGGTAAAGACATTAATAAGACTTAATTTAGAATGAAGTTAAGCGTGTTATTATGTAGCCTATGTAGCACTTTTTGTTGCTTGGAAACAAAAGGACGGTGATCTGCACACGACTCTCTGATGCTTTTGATGGCAGTCGTGTCCATCTTAAGTAAGACTTCCATTGTCTCAATGAGATGTATTTTTGAGATCTAATGCATTAGAATTGTCCCGAGTCGCTCGGCTCGTTTGAAGCCGTCGCCTTCCTCACACATTTATCTCATCATTTCACAGCACTCGGACTTTGATTACCCATGATTCAGTGCTCTGTCCTTTTGTCTGCAGGGCTCTCGCTGCCAGGGTCCGTGATGATGTAACCTTATTCAATCAAACCTGATTAGCGTGGAAAAGCCCTTTCAATCACGTATTTCCTGAGATGGAGGCTGCAGTGAGGATGACAGCCATATTATATTAATTAAACAAATTAAATGACTAATATTAGATAACGGCTGCTACTTATTCGTGAAAGTGTCAGTTCAATTGGTTCACTATCGATGGCAGTCAAGATTCAATGTTTAAAGGCATAGTTCAGCCAAAAATGAAAATTCCGTCATCATTTTAATCACTCTTATGTTTTTCCAAATCTGTAGGGCTTTCTTCTTGTTCTTCTTGTTCTTCTTTTTTATGTTTTATTTTAGTTTGTCCTTACAATTGAAGTTAAAAGTCACCAGAACTGTTTGGTTGAGAATATTCTTCATAATATCTTCTTTTGAGATCCACAGAAGAAAGAAAGCCATATAGCTTTGGAATGACAAAACCTTTATTACCTGAGATATTTTGTGTCGTAAACGTTTCCGCTCTAGCCGTAACCACTGATGTTGGCGTTTGACAGTTCAGAATTTGACACCGAGGTGGATCTTTGTTCTGGACCACAGGTGGCTCTTCGGTAAATACAAATTACATGCTGTCACAAAGCAAAGGCCTGATTCAGTTCACCCACAACTGCTGCTCCATTCAGTTTGATGATGTATTCAGTTAAACCCTCTATTCAATCAAAGGTCAAGGCAAAGACAAAGTGCTTTTGTTGCTTCGTAACAGAGGGGTTAATATGGAGATTCTATTCAAAGGCTTGGGTTTGATTGTGTCGGATGCAGCAAACGGAATATGAGGAAGTCCAGAGCAGTTTAAAGGATCTGGCTGAGGGAGGATTTAGCTGTGCAATGATTTTGTGTTGTGCAAAATGTTTTATGTCGTGATTAATCGGCCTAAAGGATATCCCAAATATTTAGGGTCTCCCAGACCCTGATCAGTGAAGTTTTTTAGGGCGGGTGTTCACACGGGTGTTCAAAAACAGCTGAACAATACACTTGTTAATTTACAATTTTAAATAAAAAATATGCCATGATTTGCTGTGATTTGACTTGCTCAGTAAGATCAAAACAATTTTTTTTAATAAGACAGCTGAAATACATTTTCTTTTTCATTTATTCATTTATTATATTTATTATGTATATCTAAATACACACATACATGTATATATTGTTATAAAGTAGTTGTATGTATTGTATGTAACCACTTTATATTATATAATATATAAGTATATAATTTATATGATATATGAATATAAACATTTTAAATATAAATTAACATATTTTTCCTTTGTATACATGTATGTGTATTTATATATACATAATAAATATACACAGTACACACACATATAGTATGCAAACATAAACTTTATTTTGAATCGATTAATCGTGACTAATCGTTTTGCAGCTCTATTTTAATTTATTTCATTTGTATTTTTGATATTTAGTATTTTTGCATAAAATTCTCTAAAATTATTTCTCTCAGATTTTAAAACTCTTTTCCTTTAAACATCACCCTTTTTTTTTTGTTGTGTTTAAAGATTTTTTTTTTTCAAAACATTCTGCCCATCACTAGTAATCAGTAATATAGGTCTATTAAAATAGGTAATACAGGTCCATGAAAGGTAAACAATTTAAACACAATTTATTAAAAGTTATTATTAATAAATAATAGTAATATTATTAATAAAAGTGATTATTAATAATCAAAAGCAGCTCTAAATAAGTGATTTTATTAAAAACAAACACAACAAACAAACAATTTTTTTTGTTTATTTATTTATGTAATTAATTAATTAATTAATTAATTATTATTATCATTATTATTATTATTATTATTTTTTTTTTTCAAAATGCTGTGTTGTGCATTTACATTTTTCTGGTAAATAAATTCTGGTAAATCATTTTTCTGTTAAATATTCCTTAAAAATAATGTTTTAATAAAAAAATATATATATTATTAGTAGTAGTACTATCATTACATTCAGTAATATATTTCTGTCACAGTTTCTTCAAGTTAAACCAAACATTTATTTTGAAGTTATTATTAATAAATAATAGTAATGTTATTAATAAAAGTGATTATTAATAATCAAAAGCATCAATAAACAAGTAATTTTATTAAAAAAAAAATCAAAAAAACTATTTTATTTATTTACTTATTTATTTATTTTTTCAAAATACTGTGTTATTTTTTTGGTAAATAAATTCTGGTAAATAATTCTAGTTAAATATTCCTTAAAATAATGTTTTAATAAAAATTGTATTATTATTAGTAGTAGTAGTACTACCATACATTCAGTAATATAGAGAAACTGTCACAGTTTCTTCAAGTTAAACCAAACTTTTATTTAGACAAGTTGCTGTGAAGACCTTTATGGTGATCGTTTTTCTCAAAAGAAACAGTAAAATGCTCATGAAGTGACTCTCAGAGCAGTTCTAGAGATTATGTAGTCGTATATTGAGGCGGCAGAGGCTGAAAACACCATGAGCGCCACACGCTTCAGTATGTGTAGTAAACAAAACTGCACGTCTGCGCCATTCATTCACACAGAGACACACAGAACATGCGGGATTCATATTTAAATAGTACTTTTGCGGCTTAATAATCACAGTCCATATTGCATTTTGATTTAAGTGTACTGACCTACTCTTGATTTATCAATCCAAAATTTGACAAATTCCCTGACATTCCGCGTTATACAGAAAAATCAATTTTTTTGACCGTGATCCGCCCCTGGTAATACTTCAGTAGGACCGCTCTGGTACTCTAGGCATATAAAGTCTTTCTGTCACTCTCTTTTCCCTCATGAGCATTTGGTCAAAGCAATTACACACTTTCTCAGCTCTCTCACTCTCTCCTCTCTATCTGTGAGCAGACACGCTCTGATGCCGCTCCAGCCAAGTGTCAGGAAAAACGGATGACGGGGCCGCGCCTCTTCATTAAAAGTGCAACTTTTTCGTTTTGTTTCGGCCAGCAGTTTTGGGCACTGCAGCGATTAGCGCGGGGGAGTCGGATTGGGGTATAACTGTACGTCAGCACAGTGTTGTGTTAGCACTGCGATTTCAAATCACACGCCGCTCGTCATTGCATATGAAGAGGCCGATAAGCACATGTATAGCAGTTCTGAGTTCAGATGTGATGCAGTCATCAGTGCATTTATGGGCTGTGGTAATGGTAATTAGTCAGCTATTTATATTTGTGCAGTCACTTGCATTGTGCCTGTTGGCAGAACGAGGAGGTAGAAAAGCTTTGCTGGTTTAAAAGCTCATTTGACATGCCTCAGGTTTACAGAGACATGTTCCAAACCCCACTGAGCAGCCTACCTAGACATTTTTAGGCGTTGTAGGAGTGTTAAATGATGCAATGGCTGTTCCAAAGGGTTTCCTGCTAAAGTATGGTCCCTTAAGCCAAGTGTACACTACAAGACTCATACTTCTTGCCTTTGAGTTGACGAGATTGTCTGCAATAGCCAGTCCCAGATCGTAGTGTATGAAGTGCTCACTTGCCTTTGCAGTCACCATCATTGCAATTTAAAATAGAAATCTTTTTTGTGACAGTATAAACTACCATTTAAAAGTTTGTGGTCAGTAAATTTTTATTCTTTCTTTGATAGAAATATATTAATACTTTTATTCACCAGTGATGTGTTAAATTGATTAAAAGTCGTAGCAAAAAGTAATATTGTTAGAAAAGATTGGAATAAATGCTGTTCTTTTTAACTTTTTATTCATCAAAGAATCCTGAAAAAAGGTTCCAAAAAATATTAGGTTCCAACATTGATAATAAATCAGCATATTAGAACGATTTCTGAAGGATCATGTGACTCTGAAGACTGGAGTAATGATGCTAATGAAAATTCAGCTTTGCATCACAGAAAAAAAATTCAATTTGAAAATGTATTAAAATAGAAAACCATTATTTTAAACTGTAATAACGTTTCACAATATTACTTTTCTGTATTGTGATCAAGTAAATGCAGCCTTGATAAGCATGAGAGTTCTTTAAAAATAAATAAATAAATAAAACATCAAAAATCTTACTGATCCCAAACTTCTTGTATCATTCTTTACAGAAATGCAGTCATTAGCTTAACAGCATGCTAATACCACATTATAATGCTGTCAACCATATACATCAGAGGAGTATGTCATGATTGTGAGGGACGCTATTTGTGTAATGCTCATGAATGACTGTTAACAGAGTTGTTGCTCATGAAGAGCATTTCCAAACAGTCACGTTCGAGGTTCCATTTCAGCTAGGATGCTGCTGATAGACAATGGACAGCCAGGCAGCTCACTAGGTGTTGGACCAGGGCCATAGTCTTTCAGTGCCAAAGTCGTGTCCGCAGGAACCCTGCCTCAAGTCAACACTCCACCTTAAAGATCCCCCCTCTCTCTTTCTTTCTCATTTACGCCCATATGGGATTACAACGGCGATTCCCCATAGCAGATGTGCACATGGATTAGACCAGCAGGGCACGACTCGTGACTTTGACGCGATGGTGGTGTTCTTTGAACCAAGAGGGATTGTTATTGTGACTGTAGTGCTGCAACACCACCCAAATCAACTCATTTCTGCTTAGCTGTTTTGTATTTGTGGTTGCCTAGTTTAAAACAGAATCAGAAATTGCAGTATTACATGGGTGTTTGATAGAAAATGCAATTGTCTCAAAAGACCCATTAAAGGGATAGTTCAACCAAAATTGAAAATTCTGTTGTTAATTTCTCACTCTCATGTCGTTCCAAACCATAATATGTTCGTTCATCATCAGGACACAAATTAAGATATTTTTGATGAAATCCGAGAGCTTTCTGACCCCGCATAGACAGCAGCGCAACTATCACCGTAAAGGTAGGGATGTGCTGGTCTAGTCGACTAAACGGTACAGCTCCTACAATAAACAATAGTCAACTACACACAGAAAAAAACATGATTTTATCATTGAAACTGCCATAATTTTAATGTCACATTTAAAACATTTTAAATAACAAGCTAAAATTTAAACGTTTGAAAAATAACACATTCTTTAAAAGTTTATCTGGCTGAAAACTACGTTTTTACCTCAGACCTCGCATGCCCTTATAGAGACCTCATGACCACGCAAAAGACTAAGGTGAGGGATTATTTTGAATTAGAAGGAATCGGAAAACCTTTGTGTAAACGGTGTAATATAAAATTGGCTTACAATAACTCTGCTGGAGCGATGCATAACAGGCACGTCGTAGTCGTTAGCTTAGAGGCTAGCCAAAGCCAGCAAATGTCAATCACGGCATTCCCTACAACCTGCCGCTGCTGCGGTCCCATCCATGCCGTCTGTTCCTCTAAACGAAGACCCAGTTCGGTGGTGGTGTGGGATGTCCAGGCGCTTTCTAAAAACTCTATCGGCTTGCTTTTCATTTATCTCTACGTGCCTGCGACTTCAGTTCCTGCCGAGCGCCTTTTTTCGTAGTTCACCAGACCACGTTGATAATTTACTGAACAAAAACACTAAAATTAAATTATGATAACATGAGGCAAGCGTACGGCAAGCGGAATTCATTGAGGGATTTGACAGTATGATTTATAGATAAGTATTTCAAATGTAGGCTATTATATACATGCACATACATAAGTTTTTTTCTTACTATCTTTTGGGGCTATCTTTTCTTACTAGTTGACTAGTTGGATACAAAACCTCTGTTTAAACGACTATCAAATTAGTCGTTGCGCACATCCCTACTTTAAAGGCCCAGAAAAGTAGCAAGGACATCGATTAAAAAAGTCCATGTGACATCAGTGGTTCAACCGTGATTTTACAAAGCTATGAGAATATTTTTTGTGCGCAAAGAAAAGAAAAATAACGACTTTATTCAACAATTTCTTTTCTTCTCTGTCAGTGTTTGACACACCACGACAGTACCACGATGCACGATGCAAGATAGGACTTTCATTGCTACAGTTGCCGTATTGAGTGTTAGAATTCCCAATGAGTCGTCCGCCGCCTCCTCCTTGTACCATCTCTACAAGGTCATATCCTGGGCGCATACACATTCACACAAACACATTGCATTCACACAGCTGTGCTGATTGCAATATCGAAGCATTACCGGTCAAGAACAGAACAAAGGCGTTTTGTTTACAGTGATCAAGCAAACAGCCTTTTGGGAATTGTACCACTTGACCTTTCATTCACCACCGTGGCGCCCAGCGTAATTGCTTGCAAATGTCCTTCATGAAAATCCATGTAGGAGTTTCCTGAATCCAGCAGCAGCAAAGTGTGGCCTATTTTTTCCTCTGTGTGTATGTATGTGTTTTAATCAGGCCTTGTGCATTAAAATCTCAGTGGGGCAGATGGGAGGGAGTTTGACCCACTTTGATGGATTCCACGGCGATTAAAAGGATGAGTGAGCTTTCGAAAGCACGGCGACCCTCTGTGAGTGTGTGTGCGCACTGGGGATGTGCAGATCTGCATATTGTCATAATCATACTCAGTTGGTGTCCAAACAAGTCTGTCTTAAGGAAGACCTGTATAATTAGGGTCATTTAGGGTCATGTCCTCAATGCTCTGATCAGATGTGTTTCTCATGGGGTGTTCATATAGAGTCCGTTCTTAAAGGGGTCATCAGATGCAAAGTTTACTTTTACATGTTGTTTGAACATTAATGTGTGTTGGCAGTGTATGTACACATCTACCCTATAATGATAAAAATCCATGCAGTGGTTTTTAATTAATCTGAAAAAATAATATCCCCTTTTTCAAATCGAGCCATTCTCAGATACCTGTCAGTGTGCCGTCACACCGATAGAAGCCGCTCCTATGATAGTTGATTGACATGAGCGTCTTACCTCAGACCCGGCTTACATCAGCTGTAACAGTCCGACCTCCATTGTTTTGATGCCGGAGCAGGGATGTGAGTTAGACAAGAATATCTCCGATTGAGCGATTGAGGTGTTGTGTTGCTGGATGTAATAATGAACATAGTGATCGTCATTTACTCCCGACATCTGAGCCGCTGAAGATGCAGTGGATTACGTTTGTTTGTGAATGGAATGTGCCTCCCGATCTACATATATCCGTCTATGTTCACGTGAATCATTCATGATCCAGCTTCACTTACAGAAGAAGTGAGTGTAAGGGTTTTTTTTATGAATCTTTTCGATCGCCTTTCCCAATAACGTGCTAGTCAGCAAGTTTAGCGGCTAAACGCAGCTAAAGTAAACAGGCTCGTCACTCCACAGAGAGAAGAGGGGGCGGGGCGAGCAGAGCTCATTAACATTTAAAGCAACCTCGACCAGCACAGGATGATTTTTGCAGAGCTGATTTTGTCAAGGTAAAAAGGGTGTTGTTTTACACTACCATTGAGAATTTTTAACCAAAGTATAATATAGACTTTTCATTAAGACCCTAAAGAATCATATCAACTTGTGATGACCCCTTTAAGATTAAAAATATCTAGAAGTGCAGAAAAATGGAACAGAATGAAACAATCTTGAGATGCATTCTTAAGTTGTTTTTAACTCAACACAATATATAAAAAATGCAGTAGTGTGTGTCTGCCATCCAATAATCGGAATAAGCTTTGTGCTTTTTTGCTTTTAATATGAAATGCTCAGATTTCAAATTCTATTTTATCATGAGATTTGGACAATAAATGCTGATTTGGATACTTATGTGAATGCTGATTTAGATGCTGATTAGCTGATTATGTTTTCCTCTTTACCACTAATAAAAGCACAAAATAAACATGAAGGAGTAGGGGTCGATATGTTTTTCTGCGCAGATGCAGATACAGATTATTACAGCTCAAGTAGACCATTAACTGATATTTTGAGCCGATATATAGATGTCTGGTGTAAAAATGAATGTCAAAATTAAGAATAAAAAGGGCTCTGGCAAAAACTTTCTTTAAATGCTTGAAAATTATTTTATCTGCAAATTAGTTTTGAAAATGACAGATACTGATAACCATAAAAGTGCTTAAAACTGGCGCAGATAATCGACCAGGCTGATAATTGATCGACCCCTATGAAGGAGTATCAGAAGGTATGTTAAAAGAACAGTACAATATCTCTAGACAATATCATTTTGCCACATATTTGCACTGTACGTAAGGGATTATGTACATCCAGCCTGTTGTTATTGCGGAATAACCCCTGACAGGGTGAGCATGACAACTGGATATACATTTTTCTGCTGATTACATGGCTACTTGCCAATTAAGTAAATAATTAGAAATTAAGTATTGATTTGAATTGAAATATTTGAATGCAAAGCTTCTGTGAAGAAAGCAGTTGCTAGCAAGCTGCAAGTTCAAACTACACAGCCTTTTAATTTAAGGGATTTGATAGTCATAGCACTTATCATACGGAATTTCACCATATGATTTATTATGGTGAAAAAAGATATTAATTTAAGATTAAACTGTTTTAAAATCTTACCAGTTTGCCTTTTAATCCATTACAGTGCACAAAAAGATAATTTCAAAATGTCAGCAGCTTCGTTTGCATTAAAAAACAAGAGAGAGCAAGTATGCGATACCAGGATGACGTAATTAAATAATTGTACACATAACATTGATTTGAGTTTTAATATTTTACTAGCTAACCAAACGCAAAGCCTCAATGAAGAAAGACCTAGAAAGCATATAGTGCCTATTTCAGTTACCCGGATGAGTTTGTGTTATCAGCTTTTACTGGTTGTTATTAAGGAATAACATAACCCGGAATGTTGCGACTGACCAATCAGAATGAAGTATTCCACAGAGCCGTGTAATAGTGCAGTAGATATTCTATTTTTACTGTTAGTGATATCTCATTTGTTGTTTGAATACGTCAAGTTTTTATGGCATCTGTTTATATTTCAGCATATTGAAGTAGAAACATAATTTGTTGATTTAAAAACCTTGTGCAATTTAAATGCTTGCATACAAACTCATTTTTTATTTGAATGTTCTTTATTATATCTAAAAATAAATAGCAGTTGTCTGTTGTTAATTTTAACCTTTATAATTTTACAGTAATGTACCAACTGTGACAGGGTTCCATAGTTTACAGCATTAGTTGAGAGATTGTTTTCCTAGGGTAAAATTTACATGATATATATCTAACAGTTATTGAATTGAAATTGTAATCGAATCAAATCAAGAACTTGTGAATCTGAATGAGTTTGATTTTTGAAATCTGTGTTGATTCCCAGCCCTAATAACAAGAACATGTCTCTGTCTCACTTCCTAATCCCAGTTTCCCGTTTCGTGCTTTTGTATACTCAAACTAGACTTTCTATTTCTATTGCCATTTTTTTCTCAGATCTTTTTGCTGCTCATTTTGACCCTGTTCTAAACTGCAGTGACCTGCCTGTCTAGACAGCATTGTTAGACATTATAGGTGCATTTACAATGCAAAGGAAATGCTTGTTTTAGACAAACTGTACAGCAGAATCACATGTAGCCTATGCCTTATCAATAAGGGAATCTCAAAAATGCAATGCAATGAGTGAAAAATTGTTATAAATGGTATTGAAACACTGATTATATTTTATTCAGAGCTTAAAAATATATGAACTATTTCACTATTTGTGTTCTATCTGTTTTGGTGCTTAAAAACGCACAAGTAAGGTGTTAGCTTAGCAACATGCTAGTATGTCACACTATTGGGATAATGTCATTTGTAAAATTGATGTAGATAGCAATTAGAGAGTCATAGGTGATTTACTGAACATGTGGTTAATGAGTAACCCTGTGCAATGTTATAAATGACTCAAATTACCCAAGATTCTGTCGCTTTGTGCAGCATGTAGCCTTCATTGTGGAATATGGATACAAACCATTAGCTGGCACTTGAAAATTGCCAAATTATGGTTAGTATAACATTAAATGGTGTACAGTGTTATCTAATATTGCACCTAGTCTGCTCTCACAGCACAGAATGGACACATATGTAGGGCATATGAGAATCAGCACAGCTCTGAAGGGAACCATTAGCAGTTCGGACGCCATGCAGATTTGTCCTTTACAAAATCAATATACAAGCTGACAAATGGCCTTCATTATTTAAAATGCTGTAATAAAATGATATGTGGCCTCATTTATTTTTAAGGGGTCAAATGAGCTCATCTTTTCAGTGTCTGTGGTTTTCACTCTTTATTAGCTCCCTATCTTACCCATGATGCAGCTGCAGTGGCGAGACTGTGGTGTCAGCACATTTGTCATTGTGGCTATAGCTCTCGTTCGGCCACAAGCTGTGGGTTAGTGTTAACACCTATACTGCTATGCAGAGTAGCATCCTTGCCAGGCGTGATGAACATTAGCATTTTAGATCTCCTACTGTCTTTCTTTCTTGTAATGACCTACCTCACATTTTCTGTAGGACTTAGTTCTTGTCATTGTTGTTCAGGATGAACAGAAAAGGAAGCACATCAATGTATGTCACACCTCTTAGCTTTGGGTTTTCTATCCAGTATTCTGCCCTGTGGTACCATTTTCGTTCTTAGCCAAGTTTTTCCAACCAGCGTGTGTTTTTAGCATGGCTGTTTTTAATTTTAAGAACATGTGGTGTTCGTTTGCTGTTGAAAGCACTGCATGTTAAATGACAGTTGATTATTGAATTACACAAATCTGAATCTTCATAATAGGGATTGTTCTAGATTGTTGATGGATTTGGCTGGATGATATCAGTGGAGTGTTGCTGCAGTTGTGAGATAAGATTTTATGGCTTGCCGTTAATTTTTGCTAAAATTAATATCTAAAAAAATGAAAACTAAAACAGAAAAAATTTGATTAAATTAAATAGTACACTCTAAAAAATGCTGGGTTAAATACAACTTAGCGTGGGGTAAATTGTGGACAAATCCAGCAACTGTGTTGTTTTGACCCAGCGGTTGGGTTGAATGTTTATCCCAACCCTCTGGGTAGTTTTATTTAACTCAACCGTTTTTTAAAAAATCACTATATGACTGGTTAAAAATGAACCCAAAATAGGTTGTAAATTAAAAATCAGAAACATAATTACTAGAGGCATCAGCAATAATCAAAAGGTGAACATATATTAATAAGAAATGTATAATGTTTTTTATTATTATTTATTCAACTTAATAAATGTTCATTTATTGAGCATATTAATAAATATTAATTTACAACCTATTTTGGGTTCATTTTAAACAAGAAATATATATATTTTTTTAACATTTAAGTTGGTTAAACATTTAGGAGTAAAAAAATAAATAAAGAAAGAAATAAATAAAAGGCCAAAAGCACATAACAAAATTACTAAAAATAGTTCAACTAATTTATGTTTGTTTGTTTGTTTCAACTTACGTGACTTAATATTCCTATGGAAGCCCATTTCTGGCACTGAAAAAAAATAGTTTACTGCAATTTTTTATCTTTCTTTTTTTGTTCTGACTTTTTTTCTCACAAATGCAAGTCTATATCTCGCAATTCTGACTTTTTTTCCTGCAATTCTGGCATTTTTTTCCTCTGAATTGTGAGATATAAACTTGCAATTGCGAGTTATAGGGCCCCCTGTTTTAACGATCCAAGCGCATGGTCTAAAGCGCACGGTGCAGGTGCAGGGGGGCATTTACGGGTTGAGCCCACTCAAATGAGTTACTGTGCACCTTTCAAAACTCTCCCCTCCTTGCTGAAAATGATCTTTTTCGAAAGCGAAAGTGACACCAAAAAACAGCTCGTATAAGAAAGCGATTGACTATCCATTATGACATTTAGGCATTTTTATATTTATCTACACAATAATAATCTTTTACATTGTAATCCTTTCAAATTTAGGCATGTTTGTGTGCTGCTGCGTGTCCCTGTATATGTAATAAGCAAAGTGTATGTGCATTTTGCACCTGACTATGGGCGTATATTACTAACGCGCTCTTTAAATAACAAAAAAAAAAATATTGCACCATTGACTTTAGACCAGGTTTCAGTTGGTCAACGGCGCAGTCTATTTCAGTTGCCTCAAAATAGCAACATGCCAAAAATGCGCCTGAACACACCTCGTTTTCAGACCAGCACGCCCACGGGCACACAAATGGGTGCAAATGCATTTGCTATGTAAACAACGTGGCGCAGGACGTGAAAACATTTTTGAGGGGGGAAAAAATACTAATACTGATACTGATGTTTTCAGAGTTGAGAGTTGGTATCTCACAATTCTGACTTAACTCGCAATTGCGCGTTACGAAGTCAGAATTGTGCCATATAAACTCCCGATTCTGAGAAAAAAAGTCAGAATTGTGAGATATAAACTTGCAACTGAGAAAAAGTCAGAATTGTGAGTTTATTTCTCAGAATTGCGACTTTATTTCTCAGAACTGTGAGTTTATAACTCGCAATTCTGACTCTATAACTTGCGATTGTAAAATTTTGACTTCATTTCTTAAAATTGTCAGAATTGCGAGAAAAAAGTCACAAGTACCTTTTTTATTTTTTATTCAGTGGCGGAGATGGGCTTCCATATATTCCTGCAATTGTGAGTAATCTGTAAACATTATTATTATAGTGTAATTGTAGTTTATACACTTATGCACTGTTAAAAACAAATTTATCATTCATACTTTTGGCTTATAATCATGTAAAGGGGTCCCACATAAGGTCAGGTTGTGGAGGTGTATTGATACCCCAGTGATAAGAAGCTCTTTTAAGGTCAGTGGTGAGAATACACTAAAAACTAAAAACTGTATAATAGGACCCAGGGGACAGCTTGCATCAGCAAACTGCAGGCAATGAATGCTGCATGTGGACAATTTCATACACCATCACCCTACTGAGGTGAGAGATGCGCACCATTAATGCAGGAGTAACTAGCATACTGCATAAAACTCTATCATAGCACTCCAGTGCTTGACTAAAGCAGTTATTCATTCCTGTGCTGTGGACTTTCATATTTGTAAATAATAAAGGGCACTAAAACCTTGTCATGTTCAATTAAGTGAGCACTGGCCATTTCTTCAGTTACGGCATGTCCGTAAGGTCCAGGCAGACTCGTAAAGCTGTGCTGATATGAGAAATATTTCTTTTTTATTTGTTCGTTAAAGCAGCGCAATGCAAAAGAGAGGTTGTTAAAATATGTAGTAGAAACATTTGCTGTCTGAGGTGATTTATGTAGCTTAAAAGTAAAGAAGCCGTGCTGAACGAGGCATGAGGACAGCAGAGCTGACCTTTGACCCCTCTGAATTTAGCTCAGACGGTGTGCTCTAAATAGATGGATTTGGATGTTAACTTGTGCAGCTGGGTAATATTTGGGTGTGAACTGTTGAATACACTTTCTTTGAATTCGCTATTCTGACCAAGACAAATTTGATTGATTCTTTAACACTGAGATACCTTTTCCCCTAAATCGTTTTACCCCAACAGCACAGACTTTACATCCGCCCCAAACATTTCCAGAGATTTCAATCTGAGCACACGGGGTGTGGGAGATTAGGATGCAAATTGAAGACTGTTGCTTCCCTGTGGCAGTTCGCAGTTAATGGCGTTGCCTCAGGATGGCCTGACATTCAGCCAAACCATTCCAGAGAAATCAATAAACTTCTGTGCTGAAGACGTTTTAAATGCCCGTGGCGCTCCCAGCACATTTCATCACTCCCGCTGATATTGCCGCAGCCCAATATGGACGACTACGTCCAGACTGACCTCCATCAGACAATCTAAAAGTCAGAATTAGCTCTGGCTGAGCTGGATGACATTTATTTTACTTTGTCTGGCCAGGTCTCTCTGAATTTTAGTTATATTACAGCTCACCAGCGTTGGTTGTGTTTTGAAGTCTGTTCCCTCATGTGGGATCCTGGTTTTCAAGGAAGTCTATAATGGCAGGAGCTTGGCAGGTGCACATTCCAGGAAACTCTAATTTTTTGTTTATTTATTTTGTTCCCCCTGCGTGTTTGTTTCACATAACTTTGATTTGGCAACAAAAATTTGTCATATGTTTTAACAAAAATTGTATTATTATTATTATTATTATTATTATTATAGGCTATATTACAATTAAAAACTAAGATTAATAAGTGCTGTAGAGTTCATTTTAAATAGTGTGATTAAGTACTGTTAACAAATTAGTATTTGGTAATAGTGAAAAATGTTAACATTTAATAATAGTGATAATAATAATAATAATAATAAAAACTAAGATTAATAAGTGATGTAGATGTACTGTTTATTTGTTAGTTCATTTGAAATAATGTGATTAACTACTGTTGACAAATTAATTATTATTTGTTGATAGTAAAAAATGTTAACATTATTAATTACAATAATTACATGTTAATAAAAATAATATTTATTTAATTATTTAAATATTTAGCTATTTATTTACAAACAATGCCAAAGGTTTTCTTGAATTTCATACTTATTTTCATACTTAATGAGGCTGTTTTTTCTTTATAATACCTGGACAATATCTGGAAAACATCGAAGTGAATACTTTTTTTTTTTTTTTTCCTTCTTCTTTTTTCATGATTTTTCACATGACTTTGATTGGGCAACAGAAGTTTTGTTTTCAAATATTTTAACAAAAATGTTGGTTTGTTTGTTTTTTTAAGATTATTATTATTATTATTATTATTATTGTATATTATATTGAAATTAAAAACGGTGAATAGGTGAATAGGTGAATAAATGCTGTAGAAGTACTGTTTATTTGTTAGTTCATTGTTAATTTTAACAAATTAATTATTTTTTAATATTAAAACTGTTAACAATAATAATATCATTAATAATAAAAATAATACATGTGTTAATATTGTTAAAATGTTAAATGTTAAAAAAAAAAAAAGTTACATGGTAATAAAAATGTTGTTTATGTATTTACTTGTTTATTTTAATGTTCCAAACTATTATTTTCATTAGGCTCTTTTTTCAATATAATATCTGGAGAATATCTGGAAAATATCTAAATGAATATTATTTTGAATTTAATTTTTTTCCCCCTGCATTTTTCCTGCCTGTACCACATGACTTTCATTTGGCAACAAAACTTTTTCAAATATTTTTTAGATATATACTATTATTATATACTATATTTAGATAAAAAAAAACTAAGAATATAAATGCTGTAATAAATGCTGTAAGGGTAATTTTTATTTGTTAGTTTATTTTACATAGTTAACTAATATTAACATATTAATTATTATTTGTTAATATTGAAAAATGTTAAAATTAATAATAATAATGTTATTAATGATAAAAAATAATGCGTGTTAATATTGTTCAAATGTTAAATGTTAATAATAACATGTTTAAACTGTAATTTTTTTTATTTATTTTTTTTTCCACACTCTGCCAAAGGTTTTCTTTTCATGAATTACATACTTTTAATGCGGCTCTTTTTTCTTTATAATATCTGTACAATATCTGGAAAATAAATGCTGTATTTATTTGCACCGAAATGAAAATTTTTGTCTGAAACCGAAAATTCTGGATGCCCGAAAACCGAAACCAAAAATGTGTTTCAATAATTATTTACTATTTTATTAAATAATATAAAATAATTTGCAAGATTTCCTAATTATTTTAACTTAATGATACTAAATTAAAAAACACAAGGCAATAAAATAACCACACTTTTACTAAAAATAACACTATGAAATTAGACAGAAAATATAATAATATTAAATATCAATATATTATGTTTTATTTATGCAAAAAAATCAGAATCAACTTTTTTATAACTAATTATCCAAATAATGTATAGTTCTACAAAGCTGTTATTATCAGCGCATGTGAGCAGATCACAGCTGGAGCAGATCAGTGGATGAGAGGGTAGCGTCATTTTACCAGTGTATATATTATATATATTTTCAGCTCATGTTTTTCTCTTGTCATGAAAATGGCATTTTCAGTTTTCGGCCGAAAATTCGGTGCATACCTACTGGAAAATATCAAAATGAGAGAACAAAACAACAACTTTATAGTTGAAGATGTGTATTCAAGTATACAATTATAAACTCAAAACAGTTATATACAATTAATATACAATTATAAATTCTTACAAATATTTTTGAGTAAATTAGGCAAGTAGATTTGAGTAAATCCAGGCAAAAAATAAGTGCCATGTCCTTGACTCATGTGACACATTAACCTGATGATGTTGGAAAATTCAATTCACCGGAAAGATTTGGCTAACAAGCTTTACAAATAAGACCAAGCAGGTCAGCTGGCCTGACTAGCAGATGCTTTTTAGCAGCAATGCTGTTGTGATTCACCAGCACATAACCAGCCCTAGTTAGCATAACCTGTCCTGGACAAGCATTGAAATGCATGGTGCTTTTTTAGCTATTGATGCACTGAAGGAAAGGCTATGCAAATCAAACCGCATAGTGTCTCCTCATGTTGGCGATTTTCCTGTAGTATTGATGAGTTCAGCTGGCTCTTATCTGGAGTTTGTAGCTGAAATTGTTAGATAAGAAGCTCTCCAGGTCACTGGTGAAAATACATAAGGACTAGCATACACTAAAAAGCTGCATAACAGGGCACAGGGGATGACTAACATCAGCAAATTGCGGGCGAAATGCATTTGCACTAGATTACGTTACATTTTTCACAGTTCCTTCACCCATGTTTTGCCCTGTTATTTCTCCCAAAAGTTTCAATCAGTATCCAACTGAAATGAGACCAGGCTTATTCTCCAGGGACGCCCATCACCACAACACTCCAGGCCTGTCAAATTTCAGGATGTTTAGTGCCAAGGGAAAAACCTGGAAGTAGTCTGGCATGTTTTTCTGTGCATTACTGAGCAATTGCTATTGAACACCCCAATGGCGTTAATCGGATAATAAGACAAGCTTAGGGCGTCTTCAAAAAGGCTTCCGCCACCAGGGTGAACCGCTCTGTCACAGTCCCACTTTGGTGTCTGTCACTATTCCACGTTCATTGACAGAGTCCACACATCCTGCACCAGCTCTAGCAATGGAAAAACAACATCTGGACCCGGTTGAGAGGAAAGATGGATTGTTGGTAAGGACAGAACGTCCCCAGAGGACCCTGGATGCTGAACACAGGTCTGGTTATTATCTCCTTCCAGCAGGTTTGGGTTGAAAAGAGAGAGCTGACCTCAGCGGCCCAATGAGAAGAGTGTGCATGAAGCTCAAGTGTTTTCCAGCCCTCTGAAAATGCACCCATTGTTAGCGCTCGAAAAAAAGAGGACCCCTTCCATCCAAGCACTCGGAGGCTTTTGTAGCTTTTAAATGACTCATAGATGAGTAGAGGATGACTCAGGTGCGGCTTTGTAATGCAAGGAGCTTTTGTGCTACGAACAAGGGGACGTGAGGAAAGCGAGTGGCGCTTGCGTCGAGGGAAACCACAGCTGTGAGGCCTCCGGTGATGGTTCCTGAAAGCAATCAAATGTCTGCAGTTTATGCTCATGTTTATTAAAAGTAGAACAGTTCTCCATGTGGTTTCTGGAATCAGATGTGACTGCGTTAATGAACATTGACGGAAGACCTGCTGTCTGAATGTTTGGGTTTGTCAGAGAACCACAGGGGACAAATTAGTCATAGACTTGCTAATTTCTAAGTTCTTGGTTGCTCACTGAGTAATATTCACTTTACTCATTAATGCTACTGTTTTGGCAACAGACACTTGTAACTCTTTATCATTTTAAATGGATAATAAACCCGGAAAGCGAAACTGTCAGCATTTACTCCCTTTCATGTTATGCTAAACATTTGTTCTTATCTAGCGAAATGATTGGCAGTTTTCTAAAATACTTTTTAACCACAAATACTCATCTTGCATTAGTTCTGCAATGCGTGTCTACAACTTCACGCATTACGCAATCATGTTGGAAAGGTCATGCGTGGTTAGTTCTTTGTCTATGTACTTTGGTTCCAAAAAGTCGGGTAGGGTGGAAAAACTTCATTTCAATTTCACCTCCAACTTCAAATTGTCCGTCTTCATTGTTTTACCTTTCTTTGTAAAGGACATTTGACTTTGTTTGCACATTCCCTTCTTCATAAACGCTGGGTCGGTACTTTCGCCTACGCCACGCATGAACTTTCTAATGTGATTACGTAATGCGTGATGTCAAGCTAGTGCAAGACAAGCATTTATATTAGGGCTGTCAGTTTAACGCGTTAATTAGTTATGAAAAAATAACGTGATTATTTTAATGTAGTTAACGCACTGGCCCCGCCCCCAGACCTGTACATCATATTTCATATAGTTGACTGCTGACAAATATGATGCAGGGCAACAACTCCATGTATGACGTTATCTCCTAAAATTCAAGATGTTGTTGCAAATAATGCCCCTGTTTGTGTTTTGTCCCGATCTATCACAAACTTAAATGTGATTTTATACAACAGTTCAGTTTTGCAGAGAACATATTTCCCTTGAAACCATAGCAGAATTGTTGCGCGTCTCAGAGCAACACAGTGGTATTTAGTTTCTTAATGAATCCCCATTTTGAACAAATCGAGTGAATCAGCGATTCAAGGGCCCACTCATAAAGAGAGCCATGTACTTCATTCCTGAATGAATCAGCCATTTGAACAAATCAAATGAATGAATGACTCAAGACATTTACCACCACCTGCTAGTAAATTTAGTTTCTTATTTATAGTATCATTTCATTAAAATAAATAATGATAATAAAAACATTAAAGGGATATTTCACCCCAAAAAAATAATTCTGTCATCATTTACTCACCCTCATGTCGTTTCAAACCTTTCTTTTGTGGAGCATAAAAGAAGATATTTTGAAGACTGTTGTTAATAAAGCTATTTTGGTTACCATTGAACAAAATATACTGCGATGTTTCTCAAATTATCTTCTTTTGTGTTCCATAGTTTACGTTGCAGCCTAAATGTATATGTGTAATAAATTTTATGCAGAGTCAAATAAAATATTTCTTTTTAAAGCTACTATTTGTGATGTATACTTGATACTTTCTCATTCAACACAATAATAGCTTTAAATAATCTTTTGTGGGTATTTTCACAGCCAAATTTAGTTTGTGATTAATTAGATTAATTAATCAAAACATCATGTAATTAATTCGATGAAAAATTTTAATTGACTGACAGCTCTAATTTATATATTTAAAACGTATATACATTTTTATCTTTTTTTTTTTTTTTTTGAAAATGACCAAAATGAAGTTTTGCTAGGTGAAATCCTTATTCCTCGACTGGGATCTTTGAAGCTGCATTAAAACTGCAATTTGCACCCATTGACTCCCATTGAAATCCAAAAATCTTGCAATGTTTTTTTTTTTTTTTTTTCTCAAAAAACCTAATTTCTTTTGGCTAAAGAAAGAAAGACATGAACGTCTTGGATGACATGGGGGTGAGTAAATTATCAGGAAATTTCCTTTAAGCAGACAAGAACTATTGACATCAAACCTGGTGCAACTTTTCTTTATATGCCTGTGCAAATGAGATTTGAGAGCTATGGCTTGGAAAAATTATCAGTAACTGGGGTATCGTAATATAGCGGTATTGGTGATAATCGTGATATTTAAACAGTAAGTATTGAACCCTAATGCAAATAGTAGTATTGAACCCTAATGCTGGTTGCCACCTACTGTACAGTAAAATTCCACAGTTTGTAGCTACTACCGACAGGAAAAAACAGGACAGCATTCAACAAGTTTGCTAGTTTACTTTTACTTTTAAAGTCAAAGTTTGCTAAGTCTAGGTCAAGTCACAAGTATTTTGCTTAAAAAAAAACAAAAAAAAAAAACAACTAAACTTTGTGAAAAAGCAATCAATTTCATATATTTTGTTGTTCAGCGCCTCAGATTTGAGTTTCAAGTGTCTCTTTTTCTCAGTCTTTTTCCTCACACATAGCTATTTTGGCACTGCTGGTTACCCAGCATGTGTTGCTATTACTTGAAAAAAGCTTATTGTTCAGCAACATCATTCAGAGATCCCAAGTCAAAATTGTTTGGTTGGTTTAAATTAGCAAAGCACAGCTGTCAAGCTCCTCTCAACATGAGGTCTGCAAACTCGACATGCTTAAAAACACAGTTTCACAAGTTATTCTGGAGACCTTCAACGTCCTGATCATCTTTCAGTACCCCTGGATCTAAAATATTGTTTAAAATAAAATTTTCATCCCGTTTACAAATAATCTTCATTAGTAACAGCCGAAGTCGTGCCATTGGCGTCTACAACGATACCAATTTCTCTTGTCTCTAAAATAAATATTGAAAGTTAAGCAATCCATCAAATCCTGTAGCCACGGATTATTACAAGAGGGATTTGTCCATAACACTATTAATTATTTGCATTCGTGGTAAAGCAGAGCCGCTAACCAGTTGCCAACTGTTGCATTGCAAATGTATGACCGTATATTCATGCTTCCCATTCTTGATGTCTTTTTGGAGACCCAGGGGCTTTCAGAGCGCAAGTCTACACTTGGTACATCATTAAACACTCGCTTTAAAGACTAGCGTATCTAGCGCAGTAGAAACACAATGAATAAGATATATCATTGCCATCCTTGTCACTTCATATGTGTTCTTATAGCTCTGGGACTAGCTGATTTTTGTTAGTTTTTTAGTGAGGATAGTCTCTTACCCCTGAGCTACCATTGAAAAACAGACCGAATATTTATGGGTTGACAGTCTGAGAATGAAGCACCCTTCAGTTGCCACTGCATTTAGCCTTTTGTTGTCAATAATTCAACAAGCAATACTTTGAATATTTCATAATACGGTGAGCTATTTATAGGTGCTGCAGAACGTGTTTTGATCAAATAGTTAGTGCTTTTTAGATTCAAACCTTTTTCTTTTTTCCAAAACCGATTACAAACATGAACCCATGAACCTCTGGATGGTGAAAATTCGGCTATGAATTATTTAACACTGAGAGCTCAGTTGGTTTCGAATATGAATTTTTACTCTGCTTTCTGCCTGTTTATTCTAATGACACTTGTATGAACTCAACTTTAAACATTAACAAATGTATTTGAAAGGAAATGCTTAATATTCCTGTGGAGCCTGTCAGTTTTATGACTTTGTAGTTGGTTGCTTTTATCCCCATGCATTTGAAATCATCAAAATGGATGCAATATCACAGCACAGTATCATAAAATATGGTCAGTTTTCTGAAGTCATACTATTTGTGAGAAAAGACTGAATTTTAAGATATTATTCTCTGAAAATTGTCCTTTCAGTGAGCTGTTAACTTGAGAACCCTAGTGATTGGTTCATTGAAATGGATCGGTCAGATATGTGAATGAACCGTTCAGAGCGTATTTTACAAACGAAATGAGGCAATTCATAGAAAGTGTTCACAAATTAGCTACTTCTCTTAAAAAGTGATTCATTAAATATAACTAGACCATAGTATAGTCATAGCATTGCTCATGCCATTTTCTTCTAGTTGAATTACAAAAAAACATATTGGACTGTATGACGATAACTGAGTCTTAGCTTTGTAAATGTCCATTTTAGCACAAATCACTTTGCTCAGTTTATTTGACTTGTGGCTCCTTTGGAATACAAATTCTCACACTGTGATTTTGATGAGGAACGCCATGATTAACTGGCATAAAATGACTGGAATGTGCAACTGTGTGTCTGTTACAAGTTGCAGTCTTATACCCTTGGACTGATCCAGCACTTAACCCTTATATACAGACATAACCATTATTCTGAGTTGTTGAATTATTTATAAACATGTTTACTGTGTGCGGCAGCGAAAGGACACGTTGGGAATAAATGCTGGAGACTAAAGTGAGACAGTTGCATAGGAATACAGTTTTTAGTATTATTGTTTTAGTTTTTCATATGGTCGTTCGATGCATATATGAATGCATTTCTGCATATTTCCAGTATGATTAAAGGTGGATGTTTCTCTTTTAGTCATGGTACTTTATTACATTCAGCTAGCCAGTGTGAGGGTGTGCATGTGTATATGAAAACCTGTGAATTGCCTACAGAAATTGACACCCAGGATGCATTATATGCAAAAAGAGGGAGATGAAAAATGCTTTAGATGACAAACCGAGAGACAGTTTGATTGAGGTGCAAAGGAATGAATACAGTAGAATTGTGCCAGTGGCAGTGATTCTCTGGAGATTATGCAGAACGTGTTGTAGCCTTCTCAAAATCAGAGTGCATTATAACCACATATATGAGGAGAGAAAGTGTTTGGACTGTACTTTGTGTGTCTGGAGGAAACCTGCAACCTCTGTTTGTTTGCCTTTGCCAGTTACACTTTCTGTTAGTTGGTGACAGTTGGGCTGAGCAGTATAGCTAAACTAATCTCAATATTAATGTATTAGCTTAATGTATTTTCCTTTGAAGAGAGGAATTGTAATTTGGACCAGTTGTTGGACTGTTGTTGCCACATAGATTAAAATATTTAAAGGGATAGTACACAAAAATGAAAATTCTGTCATTATTTACTCACCCTCATTTTGTTCCAAACCTGTAAGACCTTTGTTCATCTTCGGAACACAAATGAAGATATTTTTGATGAAATCCAAGAGCTTTATGACCCTGCATAGACAGGCGTTCAAGGCCCAGAAAGGTATTGAGGACATCGTTAAAATAGTGCATGTGATATCAGCGGTTCAACTTTATGAAGCTACGAGAATACTTTTTGTGCTCAAAGAGGACAAAAATAATGACTTTATTCAACAATTTATCTAATTAATGAGTAAGTAATGACAGAATTTTCATTTTGGGTGAACCCTTTATTGCAAAGAAAATTGTAAAATTGAGTAAATATCCATTTAAAAAATAATGAAAAAATAATTAAAAAAAAAAAATAATAATAATAATAAAAAAAATAAAAAACACGAAAAATTGCATCACATTAAACTTCATTGTATGGGAAAACAACAACAACAACAAACAAAATGAATACATTAATTAATTAATTAAACAAAACCTGGGAAATGTTTAAAAGTATCTTTCTTTGTGTTTCACAGAAGTCATACAGGTATGGAACAACAGAAAGGTGAGTAAATAATGCCAGATTTTTCTTTTTTTGGTGAACTATTGTTACTTTGAATGTATTGCCCAGCCCTTGCGGTGGAATAATTTATCTGTAGATTTCCAACAACAAACTTTCAAACTCAAAGGGTTAGTTCACCAAAAAAATATCCTATTCTTTCATCAGTTACTCACTCTCATGTTGTTCCAAACCTGTAAGACTTCCGTTCATCTTTGAAAACAAATGACATTATTTTTTAATGAAGCCTGAGAGATTTCTGTCTCTTTTGGAATCCAAAAGTTCGTAAAGGCATTGTAAAAATAGTCAACATGAAGCATGCTATTTACACACACTACCTGTCAAAAGTTTTTTAACAGTAAGATTTTTAATGTTTTTTAAAGAATTGTCTTCTGCTCACCAAGCTTGAATTTATTTGATCCAAAATACAGCAAATGCCTGTAATATTGTGAAATATTTTTACAGTTTAAAATAGCTGCTTTCTATTTGAATGTATTTTAAAATGTAACTTTTTCCTTTGATCAAAGCTAAATTTCCTGCATCATTCCTCCAGTCTTCAGTGTCACATGATCCTTCAGAAATTATTCTAATATGCTGATTTGCTGTTAAAGAAACATTTATTATTAGTACATTTTTTTTTTTTTCAGGATTCTTGGGTGATTAGAAAAATCCAACGATCAGCATTTATCTAAAATAAAAAGCTTTTGTAACATTATGCATTATAGTATTCAAAAGCTTTGAATCAGTATTTTTTTTTTTTTTGTTGGGGTTGGGGGGGGTATAGAAATTAATACTTTTATTTAGCAAGGATGCTTTAAATAGAAAACAATTTGTTTAAATAGTAGAACTATTTAAAAATTGTAAAGTTTTTGCTGTACTTTGGATCAAATAAATTCAGGCTTGGTGAGCAGAAGAAACCTCTTTAAAAAAAAAAAACATTGAAAATCTTACTGTTCAAAAACTTTTGACTGATAGTATACACACTGCTTGACATGAAAGAACAAACCTCATTGGTTCAAGTGTGAACCAAAAACATCTGAATTCGAGCAGCCACATATTGTTGAGGTGTGCAATCCAGACAGGATTTAAACTTTGCCGTCTGAAAGTGTAAGTTTGATATGAAGGCCAAAAAAGGTCAATGTTGTCTTGCCAGTCCTGATTCTAAAGCAAACCACAGCGTTTGACGTAGGTGTGCGGATATCATAGAAGAAATGAAAGCTGCTGCACTCTGTATCGTTTTCTGTTGTCTCCTTTTACATTCTTATGAAAACTGTGAAAGCTTATTTCACAATATTAGATCAAAAGATCAGAAGAAGCCCATACACTTGCCCATAGAACTACCCTCAAAATCAGGACAGAAGTGGTTTAAAAGTGGACAGAAGAGGTGGAATAAAACACCAGGTATAAACAGGAATGTGTCTTTCTTGTCCACTTATGATTGAATCGACCAAAACACATCTTAAAACAGGGACTAAATTAAAGTCTAATGAGATTTTGAATAACATGAGGGGTGAGTAAATGATGGCAGAATTTAATTTTTTTGGTAAACTATCCCTTTAAGCAGACAACGTGCCAAGATAAAACACTTAGTATCTCAGTGTTGAGAGTCTGTCTGGCTTCTGGTGTCCCAATTAAATTCATCCTCATTGCCACAAGAGATAAAATTGGGTTGTTACTCCTTGAAGATGTGAGTACAGGATCATTAGAGCCCAACCTGACAGCGTTTAAATCTCCTGCATTCACTTGATTCCCCCGGGAGTCATGTTCGCCATGACCAAACTGGTTGCACGCTCAAAATGTGGCCGACTAATATTTCCCTAGACTGTATTAGAGGTTGGTGAAGATGAGGTTCTTCCTTTCACATAACAGGACACTTTTTTTGGGTTAAATTCACTCTTCTGAAATGCGTGTTCTCCTCGGGCTTGCGGCCCAGTGTTAAAGTGATGGTGCGTGACGCTGAAGCTGTTGCCACTTGCTAAACCTGTAAAGCGTGACAGTGATTAAAGATGCAGAGCAGTTAAAGTCATTTTCTCTGTGTCGCATTCACAGGCCACACAGGCATTAGGTCAGACTGCTTTTTTTAACTGTGAACACTTGCTTGAATAAGGCTGTCAGTTTGGGCATTTGATACGTGTTAAAGAGACATTTACAGTTGAGGTCAAAAGTTTACATGAACCTTGCAGAATCTGCAAAATGTTAATTATTTATCTGAATGAGAGGTAAATGCATGTTATTTTTTATTTAGTTCTGACCTGAATAAGATATTTCACATAAACAACGTTTACATATAGTACACAAGAGAAAATAACAGTTGAATTTATAAAAATGACCCCGTTCAAAAGTTTACGTCCCCTTGATTCTTAATACTATGTTGCTACATGAATGATCCACAGTTGTTTTTGTTTTTGTTTTTTTTAGTGATGGTTGTTTCCTTGTTTGTCCTGAAACAGTTAAACTGTCTGCTGTTCTTCAGAAAAGTCCTTCAGGTCCCACAAATTCTTTGGGTTTTCAGCATTTTTGTGTATTTGAACCCTTTCCAACAATGACTGTGTGATTTTGAGATCCATCTTTTGACAGTGAGGACAACTGAGGGACTCATATGCAACTATTACAGAAGGTTCAAATGCTCACTGATGCTTCAGGAGAAAAACAAAGCATTAAGAGCCAGGGGTGTAAACTTTTGATCAGAATGAAGTGTACATTTTTCTTATTTTCCCTAAATATCACCTTTTTCCACTTAGTACTGCCCTTCAGAAGCTACAGAAGATACATACATGTTTCCCAGAAAACAAAATAAGTTAAATTTACAGTGATCTTCAAATTCCAAAAGTTTGCACCCCCAGCTCATGAAACTCATGTCATCCATGACTTACTTTCTTTTGTGAAACACAAAAAGTGGCTTTTTGAATAATGTACTGGTTGCGCTTTACCCCTTTTTTAAGGCGTTTTGAACTTTTCTTTTCTTTGTGATGTGTACATTTACTTATTTAGAATGACAATATGTTTTCTCAATATCCTGTTCAAGTAGTGTTCAAATACTTTTTACAACTCTGTATGAAATCATATAATAATTCGCTTCAGTGCTGCTGCCGCAGAAGGCCCTTTAGACATAAGTGTGTTGTACAGATTCTCTATTTACCCATATGGCCGGCTAAAATACAAGCATAGTACTGATAGTACTTCAAATGATTGGCACTATTCGTCACCGCAGAATTGAGATCCTGTCATAATCTCAATTTTGCAGCTTCTGAAGGAAAAATAAATAGACCTTTCTGGATAAGTGAAACCCTATTTTCAGGGCGAACAAGTGCACTTACCGGGATATGAAACCAATGGTTGTGTGAACAATAAGTTTAGTTGCACAGCACTTTGAAACCAATAGAGCATCCTCATGTCAATGACTGCATCCTTTAATCTTCTTCCTCTGAACACAAGTAGACATCTTTTCACACACTTTTACAATCTCATCCTTAATTTTTCATCTTTTTTTGTTATGACATCAGTTTTCTCACAAACTTAGACACCATGTTTCATTTTGCATGCTATATCTGCTTTTCCTATATTTATTTCTGCCATTTGTTTTTTTTTTTTTTCTTTCTTGCATGCTTTTCCTCTTCAGAAGGGGTAAATTTCGGAGTTCTGCTTCCGAGCTCCAAGATGACAGCCTCGAGAAAGGTTTCGTGTTGTTGTTTAAAGCATAAAACCTTGGTGGATTCATGTTAAGGTTTATGTGCTGGTGAGCTATAAAGCCATAGTGAGTTCATAAAAAAAGACTTCATAACAAACCATTTGGGGTCTAATGAGATGATATATAGAAACTTTTCAGTTGAGTAACTGATTTACTTGGACTTAATGACTTTTTTTTTTATAAGAAGCCAAATTCTTTTACAATTTTAGACGTTTCTGACTCCTGCTGCTCTTTACATTTGACTCTTTGAGCTTTAAGATTCAGCATTTTGCATGGATTCAATTAAAAATTTCATTCATTATCTTCATGGTCATAGGTTTATGTTCAGTGCTGTCTTCCTGATGAGTTTTCATTTTTTCATTGAAAGTCAAATTTTTAAATTCAGGCTAATATTTAAGGTTTTTTCCTCCCGTGGACTTGTTTTATTCCTCTGCTAGTGAAAGTGTTGTATGACCTCATTTTGTGAAAAAGCAATATTGCAATGCGCTGTTATTTAAAAATCCTAATGAATGGGGCCAGTTTGCCCTTGTGATTAACCTGAGTCCACCAAGGCCTTGGCAGGTGTGCTGTGACTTTGCATTAACAATAGTCCATTCATCCTGCTTGTGTGTACATGTGCACATGTGTGTGAGTTTGCATTAATTCTTAAGCTTAGGTGTCATTCATTTTCTTAGCACAATCTCATACCTCATTGTCCTCATGGTGCTGTCTGACATAATGTTTGCCCTCTGTAATGCTGTATTGGGTCATTCAGTCATGTCTGGTTTTCGGTTTTATGTGTCTGAATTCTGATGTATTACTGAAATGTCTGATACAGTGCATTTGTTGAAGTCTATGAGGCGCGGCTTGTCAGCGTACAATTATTCAGTCTTCAAAATTGTGTAATGACTGCAAATCTTTTACAATAACAGACAAAAAACTATTTATACAAATTTCATGCTTGGTTTTCTTTGTTTTCAAATAAAAGCTAAAGAAATAATACAATAAAGGGGTTAATAAAAAAAAGGCTATACTTGCCACATAGACTTTCATTACAAGTGCAAGTGGTAAATGTTAAAATTGTTGTCTTTAATATTCGACAATAGGCCTCAGATGTCATCCATAAAGCTTGAGGTGTATTTCCACCATCTACAAAGCTACTTTTTAGATTTTGTGTCCAGTACAGCATAATAATTTAGGACATGTCCGGCAGCTGCGGCTCCCTGGAGATCGTAATATTAAGTTAACTGTTTGGTTTTTGATTCTGTTGAGCAGTGCCAGTGTCACACAAGCTTTGGTTGTCCTCCAGCAAGCGTGAGAGTCAGTCAAAGAGCCGTCACTCTGTTTGTCTGTAGCATGTCAAAGCAGCACATGACTGACGGGGTCTGTAAATAAAGCATGAAAGGCCACTGCAAAGACGCTCCGTTCTAGATTCACTGTCATTGACAGTGGCCCTAAAGCTCCTAAAAACATATTTTTCAGATTCATCCTTCTTTAGTCCTCTATATTTTATGCAAAAGTGACAGATTGAATGAATAGGATCAATAGTTACCATCTGTCACATGATTGTTGGCTCCTCGATTGCTGTAAATAGTGAGTTGGTATTCTTAAAAATGTTAGAGGTGATAGTTTTGATTCAGTAAAATGATTTATGAGTTCAAGACATTGATTCAGTCTTTTGTTTGTATAATAATCAGTACAACATTTTTAAATGTTTTTTTGTATAGTAATAATGAAGTTTGATTGTAGTGCTGTCAAACGATTAATCACGATTAATCACATTCAAAATAAAAGGTAATGTTTACATACTATATGTGTGTACTTTGTATGTTATGTATACATGTAAATACACATGCATGTGTATATTAAAGAAAATATGTTAGATTTATATATAAATATAAATATATATATATATACACACACAGGGTGTGATTTGTGAAAAAAGCAGAGGGGGATGATGCTTTTAAAAACCTTTTTTCCCTCTCCATAGGCGGAGTTTGCCCCAACTCCAGTAAGGCTATAGCCTAAGTAACCTAATGTGTCATCTGTTAACAACGCACGTTATATACTCGTCTTTTTAGGCAAGAACCAGATCATGAGTGCCATGAAATGTTTTTAATACGACAGAAACTGTCTCTAACATGATCGCAATTTAATAAAAAACATGGTAAGTTAGGCCTATTAATTGTAATGATTTAATTTCAAACAACGAATAAATTGTATAGAGAAAGCGAGCAAAAAACACAGTATCAACGGAGCTTTTTCAGTAAAAGCGTCGTAAAATGATTGACTGTTTCGAAGCGCTTAAATTGGATTGCAAATCATTTGATTCACGGGTTTTCAAAGGGCGTATCGTGAATCATTTGATTCAAAACGGGACTTAGGAGCGGGTTCACGGGATGTTTTTATCCCACCGGGGATAAAAAATAATTCAGCAGAGGCAGGGAATATATATATATATATATATATATATATATATATATATATATATATATATATATATATATATATATATATATATATATATATATATACACTACCGTTCAAAAGTTTGGGGTCAGTAAGACTTGTAATAGTCTTTAAAGTAGTCTCTTATGCTCATCAAGGCTGCATTTATTTGATTAAAAATATAGAAAAAAAACAGTAATATTGCAAAATGTTTTTACAATATAAAATAATGATTTTATTTTAACATACTTTAAAATAGAATTTATTCCTGTGATGAAAAGCTGAATTTTTATCAGCTGTTACTCCAGTCTTAAGTGTCACATGATCCTTCAGAAATCATTCTAATATGCGGATTTATTATTAGAATGATCAGTGTTGGATAATATCAACAGTTGTGCTGCCAAATATTTTTTGGAACCTGTAATTTTTTTTTTCAGGATTCTTTCATGAATAACAAGTTTAAAAAGGACAGTGTTTATTCAAAATATAAATATTTTATAACAATGTAAATTATGTATTATTAACTTTTAATAAACTTTTAATTATTAACTTAATACATCCTTGGTGAATAAAAGTATTAATTTCTTAAAAAAAAAAAAAAATGTACTGACCCCAAACTTTTGAACGGTAGTGTGTGTATATATATATATAAAATTTTATATATATTTTTTATAAGTTTTAAATGTATTCATTTATTACATTTTATTGTATTTTGTTTCCTATGTGAATGCCGTTTTATTAAATTTGTTTAATAAACTTGATTACTTGATTAATCGTCAGAATAATAGGCCAATTAGTCGACTATTCGTCAGAATAATCGCCTGATTACTTGATTACCAAAATAATTCTTAGCAACAGCCTTGCTATATTGAATGCATGTAAGTGTGGGCAAGATTCTCAGTGAATAACGACTTAAATGTTGGTCTTTTCCTCACATAAACAGCTCTGAAGAGTCTCTAAATTATGATATCAATATTTATGGTTATTGGATATACAGTGACGCATGTCAGTGAGTGCAGTCTCCTCATTTGCCAAGTCTTTCTTTAGCCTGCTACTATCTATTTAAATTTGCATATAATGAATATATCCAATTAGACTTTGAATAGCTTGAGATCTTGCAGGTCATTCAGTCACATCAGTTGCAAGGGAAGTCACGTTTTGGAGTTACCAAGTGTACTAAGAAGACCTTAGTGCGACGATTACCCAAGGGGGCTAAGCCAATCAGCGTACAACTCCTCTCTCCATTTCGCTCTATTGCTTTTAACACATTGAGTGAGGAGGAGTGGTAATTCAAAAACGAGACTCAATTAGATTGGAATAAATGAATAATATTTCCATAATTCACCGTGTGTTGAAGGTTTACTTGCTGAGCTCTTGATTGAGCACTTGAGTTGCCTCACCGTTTTGTAGTTTCTCATAAACCTCTGAATTTGTGCAGAACTCTCTCATGTTGTATTATGGTATTATTATGAATCAGATTCAGAGTCATTAATCTTTGGTGAGAATGTATTAGTCACTTTTGAAAACATTCCCTTTTGTCTTAGAATATTTAGTTCCATACTAATTTGCACCATACTGAAGTGAAGTGCCATGTATTTTACACTGTCATTATCCCTGAGGGGACTCTGTTTTATATGGAGGCCCTCATTACTTTATGAACCAGTTATATTTTTGTTAGCTCTAGAGTCATTTTCACTTTTTTTTTTAACAGTTTTATTCCCGATACAGATTTTTATGAGCACAGCATGACCTCTTTTGAGGCAGGGACTTGTGTCTTCGTTTGCAGTGACCCACAGGCTTGCATTGCCATATGTGTCTTCTGGGTTTTTAACATAGCAAGATGGAATACCAGATTCATAGGCTTACCGAGCTTTTCGCCACACTCCCTCAAGGAATTCTGCACTCCCATCTCCATGCACACAGCTGCCAAACTACCTTGACATGTGTTCTCAGTTCCACCCTTGCAACCGCATTCATTTAGTCCCACCGGTTGCCTCCTGTCAGTTCTGTTAAATGGAAGTCCTCTTTTTTTCTCTGAGGATGAACAATGTGGGGCTCTGACTTTTGAGCGAATATATGGATGACTTGCAGTATGGGTCTGGTCTAACACATTCGTAAAGAAGAAGGGAACAATGTGTTCCCATTGGATTTATGAGGATATTTGGGGAAATACTGGGCACTGTAAAAATAGCAATTACATTTTATCCAGCATATGAAGCTTTTTGAGTCACAGATACTCTGTGAATTATGTGAATTATGTAGAATCATAAAAACACAGTTTACTAACAATATTCTTCCAAATTGAACAAATAAGTCATGTTGAACAATATGGGCTCCCAGCATGTATTGCTTCATAACATTATGTGGTTGGTGTCACAGATTGATTGTTGTGCTTCTTCTTCATTAGTCAATCTAGAAATAATATGAATGAACATGAACTGTCAATAAATACAAATATCAATATAAGGACCTGAAATTATAGAAAATATATGAATGTTACAGAGTATTTTATATGTTTGAGCTTTTACTTTTGTCGGAGTGCTTCTGGGCTCGCTCTTGGGACATTTATTTTTTTTGGATATTATGAGCTACACAGCCCTAGTTTTGAAAAAGTCAATGCAGCATTTAAAACCACAATATAATATTTGCAACAATTTTTGATTGAATTTTGTGGTTGTTTTGACTTTGTCTCATTATGTGATTGATTAGTATCATTGATTGATTGTTGTGCAGCTTCTTCATTACTTAAACTCGAATTAATATGAATGAACATATATTGTACATACTGTAAATACTAACACCAATGCAAGGAGCTGACATTTTGATGCAAAATCATAAAAAAAAATTGGGATATATGATTGTATCAGAATATTTGAATGGATGGGAGTATTACAAATGTTTGCGTTTTTTCTTTTGTAGGAGCGCCTCTGGGCTCGCTCTTGGCCCATATATATTTTTAGACATTGTGATCTACCAGGGCTGGCATCTTTTTAAAAATTGCAGTTTATACCGTGTTTAGATCCAATAATAATTGAAAAAGTGCAGAATTGTCATATATCAATGCATGATTATATCAGCACAGCCCTAGTTTTGAAAAATCAATGAGTGCTGGCAGATAGCAGCATTTAAAACCACAATATAGTGTTTACAACAAAATTTTGATTGAATTTTGTGGTTGCTTTGACTTTGTCTCTTTCACGTTACCCTGTGCCTGTGGTGGGTTTGTATTCAAAGAAAACAAGATCAATATGTGCTCCTTTACTGTGAGACATGGCCAACATATTCCGTTCTTTGTGCTTTCTGATTGTTATTTCTCTAGCATTCTCGGTCGTATTCCTATAGGAGGAAATGGTTTGATAGACTTTTTCAGGTCTACTTTTAATTCAGTGACATTGCGATTTCTCAATAGACTTTGACATGAAACAGCTCGACCTGTGTATAGTCCCGCTGGCTGAGTCTAACCTTTATCTTTCCCGTGAAGAGAGAAGTGAGGAAAGAAGCACTTCAGAGTGACATTAATTCATTCCTGTGTGTGTTCTTCCTATTTTACACAGTTTCCCAGCAGAGGTTCTGTGTAGAACTGTCTCTTCAGATTGCCATTAAACAGTCGTAACTTGCACAGGATGGATTTAGTGCAAAGCAATATACTTGACTATAGATTAAATTCCAAAATATTCAAATTTGATGCTCTGAGAAACTGTGATAAAAGTTTCAGATAAATGCAGATGTTCTTTTAAAGACACAGTATAGGAGCTACTATGTTCACAGGAACCAGTGTTGAAATCTAGACTGGGTTATTTCTGGATCCTATTCCCCCATTCTTTCTCTTTCTATTTCTTATATGCAACTCCACTTGAAGTAATCACCATCGTTATTTGCATCGTTATGATATAGTGGCTGTTTGTTAAGAGATGTAGGCTTGAATCTCTATCCATGAATTGTGACAAATAGCCAGCAAATAGAAAAAAATGGGTAAATGAGTTACAGTGAAAGAATCAGATAATCTTCTACCGTCAATAAGCCTAAATTGCCACTCTTATTAAATATAATACAATAAAGCTGAGATGTTCAAGGTTAAGTTCAGTAACCTCTGAAGTATAGCTTACATCTTCATGGGTTTTGCTATCCCCCGGTTGATGAGATTTGGCCATAATTAATAGCATGTCAACCCTCCCTCCCACAGTGGCCTAATGATCCTCTATAATTAGCATCTGTTTTCAGTGTGTCGGAGTTGTCTTGAGAGGGGTGCAGCCCACGGGAAGGTCCCCATGTATTTGCCATTGATTTAGCCTTTCCATTTTGTTGCTTTCTCTATTCAGTCGCTCTCATACTGTGAGGAGAGTGGAAGATAAATGTGGCGACATTCTGAATATGTTCTAGTCAGCGTCTTGATCTGAGATCAATGTTCATGGCAGGAACTTTGTGTGGAGTCAGTTGGAATTTTCTTGCTTTATGAATTTCACACTAAACCAGAAGCTTGGATTGATTAGCGTTCCTTTTGAGATGCAGAATTTTATGTGGTTTTTATAGGCTAAGTGTGTAATTTCTGTACAGCTAGCATCACCAAAAAACGGTGAAAAAAAGATTTAAAAAAGATTTTATGGTCTTTATAGGCTTCAACCTTCAAATGGGTTGCTTATAATTGTCTCAGCAAGCTGGGATATGAGAAAGTATAAAAGGAGAATCATTTTTAAGTAGGAGTGCCTCCGGGACCACTCTTGGGCCACATTACATTTTAGTCATTATGAGGTTTTTAAGCTTTATTTTGTCTCTTTTTTTGGTGCCATCTTTTTTTCGGCCATGTTTAAGTGGAATAACTTACTAATTGTAATATTTGTTTTGGAGAACTATCACCTAGAATAAGTATGATTTATTATGATTTGAAACCATAGTGCACTCATTAGAGAAATCTGAAATAATAATTGTAGGTGTATTTATTATTTTTGAGCATGTATAAAAGTAGGAGTGCCTCTGGGACCACTTCTGGGCCACATTACATATTAGCCTTTATGAGTTACCAGCACTGTTCTTAAGTTCTTAAGCTTTAATTTGTCTCTTTCTTATTATTTAATATGAATTTAGTAAGACAATCCCTTGAAGATTTTAGGGGGAAGTAATGCATGGTTGCTTTTCTGCCATGTTTAATTCGAATAACTTACTAATAGTAATATTTGTTTTGGAGAACTGTCACCTACAATAAGTATGATTTATTATAAGAAACCAAAGTGCACTCATTAGAAAAATCTTAACATTTTTTGTAGGTTTATTTATTATTTTTGAGCTTGTATAAAAGGAGGATCACTTTCCCTCTGGGACCACTCTTGGATCACATTACATTTTAGCCAATATGAGGTTTTTAAACTTTTTTTTCCCCCCTCTTTTTTGTTATTAAGAATGAATTTAGGAAGACAAGTCCTTGAAGATTTTAGGGGGAAGTAATCCATTGGTGCTTTTCTGGCAAGTTTAAGTCAAATAACTTACTAATAGTCAGGGTTTAAATTAGGCCGGGTCATCCAGGGCTCAGCCCCGGCACATAGACACCAGGGCTCTAAACTAACTAGGCAATTACCAAAATGCAAGTATTATTCTGATTTATTACATTTAGAGTAAGTGGCGAATAGTGGATATAGCTACTGTAGGTTGCGCTGCTGAGGCGAGGCTCATGTATCCTCTCCAGAAGAAATCAAAACACAAAGAAACTCAGCATGCTGAGGTAAAAATTCAAAATGGAAAGTTTTTATATTTAAAATACCGTTTGTTCAGCAACATCACACAACGTTTTCACTATCACGACTGATCCATATGTTCAATAAACAGTTCAGTAAGCAAGTACAACAATATTAGTTCACTTACATTTTAAGCGCAGTATTGCAGACTGCTTTTGTTCAATTTCAGAAGTGAAAATAATTCCAAAGAAAGACACAGCAGAACCACAGCGTGCTGAATGATTCAGTTCTTTGAGCGAATCGGTTGAGTCAAAGTGTCATCAGCCCATGCATAAACATCAGATGAATCAGCCATTTGAATGAATTGTTTAAATAAATGACTCAATGATTTACTCATTAGATGCTCACTTGCCATAAGCTATTGGTGGTTTAATTTTGTTTAAAATTATAATTTCCTCCCATCATTTATTATTTGTATATTCCAAAAATAATATTTAAAACAATCTCTTAACATTAATGTATATATAACTATCATATTATTGTAATTGATATATATATATATATATATATATATATATATATATATATATATATATATATATATATATATAAAACCCCTGCTAATAGTGATATTTGTTTTGGAGAACTGTCGCCTAGAATAGCTATGATTTATTATAAGAAACCATAGTGCTCTCATTAGAAAAGGCGTATTCATTATTTTTGAGTGTGTATAAAAGGAGGATCACTTCTTAGTAGGAGTGCCTCTGGGATCGTTCTTGGGCCACATTACTTTTTAGGCATTACGAGGCACTCGACTGTCATCTCTGTTTTATTTTAGGTTTTTAAGCTTTATTTTGTCTCCTTTTTATTATTAAATATACATTTAGTAAGAGAAATGAAGATTTTAGAGTGAAGTAAAGCATTGGTGCTTTAACAACTTACTAATAGTAATATTTGTTTTGGAGAACTGTCGCCTAGAATAAGTATGATTTATTGTAAGTGTGACTTTTTTATAAGAAACCATAGTGCACTCATTAGAAAAATCTGTACAAAATTGTGTAGGTGTATTTATTATTTTTGAGCGTGTATAAAAGAAGGATCGCTTTTAAATAGGAGGGCCTCTGGGACCACTCTTGGGCCACATTACATTTTAACCATTTTAAGGTACCAGTACTGACATCTTTGATTTATTTTAAGTTTTTAAGCTCTATTTTGTCTCTTTTTTATTATTAGATATGAATTTAGTAAGACATGAAGATTTTAGGGTGAAGTAATGCATTGGTGCTTTTCTGCCATGTTTACGTAGAACTTACTACAAATAATATTTTTGTTTTGGAGAACTATTTCCCAGAATAAGTATGATGCATAAGAAATCATAGTGCACTTATTAGAAAAATCTGTTATTAGTGTTTTAGGTGTATTAATTCACTTTTAAATAGGAGTGCCTCTGGGACCACTCTTGGGCCACATTACATTTTAACCATTATGAGGTATACTGACATGTCTAATAACTGCTTTATCCTTGTTAGTGTTCCCTTTGACTTTGGTGGTGTTTATTGTGCAATGCATGTGTTCTATTTTAAGTATGAGAGTCAACAGTCTGTATCAATCAGCTTCGTTAGACTCACTGTCATTAGTGCTTTCATCTCTGGTAATTAATGCACCTTCCATTCTCCAGACCTCAACACGCGGCTGCACCCACTTTGAAGATGTTTTCTTTTTTTTTTTTTGCTTTATGCTTCAACAAAAAAAGAGACAGAGCATATGGGTGGTTGTTAAAAAGCAGTTTCCATGGAAACCACCAAATTTGATGCTTGGATCTAAATAATTAGCTTAACGGCATATAATGTGTGTATGTGACTGTAGGGCAGAGGTTGTTGCATGTGGTTGTATCACTGTTTCTTGCAGTTAAGGAGCTGTTTTGCATGTTGTTTACTTTCTTTGCTACGTAACTAAAATGGGAAGAAAATTAACCGAATGTGTTTTTTCACATTGCGCCTAGAGCCAACCCTTGAAGAAACAGCTGAAAGTTTAATTTAATTTGACTGAGTGTGAAGACTTTTGAAAGTCTAACGTCTTAACAACAGTGGAAAAGTTATTTGTGCTGTAAACGTGATCATAGGCAGCATGCTTTTGTAATGTTCACTTTATCCACAATGCAGAATGTAACATCAGATGTAATACATGTAGGAAAGATGGTCACGGTTTACTATGGCAACAAAACATATGGAATTTTTGAATATGGGTTTCCAGGGTGATGCAGTTGCCGTAGGAGGGATGACTAGAAGAAATCTCTTTGAGATAAACAGAACACCTTGTTGAATGAGGGAGACACAAAACTGAAAATTCTGTCATTAATTACTCACCTTCATGTTGTTCTAAACACGTAAGAACTTCATTCATCTTCAGAACACAAATTAAGACATTTGTGTCATTTGTGACAACATTGTCAAGTGAAATATACACATGATAAATTATGAACAGCAATACCAAGAACTCAATACCAAGAGTCAATGTTGATTTAATGTTGATTTAAATAGTGATAATTTTTGCTTTCCAGGTGGTACTGTTAGCTTGTAGCACAGGTAGGGGGGCTGTTTGATGATTTAACTACTGCAGATCCCTCACTAAAGATGTGAAGTTCAGAAGGACTCCCTGATGAGTCATTTACAGCTTGATAAACTGTTTGCGACCATGTACTTAAAATTCATTCTTGCTTCATTTAAAACTAAAGATGACATTGTTTAACAGAGAATAGCACTGTGTCCCACCCAACAATTGCTCAGTGTGACATTTTATTTTGTCTGTGTTTTTGGTTATTACTCACACTTTGACCGTTTCTAATATTAAGCTCTGACATTTGTCAATAGAATCTCTTTGCTATAACATCAGTCAACTTGTAATGCTTCCAGAGCCTTTACATGCAGACAGGGGCAGACATGACCACAACAGTGCCAGTGAGAGAGATTTGTCTGATTAATGTGATCTCAAGCATTTGCGATGCAACATTTACTCAAATGTGACAGCCATTTTAGTCCCCAGACCACCTTTGTCTTGTGAACATAACGAATGTTCGTGTTTGTTTCAGCCTACAAAACACTAAGGTAAATATCAAAGAAATTATACAGTTAAATAAGAAAGTAGCCAAAATAAGAACTGTAAATATTAAACAAACATTTGTTGCATAAATTCGTAACAACCTTGCCCAACCCTTGTCCGACGGCTCATCAAAATTACCGGCCCGAGTCCGACTGGAGCCAAATCATCACGACTTGCCTAAAATAAAATCTTCAAGCATATCACAATTATTTTAAACGTTTAACTTAGATAAATGCACGGTATTATGCGCACGCAATCGTTTGTTGGAGAGTGGAAGCTAAATGCGCTTTGCAGGACATGGAGGCGTCAGCGCAATCTTGCAAAAAAATTAAAATACGCCGTAATCTTTGCTCATAAAGGTAAGCGTAATATATCATTCAGAACTCTAAAGGGTCTAATTATATTTACGTGTACTCACAATATCAACAAAATGTTGTGCTTTTGTAAAAATAAAGAAAATAAACAAGATGTGCTTTCTGATGTCTCTGTGTTGAACAGGAGCGCTGTACAAAAACGAAACGAAACTCAGCGAATACTTGCCTTACAGTCAGGATAAATATATCTATTGAAAGCTTTAAATTATTACTTACTACTTTAAAACAAAAAAAAAACAAAACTTTTTTGTTATAAAATGCATTTCTCTCTTAAGGTGCGTCCAATGAGCAAACGGCAAGTCAGGATCGTCATCTTTGTGACACTGGCTCAGAAAACACTAGTTTATTAATAATTCATTCAAGTATGTCCTTATTTCCCTCCTACACATTCATGGTAATTACTTTTCCCGGAGCTTTGCAAGCTTTAGCCTATTGAACGTGGATCTCTTCTAGCAGCTGCGAAGGCACTTGCGCTCGCTGCTGCCGGTGCGGACACTAAACACGGCCACGGCAGAATAATTGTTGCAGAAACACTGTATTTTATGCTTGTTATAGATTGTGTAACGTCACATGCAGTATCGCCGGTGGCACGGTTGTCATTGCGAAAGTCACAGCCCTAGTCCTTACGCTGCCACTTGAAGTGGCCTTTTTCCATGTTTAAGTGCTATAACCAGGTCCTCTGTGCATGAAACATGAAAAGGGACAACCCAGTAGCTTTATTTTGGTAAGCCTTTCTTTGCAAGCATGTGAAAAAACGAACCGCTCAGATTTCACTCCCCCCGTGACATCGGAAGGGGATCTTACTGTAATTTCATCGCCCCTCAATCTACATGTTTTCTTGCACGGCGCCGCCATTTTGTTTTCACAAGCAACAGCGGTGTAGCAGTTCTAACGGCAAATGTTCAAGCAAAGCATGCCAACTGTTCTGTCGTTGGCTGCACAGATGAGCACAAAACACTATTTAGAGTCCCAGCTTCAGAAATCAGATTTATTGATTTATTTACTGTATATTACACTGCTGCCATGTAGATCTAATACAAACATGCAATTTCTTTCCCAGCTGTTTACCTTCACAAACATGAACGACGCTTTTGTAACCCATGTGTGTTTTTAACATAAACGTGTGTGTATTTGGCAGTTAAAGCGCAATAAGACATGAAAGAGAAGTTTTAGTTTAGTACTAACATGCCGTATGACAGACGCTTTCTGTGCGCATGCTTAAAACGCAATGATAATCAAAACCAAATGGATATTTGTTTAGGAGAGGTACGAGCTGTAAAGGCACTGCCTTATTCTGGAAAAGGGGGCGGGGAGCAGCAGCTCATTTGGATTTAAAGAGACATGCACGGAACATCGTATTTCTGCTTTCACTCAAAATAGGCCTTTTCAAAATGATATAATAAATGAGCTGTGGGGTATTTTGAGCTGAAACTTCACAGAAACTCAAATTCTGGGGACACCCGGATTACATATTTTAAAAGGGGGCATAATAGATCTCAGCAAAAGCTGAGAATTCAACTCCTTTGTTTTGTTAGATGAGCTAAATAAGTTTATTTATACAGATTCATTATGAGCCAGAGAACCTTAACGCTTTATATCATGCATAATGTAATGGTCACAAATTATGAAATAATAACAGTTTGTGAAATCAAGGAGAATTGTTTAATGAGTCACTGGGCAGAAATTCATCTCAGTAATTACTGTTGATCAAGAGAAATAATACAGCAGCTCAGATCAGATTTTAAACCCTTTTTTTTCACCAAAAAAAAAAAATAAAAATCCAGCAGTCATGGCATATTGGCACCTGTATATTTTACAATTTATAACCTATCTTTTGTTAACAAGTCATTTTAATGTTAATATGCTAATCTACTTGAGATACCAGTTAATTGTAATTGGCCTGTCTGAAAAAAATCTGATTAACACACACAACACTAAATCTATGCAGTTAATACGCAAATAAATAACATCAAATTTAACTCAAGCACCCTATTGTACATTACTGATAACAAAAATAAGGCTAAACAAAAATGTTTAAATAAAATATATTCATAATCTATATGTGACCCTGGAACTTCATTTGGACAACTTTAAAGGTGATTTTCTTAATATGTAGATTTTTTTTTTGCACCATCAGATTCCAGATATTCAAATAGTTGTATCTCGGCCAAAAATTGTCCTATCCTAACGATGTGTCACACAGGGACTTCTGGGAATGTCCTTTACTATATATATATATATATATATATATATAATTTTTTTTTTTTTTTTTTTTTTTTTTTTTACATAACATCCAAAAATTTTACAGTATTTTACATTAAAATTACATATGTTAAACCATTTAACCAAATAACAGGTTTAAAGTGTAGCATACAGTCTTTTTCTGTAAAAATTATGAGGGATAGTTCACCCAAAAATGACAATTACCCCATGATTTACTCACTGTCAAGCCATCCTAGATGTATATGATTCTCTTCTTTCAAAATTGGAGTTATATTAAAAAATGTCCTGGCCCTTCCAGGCTTTAAAATGGCAGCGAATGGCTGTTGAGATTTTGAAATCCAATAAAGTGCATCCATCCATCATAAAGAGTACTCCACATGGCTCTGAGGGGTTAATAAAGGCCTTCTGAAGTGAATCAGTGTGTTTGTATAAGAAAAATATCCTTATTTAAAACTTTATAAACTGTAATCTCTAGATTCCACTTGCTGTTGTACGCACGATCACAAGAGAGTGGCTTTTTATTCCATTTCAAACCACAGTAAGATCGATTCCTGAAATAAATAAATAAATAAAAATATCTGTAATTAGTTTTGAGCGTTGTTTGTTTTAGCTGCATCTTAATTTCAAAGCATATGATTATTGTGAAGGTACAGTATTAATTTGGCACAGAAATCTCAGGCTTCCTGTGGGCAGCCTGGTATCCTCAGGATACCTGGCTACAGCCAACTCACGAATACATCAAAGTGCTGTCACTTACCCATAATGATTTCAGCAAGTTACAAAACATCTCAGCATCATTATGAAGTCAGTTATGCCCACAGACATCCGTAGGCTTCCTAATATAGCATTAATGAGAAAACCTTGGCTAGATTATTTATTGATGAGGTCACACTCATCTGAGCAGATACATGTAGAAGTTCATAGTTAGATGTTCCATCGACTTGCTGTTGACCTTCTAGCATTTTTCATTGTGTGGCTTGTCACATCATTTTAACCTGACACTTCACCTTCAAATGAACCTCTGTCTTTATTAAAAAACCATAGCGGGATTTTGCTCCCTGTGCGCTTGGGACTACTAAAAGTTCAGGGTTTTTATTGCCACCGCACATTTGAGGCAGCGGACGCAACCTGAGAAGGGAAGTCGAGACTAGAGGGTGAATGTTTTTATGTGGAGTTTTGGGATGTTTTACAGTCCCTCTGCCCTTTTGTCTGACAGAATCATCAATCTGAATTGTGCAATTCCCTCGATGAAACATTCATGCTGGATTTCTCGAAGGCAGAATGGAGAACGCTGACCTACTGGACTGAATTTTATCGATGGCACTGGATATGTCTGTTTTTTTTTAATGCTGTTTGTTGTGTTTAATTGATGAAGACTTCCTGGCGGAGTTGTGTGGGTATTTGTTTGTTTGTGAGCGTTGCATATGTTTGTATACCTGAGATGTGGCTTGCAGTCTGAGCGGCTCGTCTCTGACTCCGCAGAAGAATGTGATTATGTTTTTCTGGCCTGCAGGGCGTCTGCAGGAGGTTAATCCGCTCAAACACAGAGAAATCTCAGGCCTCAAACCACAGCACTTCTCTGACAGCTTTTGAGTGGAGATAGAATGACTGTGCATGCATATGAAACAGTACTGAGAGGCAGCTTTGAAATGAGCTAAACAACAGTGAAGCTACCCTTCTGAAAACAAAATCAGTAGCACTACAAGCTACTTACACTGTAGTTCAGAAGTTAGTAAAACTAATATTCTGTAATGTTTTTCTAATTTACAATAACTGTTTTCTGTTGGAATACATGTTAAAATATAATTTATTTCTGTGATTGCAAAGCTGAGTTCTTAGCGGCCATTACTGCAGTCTGGTGTCTCATGATCCTTCAGAAGTCATTCTAATATGCTGATTTGCTGCTCAGGAAACATGTATTAATATTAGAAAACAGGTGGTTTAGGGTATGTTCACGTCATGTTTGGTTAGATTAAAACGAACTCTGGTGCAATTGTTCTGTTAGTGCGGTTCAGTTGAGTGTGAGTGCTACCATCTGAACCCCGGTGCGCACCAAACAAGCGGACTGAGACCGTTAAAAAGATGGGTCTCGGTCTGCTTCCAAATGAACTCTGGCGCGGTTCGAATGAAATATGAACATGGACCAAATACTTTTAAACAAAACAAAAAACAGAACGTAAAGACAAGATGTGATGCTATGCGTCATTTCACAAAGGGAAAGTGGTGTATGTAAACAAACATGGAGCAATGATTAGGTAAAGTGGCTTTTATTTATCTATTTATTTATTTATGATGTAAAATGTTATGTGATGCGACTCCGACAAAAAAAGAAAAGAAAAAAAATTATGATTTTTTTCATGATATTTGTTTAAAATATTTATTTATTTATTTAATATTATGGATAAAATGTAAAATGTCACGTGGTGAGACTGTCAAAAAAAGAATGCATTTTTCATGATATTTGTTACAAATATTTTTGTTTATTTGTTTATAAATACAGATCAAATTTAAATATTAGATTATTTGATATTTTTACGACAACCCAAGGCTAGTTCATGCTGTAAAATGTCATGTGGTGCAACTCTGGAAAAAAAAAGATTGAATTTTTCATGATATTTGTTTAAAATACTGTATTGATCTTTATCTATTTATTTAGAAATACACATCAAATTTAAATATTATATTTTATATTTTTATGACAATGCAAGGCTAGTTCAGGCTGTAAAATGTCATGTGGTGCGACTGAAAAAATATTGAATGAATCAATGAATGAATTATGATGAATTATTGATGAATTATTGATATTTGTTTAATATTGTGTTTTAAATTTATTTATTTATTTATAAATACAGATCAAATTAAATATTAGATGATTTGATATTTTATGACAATGCAAGGCTAGTTCAGGTTGTAAAATGTCATGTGGTGTGACTCCAGAAAAAAAAAAAAAAGAATTAATATCTCATGCCGTTTATTTATTCATTTATTTAATATTAAGAATACATATCAAATTTAAATATTAGATGATTTGATATTTTTGCAAGGCTAATTCAGGTTGTAAAATCCAGGGGAAAAAAAGAATAAATATTTCATGATATTTGTTTAAAATATTTACCTGGCCTCGTTCGTTCGTTCATTCGTTCGTTCATTCATTTTCTTTTGAAAATAATGAAAATGTGTAAATTTTTTACTGTATGGTTACATCACTTGACATATTTTTCAGTGATTAAATTTAAAGGTTCGGTATCTTTAGGTTTGCCAAGCGGACCAGGACCAAATATATCATTTTCCTTTTTGGTGCGGACCAAATAGACCAAATGAACCAAACGAACCGAACTACAGGTGTGAACACACCCTTAAAAATCGCTCAAGAAACATTTCTTAATCTTAAGAACAGGTGTGCTGCATAATATTTGTTTATGAATCCATGATACATTATTTCATGTTTTTTCTTTCTACTTGAATAGAAGATTCAAAAGGACAACATTTATTTAAAATATAAATCTAATATAAAGGTCTTTACATTTTTACTGACTTTTTTGTTGCATCTTTATATATCCTTGCTAAATAAAAGTGTTAAAAAACAAACAAATGAACAAAAGAAGTCTTACTGACCCTAAACTTTTAAACAGTAGCATGTAATTGTAGCTATTCACAGTGAAGTTTATTCACAAGTTTTAGCTCATTATTTATTATATCAGCAGGATTCATCTGGCATAAAATGTGATTGCTTTATGTGATTTATGTTACGAGTTTATGGTCACCAAATATGTTTTTTCTGAGGTAAATGTGATGCTATGCAACATATTGTTTACAAGCTGCTATACTGATGTCTTTCCACGGTTGAAACACTGAATAAGCAATTACGCGAGATAGGATACGGATTTCGCCAAGTTGTACTGTCTGAATACTGTAAAAAAAAAATGGACAGAATTTTAAATCTGAGAGGTAACAAAGCACAAGACTGATTGCAATTTATTGGATGAGAGGTTCGCTACAATGTTCCCTTCATTATCTGAAAACAGGTTAGACTAATCGATTCTTGACATCTAAGAATCAATATCATTTCATAAAAATGAGAATCGATTAAAACCGAGAAATCAATATTTTTTTACCCAGTCCTACTGAATGCATTGTTTTAATTATAAAATGCATGCTCATTTGTTACTGCATGGCTTTATCCCAGCATAGAGCAGTAGAGCAAACACAGAAGGTCTGTATTTTAGTAAACGCTTCTAATAGCTGGCCAACCGTGACAGAGGTTTGGATGTGCGGGCCGGCCTGCTCACAGTGTTCTAACTAATAAACAAAAATAGGGAGGGAGAGAGAGAAGAAATGCATCAGTGGTGCTGTGGATTTTGTGTGCATCATATTTAAAGATACGGCTTGCCCAAAAACAACTTATTTTTGCCAAGGCAACGATTTTTCCTATTGATTTTTCCTTGTCGTATAACTTCAGAAGACTTCGATTACAGTGCTCAAATCTCATGGACTACTTTATAGGGTTTTTTTGTGGAGGGAAAAGTGGAAATATGCTCTAGACAGAAGTAGAAAAACAGATTAAAGTTAGTACGGTGTGAAAATGTGAAGTTTCAAAAGAGCAATGGGGTGAGAAAGTGAGCCGTGATGGGACGTGCAGCAAACTGCAGGAGAAATCTAAATCTGGAGGAGCAAAGAGGTTCTAACAGGATTCCCAGCAGGAAAACAATACCTCCAAAATCTCTGGAGATCTTCCTGATGGCGCAGAAGGGAATAAAGCCTCCCAGAGACAGAAGATACAATTCTGACTTCTGCTGTCGAAAAACGGCTCCCTCAAAAGCAACTCGTGACTTTGAAAATGACGTTTTGTAGTAGAATCAAAAGCAGTGTTAAAAATAACTGGTGAATTAGTGGTTTAATGGACTCCCAAAAGGAGGCATCCGTACCGCTGTGTTGCTGAATCCTGCAGAGCTCCTATGGGGCTTGAAGCTCGACTGGGTGTGCGAGTTGGTGAGAAAATGGTTTGACATTTGTCATATATGTGAGTTTCTTCTCCTTTGAGCATGTGCAGATCCTTATAGCTTTCACTATAGATGAGTGTAAAGAACTGCAGTACAATGTGATTATCACTGAAATTATAAACAGTCAGCTAGATATTAATGTTTCAGGTTTTTTTTCCTTTTACAATTTTTGCAATTTTATCTATTTTCACATTTGCTTGTTTGTTTTGACCAAACAGAGAGAAACTGTATATTGTATACAAATGTATACGCAATTTACAGTTATAGGATAGTTGACCTGAAAGTTAAATTTCATTTACTCACTCACAAGTCGTTCTAAGTCATAGGACTTTTATTTATCTTTATGTCCCTCCATTGAAAGCCCATTCCACCAAAACTTCAGTAAGTTCGTAACGGAAGCTCATATGTTTTTACTTGACACATGAAAATAAATGAGAGGGATAAGGTTTCAAGCTTCCGTTTACCATTTTCGATTTGCTACATGTTTATATGTGAATAAAAACCTAAAATTAAAGTGTTTGTGCATTTTCAGAAGACTTCTACACTTGATTCATGAGGATTTCTTTTACAATCTTTCTATGAACCTTTTGAAGCATCAAAATTTTGGTGGAATTTACTTTTAATGAAGGATTTAAAAATCTCTCAGGTTTTATTGAACATATCTTCATTTTTGTTTTTTTTTGTTTTTTTTTTATAATGCATGTCAATTTTATTTCTCTCTCTCTCTCTTTTTTTTTTTTGTAATGACAGAAGGCTGAGTTAATGTTTATTTTTAGGTTATTGAAATTATAAACAGTTGGCTAGGTTTGCTAAAACTTTTTAGCTCACGTTAAGAAATAGTTCACCCAAAAATGAAAATTTTGTCATCCTTTACTCACCCTCAAACCTGTATAAGTTTCTTTCTAATATTGAACACAAAAGAAGATATTCCGAAGAATCTTTTCCCCCATTGACTTCCGTAGTAGGGAAAGAAATACTGTGGAAGTCAATAGGGAGCATCAACTGTTTGATTATAAGCATTCTTCAAAATATCTTCTTGTATGTTCAACATAAGAAAGACAATCATATTTGGATCATATTGCAGATTTGGAATGACATGAGGGTAAATGATGACAAATTTTTCATTTTTTGGTGAACTATCCCTTTAAGCATTTTAATAGCTAAAAAATATCCTGTTTATTGGCTTTATTTGTTGAAAACACAGATAAGCCAAATGGCAAGGCATAATCAAAGTCAAAGTCAAAGTCAAAGTCAAAGTCAACTTTATTGTCAAATCTGCCGTATGTACCGGACATACAGAGAATTGAAATTTCGTTACTCTCAGACCCTAGGTGCATACACGTAACATTAAATACAAGGTAGAATTAGAAATGCAAATAAATACAATTATACATATGTATATATAAAATAAAAATATGGTGCAAAAAGAGCTTATGAGTGTAATAAAGTGACATAGTAATAACAGACAAAAGTCTTTAGAGGTAGTCTGAGGGTAGTAAGTGGGTAGTAAGAGGTAGTTAGCAGAGCACCAATACTACACAAATTGACTGGTGCCAGTCGGTGGGTGTGTGTGTAAGTGTTAGTGCGTGAGTGTTTTGTGTGTGTGTGTGTGTGTCACAGTTCAGGAAGTTCGTAGGGCAGAAGAAGGGAGTGGGGGCAGAGCCGGGAGAGAGTTTAGCTTCCTGACAGCCTGATGGGTGAAGCTGTCCTTCAGTCTGCTGGTCCTGGCCTGGAGACTCCGCAGTCTCCTCCCTGATGGCAGCAGGCTGAAAAAGCTTTGCATAGGGTGGGAGGGATCAGCTGCTATGAGAGGGCTTTTTTGGTGAGACGGGTGGAGATTGGAGATTTTTCTTTAACTTCTAACTTTTCTCTAACTTCATGGACTTTTTTTCAGTCTACAAATAAAAAATTCTCTTAATTATAGTTATTTATTTATTTATTTATTTATTTATTTGTTTATTTTATAGAAACCTCGGTTGCTGTTGTACATCCGAGGACTGTCATCAAAACATATTTCTTATGTATTATTCCCGTGCTTGTTTTTATGAAACAGAGGCACATGATATTTATTGCACAATTTAAGTAAATTTAAAGTTTAATTTGACACATCAGTCTTAAAAGCTACAAGTAAGGCTCGGTTAAAAAAAAATACAGATTTCTTGATTTTAATCAATTCTTGTTTTTACAAAACAATATCAGTTCTTAAATCCCAAGAATCAGCTGTTTTCAGTTAATGAAGGGAACGTTGTAGCGCGCATCCTATCCAATAAATCACAATAAGCTTTGTGCTTTGTTACTTTTGATATGAAACAAAGTCTCAGATTTCAAACTCTGTCTTTTTTACAATATTTAAATAATAAATGCCGTTTTAGTACTGTTTAATGTGGAGTGACAGATCGCTGTAGCACCTCAGTTCAAAGAAAATGAATAATCATCTGAAAGTATGTTAAAAGAAAGAGTGCAACTTCCCGAAATCTGTATCCTATCTAATTTAATCGCTCATTCACTGTTTTAACCATGGAAAGACGTCAGCTTAACAGCTTGTAAACAATATGTCACATAACGTCACATTTACCTCAGAAAAAAACATATTCAGTGACCAAAAACTCGTTAGTTAAAAAAAAAAAGAATTTTAAAGAGGAACGTTTTGGAAAATATATGCACCATGTAACATATTCAATAAATTTTAACTGTTCTTCAGTGTTTAATTTATGTTTGAATAAATCTTTTTTTATGACAGCAACCATTTAAATGTTTATATTTCAAAAATGAATGAGAGTTTAAATATAATTATGTAATTGTAGCTTCATTATTATAAAAACGTCATTGAGCATAATTTAAGCGTTTCAATATTACAGTAATTTAGAACCAAGTGACTCTCATGTATATTTTACAGCATCAGTTGAGAGATTTTATGTACTGTACCTGATATATAGCCAAAATCATTGCTATCGAATCCGAAATCGGATCAAATCGCAAGCTTGTGAATCAGAATTGAATCAAATTGTGACAAATATGTCAAAACCCAGCCCTAGCTATAACCATAAGTTGCAGCTGTGTTATAACATTCATATGCTGATTAAAATAATGTAACCATGAAGTATGGCTTCCCATACAGTATGTGTGGAAAGAGTCAAACATAGCAATGCTCACTTTCACATGGAACCCGCCCAAGATCTTTTAGTGTGTTTTTAGGTGCAAAACCCTAAACGGATCCTCCCCTGTGCTAGAAGACCTTTAAGAAAATGCCAGAGATTCACAGTAGCAGACATTACATTAATGCAAAGTGAACTCTTGCTTCAGGCCCAGACGCTCCCTCCTCTTACCTGTGTGTGTGTGTTTGTGTCTGTTTGTGTGTCTTCTGGCTGTTTGTAAGTGCCACTGTGTATCTGTCTATCAGTATACAAATCTGATTTAGCATTGCACCACTTTGCCTAATAGTGGGCATAACTCTAGGTGGCAAGACAGAGTCCGCCCTGACCTTTAAAACTTTATTGGCTTGGCGCAGTCTGGCAGGACACAGGCGACTTTTATTTACGGAGCGTCTCGTCTCGTGTGACGGCAAGCCGTTATCCGCAGGGAACTTCTCAGTGTGTTACAATGGCTGCGACACTTTATTGCATTAGAACGCCTTCAATTTATGTTAGACTCTCGTGACACGGGCCGTCCGAGTGCCAATCGCAGTCTATGGGAGAACAAGCTGGGCAAAGCAGATAAGCTTAGAGCGCGACAAGAGGCCGTTAGCGCAGACAAGAAATGTGGATCAGAGTGTATGTCAAATCCACGGATTAAACAACATTGTAAATATCATCAAAAGTCTTGACGGTTTAATAAACGCTGGTGTGTGTGAAGTTTGTGAAGATTAGAGACACATAAGTCACCGTTTTATCTTGTTCATCTGTTCTTTTAGTGATACAAGTTTTGACTTCATAGCATGGACTTGATTTGTTAATATTTAATGTTTGTTGCTGAGGTAAACATCACTTTAAACTTGATTTGAGGAATACCCTTACCTTAAATATTAAACTTTGTTTATTACATCATAAATGCACTTCATGTGTACAGTGACTCAAATACATCTCTTCGATGATTTATGTAGTTAATTTCGGTATTAACATATTTTTTGGGAAGCTTGAAGGCAAAAATGTCACGATGAAAGGAAAAAAAAGTCTTATTAAAACAAAGAAATAAGGAAAAAACATATTAAGTAGTTTTGCATAATCTTATATTACTCCTTAGAAAAATAAACAGAGAAGAGCTTCACTGCTTATTGATGTTTTAAAAACGTTTGTCCACCAAATCATAGTTATGTTTTTAAAATTAATTATAAAGCAGGAAATTATATTATAGAAAATACTTGTAATTCTATTACATTTATTATATAATATGATACATAACTTTATATATTATATTATATTATATTATATTATATTACTAATAAAATAAAAATGAATATTTCATGATACTTGTTAAAAATATTTACCTTTATTTGTATTTATTTCTTTATTTACTTTTATTTATTTTATATGTTTTTGAAAATAATTGTAATATGTTTATTTTTAGTTCATGGTTACACCACTTGACATTTTTACAGTGATAAAATTGAAATGTTTCATCAATATGCTATAAATATCTTTCAGCAACATAAATGAAACCAGGATGAATATGAATTTTACATGGTTTGGTATTTTTATGACAATGCAAGGCTAATTAAGGCTGTAAAATGTCATGTGGTGTGACTCAAAAAGAAGAAAAAAGGAAATAAATAAATTTTTAATGATTTTTGCTACAAATATTTTTTAAATATTTTTATTAATTTTATTTATTTTTTGAAAATAATGAAAAAATGTTACATTTTACTTACTGGATACATCACTTGTATCCAGTAAGTATTTTACAGTGAAAATTTTTTAATTTACACATTTGATCAAAATGGTATAAATGTCTTTCGACACTATAAATGAAACCAGGATGAATATGAATATTACATGTTTGATATTTTTATGACAATGCAAGGCTAATTAAGGCTGTAAAATGACATGTGGTGTGACTGAGTAAAAGAAGAAAAAATAATTAATATTTCATGATATTTGTTACAAATATTTCATTTTATTTTTTAATCATTTTTATTTATTTATTTTTTGAAAATAATGAAAATATGTAAATTTTTATTTACTGGTTACACCACTTGACATTTTTACAGTGATTACATTTAAACATTTGATCAAAATAGTGTAAATAGCTTTTAACGCTATAAATGAAACCAGCATGAATTTGAATATTACATGATTTTTATGACAATGCAAGGCTAGTTCAAATATTTCATGATATTTGTTTCAAATAAACGTATTTATTTATTTATTGTATTTCTTTTGAAAATAATGTAAATATGTTAATTTTTACTTCATGGTTACACCACTTGACATTTTTACAGTGATAAAATTTAAACGTTTGATCAAAATGGTAAAAATATCTTTCAACACTATAAAAGAAACCAACATGAATACAAAGAGTACAATTTTAAGAACTTGGCACATGTGTTTTGAACCCTTTTTCTTTTTCTTTTTGTTAAAATAGATGCTCTTATTTGTCATTGACCTTAGAAAATGCATAGCAAGGCTCGTGCACACATCTATAGCACCCTAGCATCACGGTGGTGTAAGTTTTGCAGGGAAAAGACCTCCAAATGAATGTTTACCAGCATGCAATGCCTGTCTTGTATGAAAGGCGTGCTAATCGGCTGGACTGTTACAAATACGTAAGGTGCTGGATGATAGTAATAATAATAATGGTTCAGTAATTTGTCAACAATAATTTAATGTTCCAAATTGTTTCTTTGCAAGGTAGCACCATCTTTGGCTTCCTGGTGTGCAACTGTGTAAAATCAATTGGGCAGCATTTTTCAACTTAGCTCAGTGTGAGACCCATCTGCGCGATGGTACGAGAAGTTCTTTCTTTTTTCAAAACACTTTCTCTATAGTCTCATTTTTCAATTGAGTCCTTTGTTCTAAAGTAGAGTGTAATAAGAAAAGGCATCAGTGTGGCCTGGCATCAAGAATCCAATAAAATGGGCTGATTTTATTGACGGGTGCCCGTAGAGACTGACTGAGAGACAGAATAAAGTGAGGGCAAAGGTCATCCCAGTGCAAATGGCCATCGTTGCACCCGCTGCTCTTCTCATCCAAAAGAGAGAATTGCCTCTTCTCAAAAAAAAAATAAAAAATAAGTTTAGTGGACTGTCTTTCTAAAGTAAGTAAGTTGACAGAATAGGCTGCTGCTGATGAATATGAATAAGAATTATGAATATGCAATATAATGTGGCTTGATAGTTGGTAGTTTGATAGCTTGATAGTTTAACCAGAGGTTGTAAGTTCCATCCCAAAAAGGCTGATACCACTGTTGTGGTGATGTGGTTTAGTGGTTAAATTCCAGGGCTGGTAACTTTAAAAGATTCTTGTTCTTTTGTTCCTTGAATGAAAGCAAAAAATTTACCAATAGCTTGATGAGCACAGTTTTCTTTGTTGTGTTCAGTGTTATTTTAGTAGTACTATTCATATACTATTTTAGTAGCGTTTTATTATAACTATTTTAATATTTTAAATTAGTTTTTATTTTATATTCATTTTAATATATGATTTTTTTTTATATCTTTATATTGGTTTTGTTCAATTTTATGTGCTGTTTTTCATTGTATTTGTTTTTTTCTTAATTTTTTCAGATTTAGTACATTTAGTACTCAACCTATTTTATTTCAGTTTTTAGAAGTTAAAGTATTGAAGTTGGTAAAAATCTTGGTATAAATAAAGATTATTCGAGTACAGTATGTATACAATAAAATACTATTTCAGTCTTTCTTACAAATTAAATGTTTAATTCAGTGTGTTGTTTCTTTGTAATTATTTGAAAATTATGTAAATTACTTCAAAATTAATTTAATTAAAATTAAATTAACATTTCATGATATTTGTTAGAAATATTTATTTTTATTTTAATTATTTATTTGTATTTTTAGTTAAATTAATTAATTTATTTATTTATTGAAAATAATGAAAATATGTTCATTTTCACTTACTAGTTATACCACTTGACATTTTTACAGTGATTAAATTTAAATGTTTGATCAAAATGGTATAAATATCTTTCAACACTATAAATGAAACCAGTAATATGAATATTACATGATTTGGTATTTTTATGACAATGCAAGGCTAGTGCAGGCTGAAAAATGTCATGCAGGGTGACTCCAAAAAATAAATAAATAAATAAAAATAAAAAAAAAAATCTTGATATTTGTTACAAATATTTAACTTTATTTTTTATTTAATTTTTATTAGTTGTATTTTTTTTTTTTTTTTTTTTTAACAATTAAAATATATTCATTTTTACTTACTGGTTACACCACTTGACATTTTTATTTATATAAAAATTGCTTTATAAATTGCTTCAAAGTAAATCCTGCACCAGATTTTTTGCCAATAAATTCACATTTCAAGTTTTTATTCCAATATTTATGCTTTCATCAGAAATATCTTAATTTGTGTTTTGAAGATAAATTAAGGTCCTAATGAGGGTGAGTAATTATTGACAATGTTTTGGGCAAACTGTACCTTTAAAGGAAAGCGATATTTTAATAAACAAATTTAGCAAATTTTGTGTACAAATAAGTCAACAGTAGACCTTTTTAGCTGCTCTCTAGCATAAAAATGGCCTCAAACGAACGTTGACCAATAGACGACAACATTTTGATCATTTTTCAATAGTCTTCAGCAACAAGTAGCATAGGATAGGACTGTCCCTTTTATTTTGTGGCAACATCACATGAAAGTCATTCCATCTGTCCTTGTTGTGTGGCTATGAATTAAGATTCTGTTCTGCTCCGATTTATATCTGCTCAACATGGTGCAGTAGAGCAGGAAGAGAGGAGTTAAGCACGTATATCAGCCTGTGCCTGCTTTATCAACTAAATTACACTGCCTATCAGGCCTCGCATTTGATTAGCTCCTCTTTAAATGATCCCTGGAAGGATTTCTCACTAGATGTGAATTGAGCTCTTCACAAGTAAAGATTCTTAAACCAATCACGACGGCTTTCGGTGCCTGCTTGTAGAGGTGATTTATGGGTACTTACACTGCTGTTCGGCCTTTTGTTTTATCGCCCTTATACAGAGACGTTCGTCGTGGTTATCTGATCTGACAGTTATTGTTTTCCGGTTTTGTCCACTTTCAAAGGCAGGCTGACTTTAATAGCAGATACATATGTCAGGAGGTTCATAAGCTCTGTTTCAAAACGTAGTGAGCTGCCTTGCTGTCTACTGCCTACATAAGAGCATTCTAAATTCTAATATTGTGCTCAAATATTTGTTCTTACACTTACCAAGGCTTAATTTATTTGATTGCAAATATTACTGCCACTATTTTAGAATAATTTACAGAAAGTGTTTTCTGTTTTAATATTTTAAAATGCAGTTTATTCCAGTAGTCTATATATGCATATCAGGGGCATATTAGAAGTAGCACAAGTGTATTTGTAGAAATAACCAACAATACATTGTATGTGTCAAAATTATCAATTTTTCTTTTATGCCAAAAATCATTAAGATTTAAAGATCAAGATATTTTGTACATTTCCTACCGTAAATATATCAAAACTTCATTTTTGATTAGTAATATGCATTGCTAAGAACTTCATTTTGGACAACTTAAAAGGTGATTTTCTCAATAATTTATTTATTTATTTATTTTTTTTTTTTGCATTTTTTTTGCAGACTCCAGATATTTAAATAGCTGTATCTCGGCCAAGTAATGTCCTATTCTAACAAACCATTCATCAGTGGAAAGCTTATTAAAGCTTATACATTTAAAAAAAAAAAAAAGACCCTTATGACTGGTTTTGTGGTCCAGGATCACATATAATGACTTTATGTCAAAATAAGTCTTAAAATGACCTGAAAACATAATCTGTGAGAGTTTTTAGTGAGTAATCAGCTTTTTAAAATTTAAAGTAAATCTCCATGTCTGTGACCAATATTTAGCAAGCTTTGATTATTGATGAATTGATGAACTAATTAATTGCACTTTTTTTTAATTAATCACAATTAATTCCATCTAACATGGAAGTTTTTAAATGTACTTTTATATTACAATAATTTCACATTCAATCTTCAAATTAATTTAGAAACCACATAGAGACAGTATATTTTTAATATTGTTTAATGGCATCTTTTTTAAGACTGAAGGCGAGTATCACTGATACCAATACTACTGATGTCTCTAGGAAATTGTTCTTTTTTTCCTAATATTTAACCAATTACTATAGCCATTTAACATGATGGTATACTTAGAACTTAGACTTAGAACAACTTCTAATTTAAATGGACTTAAAACAATCTTCACATAAACCCATTACTTACCTGTGTCCTTCAGCAAGTAGGAAATATACCAAATTTAAAGGAGAAGTCCACTTCCAGAACAAAAATTTACAGATAATGTACTCACCCCCTTGTCATCCAAGATGTTCATGTCTTTCTTTATTCAGTCATAAAGAAATAGTTTTTTGAGGATAACATTTCTGCATTTTTCTCCATATAGTGGACTGATATGGTGCCCCGAGTTTGAACTTCCAAAATGCAGTTTAAATGCGGCTTCAAACGATCCCAAATGCAGTTGTAAATGATCCCAGCCGAGAAAGAAGGGTCTTATCTAGCGAAACGATCGGTTATTTTAATGTATATACTTTTCAATGTCAGACACTCGTCTTGTCTTACTCTGCCTGAACTGTTTTTTTTTCTGGTTCATGACAGTTAGGGTAAAATCGTCTTATGTCGCTGTTTTACCTTTTTTGTTAAGGTGTTAAGGTGTGTTTGATCTTCTTTGCATGTTCACTTTGCAAAAACTGGGTTGGTACTTCTGCAACAATGCAGGATGATTTTAAAAAGATTTTTGAAGTTTAGGGAGAAAGTAAGATTGGAGCTTTTCGACATATCCTAACTGTCTTGCAACGGAATACACAGTTCAGGCAGAAATGAGTTCAGAAATGAGTTCAGGCAGAGCAAGGCAAGATGAGCATTTGAGATTAAAAAGTATTTAACTTGTATTTTTTTAATGAAAATAACTGATTGTTTTGCTAGATAAGACCCTTCTTCCTCGGCTGGGATCATTTACAACCGCATTTGGGATCATTTGAAGCCGCATTTAAACTGCATTTTGAAAGTTCAAACTGGGGGCATCATACCAGTCCATTATATGGAGAAAAATCCTGAAATGTTTTCCTCAAAACACATAATTTCTTTACGACTGAAGAAAGAATGACATGAACATCTTGGATGACAAGGGGGTGAGTACATTATCTATACATTTTTGTTCAAGAAGTGGACTTCTCCTTTAAATAAAGTGGTCGTAAAGACGTTCTGCATCTAAATAAATGACAGAAGTAGCAGTTTTGAGTAGAGTGGCCAACCCCATCCTCATTTCAGATGACTGATGCATATGTATACTGGATGTGAATATATATGCACGTTTCGACTTTGCCCATCACTATGGAAAGCATTGTCAATCTAGAAAAGAGCTTAGTAAACACTGATTTTGACCCAAAACAATGTTGTGTTCCAAATATTGAAACGTTTTAAAGGTAAAAATGGTCTTAGTAAAGGTTCTGTAGGAGAAGCTTGATCAGATGGGTTCTCCTTAAAAGTCAGCAACTTCAGACTCCATTCGTCTTTTTCATTGCTGGTATTCACAGCTGGTTAATGGGTGATGCATGGGCTGACATTTGGAGAATGTGTGTGTGTGCATGTGTGTTCTGCTGCCTGACTGCTCCACTAGATTGGTTTTAAATTGAGAATGTGTGACACTCATTACACGAGGGTGGGGCCGTGTTCTCGTTCGCCCTCAGCTCTACTGCCCTGCAATGCTGAGAATGGCTTTCTTGAATAACAAATGCAGCATATGTTTATGAATAAGTCAGAGATTTCTTGATTTTTTATTTTTTTTCCCCTTCTCCATTAAAACAGAACATGCCACATGTTCCACCAGGAAAATATAAAGGTCAAAAACAAATAACTGACCTTTGTTTTGCATGGGAAAGGACTAAGATGGGCCTAATTTTCCCCTCCTCTCACTATCATTGCTCTGTCCTTGTCACGCTTCTGTCTCCGGCTATTAAAGTGAAGTTAGCAAGCTGTGTTGTCACCATGGGTTGCTGCAAGAGCATGCTGTGTTTTTTTTCCTGAAAGGCAGCATAAAACATAAAACATTTTAAGTTTCACGCAACCTGCTGCTTTAATTTTTTTTCTTTTGTCCTGATGTTTATCCTTAGATGCCTTAAATTGACCTGATTTTTACATGTTTCTAGTAGTAAAACTCACTGACCCAGTGCTAAGGTGTAAATCCCTCTTTCATTGTAGGTCTGTGGGATATTTTTAATCTATTTTCTCATCCAGTAGGTGAAAACCATTATAGTAGCACGTTTGTGATCATTTATGTCCATATCGCAAATGATGGAGGCTTCGTTATGTGCTGAAGCTTAATATTTAGGGTTAAGGGTTTGTAATATTAATAACGGACCTTGCTAAGTATTGCATCAGCAGACTTTAATAACTTTCCCTCAGCGTTGTACTTATTCTTGATTTTGTTTTAACTGTGGATCAACCAGAATAGCAGCTTTGCGCTGTCAGTTCCGTCCTCTGTGCTTTCTAACGACTGTCACGAGGAGGACAGAATTACCCGGCAGCGTCCGCGAGAAGCGCTAAATCCCTGGGCTGTAATTACCCCCTCTGCTGATTTATGGACGCCTCCTCTACATCCAAGTGTCGACCCCTCTCAGGTCTGCACCCAAAGGTCAGAGTAAATCAAGCCCTGTGGTCCCAGACCCTGGGCTCATACGGACACACGAGTCTGGAGTGGGTCTGTGACATGGTTTTGAGCTACTGATGGATTTATTATACAGGTTTAGCCTTAAACTGCCATCCTCCTGCTGAGAGAGAGATGCTTTATACAGGATGAGCGCTGTCAGGGGACCGAGTCTGCCGAGGGCCCGTGTTGCAAATTGCCTTGGATTGAGAGGAATCAAGCATTAGATTTTTCAGGCAATTAAAATAAACGTTTAGTGTTAAATTAAGGTTGACTTTACCTTTCATAGAATCGTGCTCGTTTAATTAAATAGTAAACTGTTGAATGCACATCATCTCTTTAGAAATAGTATATATAGTTTCTAACACTATTGTCAATAATTAACAGTTACTTTGAGCTCATTATTTGTCAAATTGCTTTAACTGGAAATAGAATTGATGCTAACTGTTTTTTTTTTTCATGTAAATTTATATACATTTATAAGCTATTGCTTTCTCAGCCTATACCCTATAGGGTAATGTACTAAAAAAAGTAAAATAAAAATACTTTTTTGTTTTTATATTACAAAATTTTAAAAAGTATAGAAATAAAAATTTATAAAACGGTGCTCTTCTGCTGCTTCGACTTTTTCTTCAAGTTCAGCTTCAACTTTTTCTTCAACTTCTGCTTCGACGACTTCTTATTTCTGCTTCTTCGAGTTTTCTTAGACTTCTGCTTGTACTTTTTCTTCGACTCTTGCTTCTTTTTCTTCGACTTTTGCTTCCTTGACTTCGACTTTTTCTTCGACTTCTGCTTCTTTAACTTGTCTTTGACTTCTGCTTCTACTACTTCTTATTTCTGCTTCTTTGACTTTTTCTTTAATTTCTGCTTCTTTAGCTTTTTCGATTGCTGCATCTATGACTTCTCATTTCTTCTTCTTCGACCTTTCTTTGTCTTCTGCTTCTTTGACTTTTTTGACTTCTGATTCTTTGACCTCCTCTCATTTCTGCTTCTTCAACTTTTTTTGACTTTGACTTCTTCGACCTTTTCTTGAAGTTTAGCTTCATCAACTTGTTCATTGACTTCTGCTTCTTCTACTTTTTCTTCGACTTCTGCTTCGAGTTTTTCTTCAACTTCTGATTATTTGACTTCTTTGTCTTTTTCTTCGAGTTCAGCTTCTTCAGCTTGTTCTTCAACATTTGCTCCTTCGACTTTTTTGACTTCTGCTTTTACGACTTCTCATTTCTGTTTCTTCGACTTTTTCTTCAACTTCTGCTTCTTCAACTTTTTCTTCAACTTCTGCTTCTTCAACATTTTTCGACTTCTGCTTCTTCATCGTCTTCTCATTTCTGCTTCTTCGACTTTTTTTCAACTTCTGATTATTTGACTTCTTCGACTTTTTTTCGACTTCTGATTATTTGACTTCTTCGACTTTTTTTTGAAGTTCAGCTTCTTCAACTTGTTCATTGACTTCTGCTTCTTTGACTTTTTCTTCGACTTCTGCTTCTACGACTTCTCATTTCTGCTTCTTCTACTTTTCCTTTGACTTCTGCTTCAAGTTTTTCTTCAGCTTCTAATTCTTTGACCTCTTTGTCTTTTTCTTTGAGTTCAGCTTCTTCAGCTTGTTTCCTGACTTTTGCTCCTTTGACTTTTTTGACTTCTACTTCTACGACTTCTCATTTCTGCTTCTTCTACTTTTTCTTCAACTTCTGCTTCGACTTTTTCTTCAACTTTTGCTTCTTCGACTTTTTCTCCAACTTCTGCTTTTTTGATTTTTTTTGACTTCTGTTTCTTCTTCATCTTCTTATTTCTGCTTCTTTGACTTCTTCGACTTTTTCTATACATTTATAAGATATTGCATTCTCACCCTGTACCCTCTAGGGTGATGTACTAAAAAAATAAAAATAAAAATACATTTTTATATATTTTTATATTACATTTTATAAAAGTATAGAAATGTTTTACATTTTAAAAAGTATAGAAAAGTATACAATAATTTTTACCCCCCCCCCCAAATAAAAATATACTTTTTTTTATTTAGTATTTTTTTATTATTACTATTCAAATTGAAATACAAATAAAGTTTAATATATTCTCACTGAAATATTTTGTGATTATTTCTTTACTATTAAAACTGCTAAAGGTATTCTACTAAAATGTCTCTTGTGAGTTGTGAAAAAAAGATGTGAAAAGAGCTGTCTATAAAACCAAATAAAAAGGACTCAAGAGCACTATTCAATGATGTTGTATAATTTTGTTATAATGTCAACAGAGCCATAGAAGATATATCAGAATTGTTTTCTATTACGCCTATCAACCATAATCTTAATTTTCTCTTTTAACTGGAGATTACATCTTCATCTCTACAGGAATGAAGGGGTGTTACAAAGATCAGTGTGTGTATCCCCATATAGATGGTGACCTGTTTCTGTAAACCCTCTTCAGAAAAAAAGGTTTGCTTCTTGAAGAGATGCTGGTAGATTCATATATGACCTTCTTCAATATTTAAAGAAGGGAAATGAGATGTGCTGAGTGCTGATGGCCATATAGGCCTTTCCTCCTTCACCTTCTAATGCCATTGGTTAGCCCTGGTTAGATGCTTTACGGTCAAGACTGACTGCCTCCAAATGCCTATGCAATTTAAAGTCATTGCCATTGCAGATTGTAAGATGAATGTGTTTTATTACAGATACATTCGACATTGGAATCATATTCTGTTGCTTGTAGCATTTATTTCATATTTTTATTGACATTTTATTGATATTGTTATATTGTTTTTTGTAACTTTTTTCCTCATTGGTTTAATTTCTTCCATTACTTGTAATTTGTATTTTATATTACTGAATGTTTGAAACAAGCAGAGAAATACTTGGACTATATGCCATTGATTTAAATTGTATTTAATATTTCTATTTAGTCTTTTCAGTATTGTATCTTTTTTTGCTGTGATATCAAAATTAATATTAAGAAGCATTCTTAACTACTGATAATTTGGTATCCTAACAATTCTACATGCATTCATTTTTTCTAAACAGGATTCGTTAAACTACTGCATCATAAATTTGAGAATTCTGCTGTTACTGTACAACTAAAGGACTAGTTTCCAAAGCATTGCGTGCAACACAGACAAAGACAGGAACTCCGTTCGCCATACGATGCATCTGTGAGCTTGTATGTGCCCCATGGGACATTCTGTAAATAAAGCTTTACAGCCTCCATTAAAGATTCATCAAACGCAGAACCTCCTCAGTCTAGAATTTAATGGGTGTGTGGTTGTATATCATCCGTGTAGCTGTTAAAATTCCTGTCTGCCTTAGTTGTAGAGTTTTTTGATTTGTTTATGCTGAAGCATGGCTCCCCATTCTCTGCAGTTTCATTTTATTTCATTAGTTATTGTGCTGCACTATGGGAATGCTCCATCATGCCACTTTACATGAGTGTTTCTCAAGAGCCACAGGTGCATTTGAAGGTTATCACTACACAGGCCTTTGATTTAAAGCCTTAAAACTCACTCTTGAGTTTTTAAGATGCATACCCTACTCGGTCTTTCATCCATTCCGCTCTTTAAACAGCCTGTTGCTCCCAGGAGTGTGTCTTATCCAGCTGAAAAAGAGTGTTTTGAGTCAATCCAAATAGAATGAATGACATGTGTTAAAGCTTTTGCACTGACTGGTTGGCAGTCTTCGAGAAATTTCTTTGTAGGCTTTGTCAGACCCAAACACTTCAAACCGAAGTGCTACTTCCTCGGGGAAGACCAGGTTTGGTCTAGTTCCACGATGCAGTTCTTGCATCTGCCTTTCAAATGGGGTGGTCTTTGTCACTCAGACTTTACACTTCACAGTCAGGCTGAGATTGCCAACTTACTTGGTTTTGGTGCCTTTTTAGATGATATAAATGGGAGTTGAAGGTATTTAGCACCATCATGTTGTTCCAATCCCATTTTCTTTCTTCTGGGAAATATTAAAGGAGAAAATTTGACTTTGAATGTTCACGCTGCTCTTTTTCATACAAAAAACTTTCATTGAACAGGAACTTTCAAATGCTTTACAAAGACCAAATAGCAAAATGTATGTAGTCCATGTGACTTACAGCATTTCTCAAACCATATGATAGTTTTGTGTGAGAAACAGAGCAGAATTTAAAGGGAACCCTGGGTATTAAGAATTGTATGGCTTAATATAACCTAAATTATGTCTCTTACTGAAATATGTAGTAGAAAACCCATTTACGTTATTTAAAAAAATCTACATTGTTTTATACGTATTTTGGACTATGGGTGTCGCCATTATTTAGATGACTTCAAATGGTTGCACTCTGTGAACTAATGTTGCTACCTGTTGCTATTTTTACCGCAACACAACTCAGAAAATAAAATACTGATACAATCTTTAGGAAGTTTTATTCATCCACAGGCATTTTCCTATTCTTTTCTCTTCTTCTATGGCTAGGAAAAGCAATGAACACTTGCATCGCTTTTCTTGTTGACCTTTGACTGAAAATGGCAACCAAAAGCCGCACAATATGTTATCGTATTAGTATTTTATTTTCCGAGTTGTCACGGTAAAAATATGGTAACACCTCAGGAGGTGAGAAGTTACCATTTATAGCTCTGCTTTATATTAAAATGATAAACAAGATATTCATGTATTTTTGTAGTTTGAGTCATACTGTAGGTACATGTTTGTTTTAAGAAACCGTTTTAACATACCTCTTAAAAAAACTGGGTATAAATTCACTTTGACACCTTACTTTGAACATTTTAACAAGTCTATCCAGTTTTTTCCTCTCGTCGTTGTTTAAAGCGGTGTAGAACATGTTGTAATTATGCCTGTCTCTCCCCTTAGACTAACACCTCTGCACCACCACCTCTCTAATCAACACTTTTTAATTAGCGCTTTGCTAACTCATCCACAGTGACGTGTGTGCCAAACTGAACCGAGTGACTTCTGCTAGACAGCAGTGTCGTCAACATGCCCATTATGGGCATCTGCCAGCAGCGGCCCTCTGGGCCTTGGTGCCGTCTGTGTATGGGATAACTATGGTGAGATACGTAGTTGCATTTCATGAGATATTCTAGAGTCAAAGACCTCAGGCTGGCTGTATCCTTCCTGGCTTCTTCTCATAACACTCTGTGGAGATTAATTATGACATTTCACTGTCCTCATTAACCAAGCAAGTCAACTGTCATGACAAACCAAGGCACGGTGCAAAAGTTCATCTGCTCCACGTTAAAGGAACACTCCACTTTTTTTGAAAATAGGCTCATTGTCCAACTACCCTAGAGTTAAAAACAGTTGAGTTTTACCATTTTCGAATCCATTGAGCCGGTCTCCGGGTCTGGGGGTAGCACTTTTAGCATAGCTTAGCATAGATCATTGAATCTGATTAGACCGATAGCATCTCTCTCAAAAACTACCATATATAATGACGATATTTTTCCTATTTAAAACGTGACTCTTCTGTAGTTACATTGTGTACTAAGACTGACGAAAAATGAAAAGTTGTGATTTTCTAGGCTGATATGGCTAGGAACTATACTCTCATTCCAGCGTAATAATAATCAAGCAACTTTGCTGCCGTACCACAAAAGTTTAAAAAGTTCAAAAGTTTATTCGACTTAAAATTTTAAATTATACTAAGTGACAACTTAGATATTTGAGTTGAATCAACTTAAAATTTTAAGGCAGCTGGGTTATTTACCCATCTGTTAAGTTTAGCAAACACAAATATCTAAGTTGTTAGTACAACTTAACATTTCAAGTTGACTAAACTTATTTTAGTTGACTGAACTTAACATTTTAAGGCAGCAGGGTAACAAATTATTTTAAGCTGACTCAACAAATTGTGTTTTTTATTTTTTTACATTGTAGTTCCTAGCCATATCCTAGCCTAGAAAATCGCAACTTTTAATTTTTTGTCTGTCTTTGTACACAATGTAACTACAGAAGAGTCAAGTTTTAAATGGGAAAAATATCAAAACTCTTTGGTCATTTTTGAGCGAGATGCTAATGGTCTAATCAGATTCAATGATCTATGCTAAAAGTGCTACCGCCAGACTCGAAGATCAGCTGAATGGATTCGAAAATGGTCAAACTCCACTGTTTAACTCCAGGGAAGTTGGAAAATGAGCCTATTTTCAAAAAAAGTGGAGTGTTTCTTGAACCCGAGTTTTTGTCATAAGCAGCTGTGACCGCTAAACCAGCACACTTTAGTGTGTCACTCATATTGTGGTCTACAATCAAACTATTCAAGTGTGGAAAACTTATATTTAGTCTTGATTTCGGTATTACACAGCACCAGTAACATGGTAGATTCTCACGTATTAAGCTCTATGTTAGAGATTTGAAATGAGAATATATGTGCTCACCACACTAATGAGTTTGTCAGATGCTGATCCAATGCTTTGCCCATCCCACATTTACCACCTAAGGGCAGCATAGGATCCCTGCGCAGTGAATTTGGTTTGATCTTGGAACGCTGACCTTTGACTCTAGAAAACACTTCAGGGAGGTTTGTTTCAGAGCTGCTATAAAGGGGAGTTTTGATCATAACTGATTGTAATTCCAGCCCATGTAGGGCTGGTTTGCTGTTAGACCGTGTTTGTCTGTATGTGTGCGCTGGTGCGTATACGTTCACAGTGTTGAATCTTAAAGCTTCCCAAGATGAAAACACTGAGATCCTGATGTATTTGTACTGTGAAGACTGCCTCAAGCAAATCCCCTTTGAAAAGCCACCAAAGCCTGAATACAAGTTTTCTCACAGATCTATGTTCTTGTCTGTCTTACAGTAACACCATGTAACGTCAGTAATCAATACCATCACAGCAAGTGGTTGAGTTAAGGTACATCTAGGACGACTATCTCATACCATGAGTTAACCTCACCAGCTACCACAAGACTTCTTGCTCTTTGATGGCCAGCTGGATCGAGTCCTGTTCAATTATCCCTCTATAATCAGAGGAGTCTTGCAGCAGAGGACAAGCTTAGATCAATACCCCAGTGAGTTATTGTCCTAGACATCTACCTTAGCATGATCCCAGTCCCTCCTATCTGGTAGGCTTGTCATCATCCACAAAGTTCATGTTTATCAATTGAGATTTCAACTCTTGCCAATTTAAAGAAGACCTCTGATCTTTGCCATCAGTCAACCACTAGACAGATTCATAAAGTTTCCTTTATATTCTGACTGCACCCCCATTCATCATATGCATTTGATGCCTATTAGATTCATGAAGTGAGCACATTTTAGCCCACTCTGTCATAGTTGAGAGATAGAAGGTGGAGGCTACTGTTGCTATAAAATTGGTTGTCACTTAATGTCATAGTTTATTCAAACCTAAACAATTCATAACAGTATAATTTTGACTCAGGTGTGCTCTGGGATGATTCATGGTCCATTTTTATTTTTGCCTGTCCCTGGGATGATTCATTGTACTTATTATTAAACTGTTACCAAAGTTATAGTTGAGGTTATAGGGTTGCAAGGTGACTTCGGTCTATACTGTTCTTCACATTCGCTTATTGGGGCACCTCAATGTACCATGTAAAAACAATTGCATCACCACTTAAAATACGTCATGCTCCATATACAAGCTTTAGTCAATTCCCGGCCTCATTCCTACCATTCCTGAAATCCTCTTAGTGGCAACGAATTCAGATTACCACAAGTACATTGAATCTGTACCTTTCACTCATATGGGATTGTTGTTATTTCCCTCTAGTCGTGGCATTTGCTGGAAATTTCTGGGTCACAAAAGTTAAAGGGAACCCCGGGTATTAAAGGAGAAGTCCACTTCCAGAACAAAAATTGACAGATAATGTACACACCCCTTGTCATCCAAGATGTTCATATCTTTCTTTCTTCAGTCGTAAAGAAATGTTTTTTGAAGAAAACATATAGTATAGGATCCATATAGTGGACTTCTATGGTGCCCCGAGTTTGAACTTCCAAAATGTAGTCTAAATGTGGCTTCAACCGATCCCAAATGCAATTGTAATCGATCCCCGCTGAGGAAGAAAAGTTTTATCTAGCGAAACGATCAGTTATTTTCATAAAAATAATACAATTTATATACTTTTTAATGCCAAACGCTCATCTCGTCTTACTTTGCCTGGACTGTTTTTGTTCCAGTTCATGACAGTTAGGGTATGTTGAAAAACTCCCATCTCATGTTCTCCCTCAACTTCACAATTGTCTTATATCGCTGTTTTGCCTTTTTTTAAGGGTGTTTGATCTTCTTTGCATGTTCATTTTACAAAGACTGTGTCGGTACTTCTGCTGCGATGTAGGATGATTTTGAAATGATTTTTGAAGTTGAGGGAGAAAATACGATTGGAGTTTTTCGACATACCCTAACTGTCTCGAACCATAATACACAGGAGTTAAGGGAGAGGTAGACAAGACGAGCGTTTGAAATTAAAAAGTATTTAAATAGTATTTTTTTAATTAAAAGAACCAATCGTTTCACTAGATGAGACCCTTCTTCCTCAGTTAGGGGGGGTGCCATTATTTTGATGACATGAAATTGTTGCACTTAGTGAGCTATTAGTGAGCTGGTTTTTTAAATAACATAATTCTTTCATGGGTTTTCTACTGCACATTTCAGTAAGAGACATCATTTATGTTATATTAAGCCATATAAGTCTTAATACCCGGGGTTCCCTTTAATGGCTTTTTCCAAATTCCACCTTTTTTGTAGTGTGTACTAAATTGTATTACTTCTTGCCTGTAGTACTTTTACTTTTGACAACAACCCTAAGGACAGCACAGTGTCTAAAGCAGTGGTAGCCAGTATTGCTTCTGGAAGACTACTGTTCTGCAAACTTCAGTTCGAAATCCTGCTCCAAGACAGCTACCTGCTATTTTCAAGTAATCCCGGATGCTTTGATTAGCTGGTTCATATGTGTTTGACTAGGGTTGGAGGATGGTAGCCCTTCAGGAACAGGGTTGGCTGCCCCTGGTAAAAAGTTTAACCATGAGCAGCAACTTCCTTGGTACCTATCCATTCTATTGTTTCCATAAGTGTGGGTGAGGCCATTTGTAAATTTTATGAGTCTGGCTTCCAGTCTCAAATGCATCCAGCTATTTTTAGCTGTACAATACAGCTTGTTTTGCTGCTTGATTCTGATCCTGATCCTGCTCCTGCTCCTGCCCCGGGAGGGTCAATGTCCTGCAGAGTTTATCTCCAACCTGCTCTAAACTCACACTTGCATAGAAGTTTCCAGTAATCCTGAAGACTATAATTAGATGTTTCAGGTGTGTTTGATGAGGATGTATTGTCCTTTTGCAAACCCGTGTCCCTTCAGTCAGTGCGTGTGACGTTAAAATGTCTGTTTGGTGTCTTGCAGGAGTTTGCTGCCCTGACGAAAGAGTTGAACGCCTGCAGGGAACAGCTGCTGGAGAAGGAGGAGGAGATTTCAGAGCTGAAGGCCGAGAGGAACAACACCAGAGTGAGTTCGCACACTGTGTCTTCCAGGCACTTCAAAGAACAGATTGTGCTCCTCAACTGTCAACCATCATGGAAAGTTGTACTTGGTTACAAAAAAGCCAATAATTTAACAGATGCCCACCCAACAACTCGTGCAACTCATTGTGTTGGAGTCAGGATGTTTGTACTTGCTCCAAACTGCTTTTAATGAACTGAAACCAGATTCTGTAGAGTCTGTTGAGATCCTTGCTTTGGAGTCACAACATTCTTACTTTGATATGCACTGCACCAACTTTTATGGAACTTTATTGTCAGTAGAGCAATAACTTTATTCTTGTAGCGATGAGATCGTAATTCCCTGTAAGTCAAAATAACAGGCTGGCATATTTCAATAAAATTGTCATCAAGCATTTGCATCGAATGCAGAGAAGCTGCCAAAACGTCTGACAAGACCCACCACTTTGGCTGTCACTTCCGTTTTACAAGAAAGTAGTCATTCTCACATCTTCTGCTTCATTTTCACCTCCATTCTTTTCCCGCACCCCTCAGTGCCTGCCTGAGTCACCGTGCTAATGCAGGCCGGCGCACCGGCCTCCGTGCTGCAATTCAATTAATTACTTACGTTACTTAGCCGCAGCCAAACGTTTGAAGAGTCAATTATGGAATTGAGCATATCGGAGGGTATTAAAAACCAGAGGGAAACATAGATCGAGGGGGATAAGGGGGCGTAGTGGAATGGAAAAGAGGAGAGGTCGAGTAAGATTAGCAACAGACTCTGGGAGCAGCATTTCAAGCAGAGTTTCTAATCTTACACAGGGAGCAGCTAATGCGACCGTGAGTAAAGTATTTAACCCGAAGCTGGTCTAGAGAGACTGTCGTCGACTCTGCAATGCATCAGTCATTATCGAAAAGGTCATATCTTAATAAATTTGAGATTGTGTCTCAGTCTGCATACCAGAAACATTCGATAAAAGTGTATTAGGCACTGATAATGTAGAAAGTACAGTTGAAGTCAAAAGTTTACATACACCTTGCAGAATCTGCAAAATGTTAATTATTTCACTAAAATAAGAGGGATCATACAAAATGCTTGTTTTGACCTGAAAAAGATATTTCACGCAAAGACGTTTACATATAGTCCACATGAGAAAATAATAGTTTAATTTATAAAAATGACCCTGTTCAAAAGTTTACATACGTTTGATTCTCAATACTGTGTTGTTACATATTTTTTTCATTTAGTACTGCACTTCAGAAGCTACAGAAAAAACATTGTGAACACTGCAGAGACTTTTTGGCCATTGATTTTCATTTTAAGTGCCATTTGGACCACAGTCTGTTGCAATGAGGTTAAGATGTGTGTTATTGCTGATTATGTCTGTGCGTTAGTATGTATGAGGTCATGTTGTCTCAACATGGGAACCACTATGAGGGGTCGACTACAGTTATGTAGAATAAAACTTTTAGGTCACTTATTGATGCCTTTGTCTCAGTACAACATTTTAAACATCTTTAAAGTAGTTTTACTCATACAACTTTTGTTTAAAAAGTGGAAAAAGTAGTTGGTGCACTTGTGGTCATACAATATGAAATGATCAGTCAGAAACAAGGGCAAAGAAGGTCCAAAGAAAGAAAATAAAATGTACAAGTAAGGTGAGATGAGGTCATGAGGTCATGAAAATGCAGTATTAAAGAGAATGGTTCACCTAAAAATGAAAATTCTGTCATTAAATACATACCCTTATGTCGTTCTAAGCCTGTAAGAACTTTGTTCTTCATGACTTAAATCCTCATAACACAAATTAAGATATTTTTAATGAAATCCGAAATCCGGACTGTATTAACAATGTCCTTACTACGTGTCTGGGCCTTGAATGTGTCAGTTGCGTTGCTGTTTATGTAGCGTCAGAAAGCTGTCGGATTTCATTTAAAATATCTTGATTTGTGTTCCTGAAGATGAACAAAGTCTTACAGGTTTAGAACGACATGGAGGGTGAGTAATTAATGACAGGATTTTCGTTTTTAGGTGAACTATCCCTTTAACAAAGAAATGAAGCATGTAAATGAAATGTACAGGATGGACTTTTCCACAGGTAAAATGACACAATGTTACTGTACATGTATTGATTTAAGATCAATTCTGAGATTCATGTATTAGCTAATGGCTGTGTCTACTGACGGCACCAGTGTGAATCTGATCCACCAAAACAGACACACGCAGAGGGAGAGAGAGAAACCTAACCTGCATTATCCGGCTATAGGGTTGTTTTAGTGCTGAGCTGGCGCAGGGAAAGACAGAGGCTGGCAAAGACCGAGGGTTATGAATGAGAGAGCAAGGAACTGAGCAGAAATAGAAAGGTCAGCTTCTCTATAGGTCTCACTGCTACAGTACTGCCAGTACAGCCCTCAGGCAGGTACATGTGCTGCTGCAGCCCTAATGCTGCCTTACATTCAACTAGAGAAGTCTGAATTTCAACTATCTACTTGGTGACTCCAACTGAAGTTGAACTCCCTACTTAGAAAATCAGAAACATGCAGAAAAAAACTACAGCAATTTCACTACAGCAGAGAATTGCTAAGAATTAGGCAAAACATTGCCTAACAATCTTTTAGCTATCAATTTTGTTTTGCATATGACTTTAATTTGAGATCTGACTTTAGTTTTATAAGTAGCTTTAGTTTTAGATCAGCTTTTAACTCTAGTTTTAGCTTTAACTAGATTTTTAGATTAAGTATTAGTTTTAGCGTGAGCTTAGTTTAAGGGTTTAGTATTAGTTATTTATTTTTTGGTTTGTAATTTAATTTTAGTTTTTGACTAGGTATTAATTTTAGATTTCATGTAGTTTAAGGCTTTAGATTTAGTATTAGTTATTTTTTAAGTTTTACATTTAGTTTTAGTTTTTCGAGTACATATTAATTTTAGATTTAGTTTAAGGGTTTAGTTTTAGTATTAGTTATTTTTTAAGTTTTACATTTGTCTTTAGTTTTTAAGTAAGAATTAGTTTTAGATTTAGTTTAAGTGTTTAGTTTTAGTATTAATTATTTTTAAGTTTTACATTTAGTTTTAGTTTTTAAGTATTAATTTTAAATTTAGTTTAAGGGTTTATTTTTAGTCTGAGTTATTTTTAAGTTTTACATTTAGTTTTAGTTTTTGAGCAAGTATTAATTTTAGATTTAGTCTAAGATTTTAGATTTTATGTTTAGTTTTAGTATTTTTTTTATTTTTATTTAAGTTTTACATTTAGTTTTAGTTTTTGAGTAAGTATTAATTTTATATTTCATTTAGTGTAAGGGTTTAGGTTTAGTATTAGTTATTTTTAGGTTTTACATTTAGTTCTAGAATTTGATTAAGTATTTATTTTAGATTTCATGTAGTTTAAGGCTTTAGTTTTAGTATTAATTATTTTTAAGTTTTACATTTAGTTTTAGATTTTGAGTACATATTAGTTTTAGATTTAGTTTAAGAGTTTAGTTTTAGTATTAGTTATTTTTTAAGTTTTACATTTAGTTTTAGTTTTTAAGTAAGTATTAATTTTAAATTTAGTTTAAGGGTTTGCTTTTAGTATGAGTTATTTTTAAGTTTTACATTTAGTTTTAGTTTTGATCAAGTATTAATTTTAGATTTAGCTTAAGATTTAGATTTTAGGTTTAGTTTTAGTATTTTTTATTTTTATTTAAGTTTTACATTTAGTTTTAGTTTTTGAGTAAGTGTTTTATATTTCATTTAGGTTTAGTTTTAGTATTAGTTATTTATATGTAAGTTTTACATTTAGGTTTTGAGTAAGTATTAATTTTATATTTCATTTAGTATAAGGGTTTAGTTTTAGGATTAACTATTTATATTAACTATTTATAACTTTATATTTATATAAGTTTTTACATTTACATTTAGTTTTAGTTTTTGATTATGTTTTCACTTTTAGATCTCATTTAGTTTAAGGATTTAGTTTTAGTATTTTTTTATTTATTTTTTCTAAGTTTTACATTTAGTTTTAGTTTTTGAGTAAGTATTTGTTCTGTATTTCGTTTAGGGTTTAGTTTTAGTGTTAGTTATTTATATTTAAGTTATACATTTAGCTTTAGTTTTTGATTAAGGATTCATTTTAGATCTCATTTAGTTTAAGGATTTAGTTTTAGTATTAGTTATTTACATTTAAGTTTTATATTTAGTTTTAGTTTTTGATTAAGTTTTCATTTTTAGATCTTGTTTAGTTTAAGGGTTTAGTTTTAGTACTTCTATTTTTATTTAAGTTTTACGTTTAGTTTTAGTTTTTGAGTAAGTATTTGTTTTATATTTCGTTTAGGGTTTAGTTTTAGCATTAGTTATTTATATTTAAGTTTTACATTTAGTTTCAGTTTTTGAGTAAGTATTAATTTTATATTTCATTTAGTTTAAGGGTTTAGTTTTAGTATTAGTTATTTATATTTAAGTTTTACATTTAGTTTTAGTTTTTGATTTAGTATTAATTTTAGATCTCATTTAGCTTAAGTGTTTAGTTTTAGTATTATTTGTTTTTGTGTAAGTTTTACACTTAGTTGTAGTTGTTAATTAAGTATTAATTTTCGATTTCATTTAGTTGACGGGTTAAGGGTGATATGCAGTTACTGAACTGCATTCTTTATCCCCGCAATTAGTCGGAGATATCGAGTAGAAATATCCTTCGTCGGCTTTAGATGCAATTCAGCATTATTCTGAGTGGGTTTTCTAAACAAGCGTATTTCAAAACAACATCAACACTTTTTCTTTTGTCTCGCCATCCATAGTAATCTATGTCCACTCCACTCATCTAAAGCCAGACGGTTCTCTCTCTCTCTCTCTCTCTCGACGGTGTCCTTGGGACTTTGGGGCTGAATTGATTTTTTATGCCATGTACCAGAGCAGAGAGTAACCACATTAACATAATCTCCTTTGTGCCGGGTCCAGGGGGTTTCAATTTGTTGTGTCTGCTTTATTGTTTCAAGTAATGTAATGGCTTTTCTTGTGTGTAATGTTGTTATCCATCTGAAAGGGTTCCCTTGTAAAATGAGAAAAGACAAAATGGTGTGTTAAGCACATGCCATTAATTTCCATGTCCTTGAGGGTTTAGTGACGTAATAAAAAAACTGATTTTATGTCGCAGCATGAAACATTTCATTTCAGTTTTAGATTAAATTTAAGTTTTAGTTTCCTCTTTTAATGTAGTTTTGGAATTAGTATTAGATTTATATTTAGCTGTTTGTTTGTTTTAGTAAAATCAAATGTATTTTTTTCTTTAGATTAATCAGTGGTTTTAACTAGCTTTAGATTTAGCTTAAAATGTAGTTATTATAATCTGTTTTATATTTAATAGTGAGTTTTAGTTTTTTCTTTAGATTTAGGTTCAGTTTTAGATTAGTTGCTAAATTTTGAATTTTCTTTGATTTAGATTTAATTTCGGATTTAAGTTTAGATTTAGATTTCAGCTAGAGTTTTAAATTAATAGTTTTGTATTTAGCTGTAGTTTATGCTTCAGATTTAGTTTCCATTTTAGATTAGTCATTTTCTAAAAAATTTTAAGTTAATACATTTTCTAATCTTAATGGCACTTAATATTAGTTTTAGATTTTGTTTCAGTTTTACATTTGGTTTAATTTTAGTGTTTGTTATAGTAATGGAGGATTGTGATGATGAACATAATGAGATTGACTCCTTGTATGTTCTACAGCTGCTTTTGGAGCATTTGGAGTGTTTGGTTTCAAGACACGAACGTTCCCTACGCATGACGGTGGTGAAACGACAGGCCCAGTCTCCTTCTGGGGTCTCCAGTGAGGTTGAGGTCCTCAAAGCCCTCAAGTCCCTCTTTGAGCACCACAAAGCACTGGATGAGAAGGTAAACCATGAGATCAACAACTGCTGAGGTTCCTGTAGTTTCTTGTTGAATCCACACTGCATTTCAAAGATAGAATCTGCTATAAATTCGTATGTGACATACCAAATATACCACAGACCTGTCAATGTTAAACCTTCAGGCTGATTTATCAATCCTTCTAACTAAAATAATATTATATAAGTTCTCTCTCCTGGTTTTTGGACAGTGAGGTGAAAGTACATTTATTAAACACTGCGACCCACTGTCCCACCTCTTTTTTCCTTCATCCAGTGGTGTTTTATTTATGGATTAAGCCCTTGTGTGGCAGTTCATCCAGCTGTAATCCATTCTGCGGCCTTCTGCAGACAGTGTCATTTATAAGGCGTTAGGTAACAGACGGCAGGAAATTGCTCATGATTTATGGAACCACAGTTTTAGTGACCACTGACTGTCCAGTGATAGAGGACCGAACCCAGTGAAATGATTCCAGAGATCAAACAGGTCACCAGAGAGATTGATTAGAGTGTTTTTATTCAGATTATTTTATAGTTCGCCCATTCTCCTCTTTGTAGAAATTTCAAAACTGTGAAATGACATAGTTGTAAGACAAAGAATCTGTTGAGCTTTCATCTGTTGATCATATAATGTTTTAGCAAATACTACACGTCATTCATAAAAAAAAATAAAATAAAAATAAGTACACGTTTAAAACTACACTTCCAGTTTCTAAGAATTGTATTCCATTTTAATTCTGCTTCATCATTAAATTCTGCAATTCTAATTATGTTTGCAACCATAATTTAAATTGAATTCTAAATCAGGAATATTAAAAACAGTCTCTGAGCTCAGTCTTGATAAACCGTGAATGAGGGATTTTTGTGTTTCTTTCAGGTACGAGAAAGATTGCGAGTATCACTTGAGAGGGTCTCTGCCTTGGAGGAAGAGTTGGCCGCAGCCAATCAGGAGGTGAGGCACAAATGCTTGGATTTACATTAGGGATGCATGATATTATCTGACCGATATCGGAATCGGCCTTTAGTGGCTTAAAATGTAAATATCGGCCCAATATGAAAAATTATGACGATATGTCTTGCCGATAACAGGAATAACTCACATGTGCTTAGGGTGTGCTGGCGATTAGATCACGTCAGCAGTGAGGCTCATTCTTGAAGCAAAGTTTTGCCTGAATGATGATTCGATTCACTGTTTTGGATCGCTGCGTTTAATCTGAGACTGCACATACAGAATGACACGTTCAGTGTGTGATGGAGTAAACCGTAATTGCACATGCAAATAGTAATAGTAATAGCATCCTAATGCCTGTTCGGTAAGGAGTTTTAATTTCGTAGTGGGCACTGTTGGCCTACTTCTAATAAAATGAAAATAAAATACACAAATAACATTTAGACTGTTTTTCTGATTAAATAAAGCAATAATTGATGTCATAAAATCATGAGTATGTTTTGATTTAAAGGTCAGAAGCTATAGCTTACATGAAAAAAATCAAACATGACACATGATAATTTTGTATATACTGACTATTATTAAAGGAGAGCTCTACTTCCAGAACAACAATTTACACCCCCTTGTCACCCAAGACGTTCATGTCTTTCTGTCTTTAGTCATAAAAAAATTATAGTTTTTGAGGAAAGCATTTCAGGATTTTTCTCCATATAATGGACTTCATTGGTGCCCCAATTTTGAACTTCCGAAATATAGTTTAAATGCAGCTTCAAAGGGCTCTAAATGATCCCAGCCGAGGAAGAAGGGTCTTATCTAGTGAAACCAAAATTTAGAAAAATCAAAATTTGTATTGTTTTTAAGCACAAAAGCTAGTGTAGCACTAGCTCTGGGATGCACGTCCACAATGCTACAAATCACGTCTAAGTTCATCGTCTGAGTACTCAGGCTCAAAAAGGTAGAGTATGGCGAAAAACTCCATCTCATTTTCTCCTACAACTTCAGAATCGTCCGACATCGTTGTACCTTTTTAGTTGTAAACAGCGTTTGACTTACTTGCACTTCCTCAGTCTTTGCACGTTCGCTTTGTAAACACTGGGTCTGTAATTCCGCCTACTTTCCGTGTGACCTTTCGACGTCATTCAATAGTACGTAGCGTCGTGGACGCACGTCCCAGAGCTAGTGCTACACAAGCTTTTGGCTTAAAAAGTATAAAAAAATTTATTTTCTGAAAAAAATGACCGATCGTTTCGCTAGATAAGACCCTTCTTCCACAGCTGGGATCATTTAGAGCCCTTTGAAGCTGCATTTAAACTATATTTCGGAAGTTCAAAATCGGGGAACCAATGAAGTCCATTATATTAGAGAAAATTGCTGGAATGTTTTCCTCAAAAACCATAATTTCTTTGTGACTGAAGACAGAAAGACATGAACATCTTGGATGACAAGGGGGTGAGTAAATTATTTGTAAATTGTTGTTCTGGAAGTGGACTTCTCCTTTAATGTGTAATGTGTTACGTTTTAAAACAAAATTATCAGCTTTAAAAGATTTTCAGTGTTTTTACAACTCTGCACTGCATTTTTCTGAAAAAAAAAAAATAAATAAATAGGGCGGTAAACAGTTTATTTTGTAGTTATTTTCAGAGCTTCAGTGTACTGTAATTCTAAAAGAACTTCATTATTGTTTATTTAATTCTAAGAAATACGTTCTTGTTAAAAACTAACCAAAATTAAAAATATTGAAAAAATTATTTTGCTTATTTTAATAATTTGAGAGACTTGCTTATTTGCTTATAAGAGAGACTTGGTGTTGTTTCCAAACAAAAGGAAATATATATCGTTATCGGCATCGGTTATCAGCCAGAATAAGTTGAGAAGTAAATCCAATATCGTGCATCCCTAATTTATGTAATTATACAGCAATCTGCACCAAAAAAGGAGTCATATATGTTTAATAGTTGTATATTTCATTTTCATTTAAAAGTATTGTTTTAACATGTTGCTATGGTCTGTTGTTTTTGCTTGATCTGATTAGTGTGAAATGCAACAGAGCAAACAGTACATTGTGTATTTTAGTGTTTATTCTAGTGCTGTCAGGCCAGATGGTGCAGTTCTAGCTGAAAGAGCTTCAGACTTCTCAACAAGAGCCAAATAACTTTTTATTTTGCTTTTAAAAGATATGTTGAGACTGTGTGTACTAATTTTGACCCCACTGTGAGTTCTGCTGTGTGTCATAATGTCACGTTTCTGAATTATCACTCATCTGATCTCTTCGGGTCATGAGAGAGGGCCACCTCAGATCAAAGAGCCAGACAGACGGAGAACGGATAAGAGGTGAAAGTCCTAAGATATATAAAGAGAGATAATAAATCAATCAGATAGTATGTCAAACCAATAGCAAACATATTGATGAGAACATTTTCACTTAAATTTTATCCAGCCCTTTAAGCTACCCAAGGCTACTTCCCAGAAAATGTTTGTTTATTATTATTAGCAGTAGTCATTCAAAACCTCATGCTTTTAAATCATTGATGTTATGAAAGGACATTCACACATCTTTGTGAATGGCAGAGAGAGTTGAATGTTCAGAATACAGCTGCGACTGGTGCTTTTCCAGACTGGAGAAGCACAGATGTCACACTGCACTTATTAAAGCTAAGCGTGTGCTTGAGATTATTTAAGATCTGTTCTGTCAGTGTGAGCAGTCTCTGAAATGTCAAAATTAAAAGCTGGACTTCTCAAACTACCTCTAAGCAATAGCTGCATTTCCATTATCCTTCAAGATGCGCAAATTTAAATTGCGAATTGAAAATACGCCTAATGGAAATGCGTCAATTTCGCAAAAACATTTTTACACTCGCATGAGTGAGGTTTTTCAGGATTCGAAAAAGGAATATTTTGCAAAACTGCAGTGGAAATGGCTTTTTCGCATACATAGGCGCTTTTAAATATAAGGGGCTTTCTCTGATATTAATGCTTGGACTTTGTACGGTGCACACATCTGATGTTATGTTTACACAAGCAGCGTCGCACACGTTTCTGAAGCGGCTCTCCACGCTGCTTCTGTAAAGATACACGCATACGCCTCTTTCGATTAAATAAAGCCAAAATCTGCCCAAATCCCACCAAAATCCATTGCCATGATTTAGAGGAGAGGAACAAATTACGTTTTAGTCACAATGGAAATGTTGTCATTTTGCAATACTTTTTTATTGACATTTATATAATATCAACAAAGTTTTGCGCAAATCTGTAATGGAAACGCAACTAGTGAAAATAACTTTGAATAACCTATTAAATGTACAACCAAAATGCACAATGATGATGGTTCTTAACCTTTTTGACTTTTTAACTCAACCTAGAAATTTCCTCTGGTTTTTCTGCTGTAGTTTTAACAGTTTAAGGTATTATTTTTATTAACAGCAACTAGGAGAAACTGGAAACTGTTGATAAATGAAGAATCAAAATTGTTCTCTTGTCTGTTTTTCAATGAATGCAGTATAATTAGGTCATGTTAAAAGTGTAGCACACTGCTATTTAAAACATTTATGGTTGCATACTGTATATTCTTTCAAATACTATATGAAAAAATGAATATCATATGCAATATAGAAGATATTCTAGACTATAAACAGTTATCTGCATAATAGCATTCAATTCCTAAGTTTTATTATATCTTTCACTTATGTTAGCTCTCAGAATTATGAGTCTCAATTCACGTTCACGTTAATATTTCAGTATTAGAGGGAGTAAAATGTTGTTTTACACGACCCATTCAGTCGAGCCACAAAGATGAATCGGGTTTCTGTGAAGTAGTTGTCTTCTGCTTGAAACAAACCAGCGGTTCAGGCGCAGTCGGGTTCGTACGCGCTCCGCTTTGATGAGACCAAATGAACGACATCAAAGCAGACGTGCTCACTTTCATTGGGCCTCCACTTCTCATTTACCTTCATTTGCAAGTTGACTCAATATTCCGGCTCTTTGTGCGAGTCAGAAGGTGCGGGATTGTTTGATCTTCAGGCCTCGAAAAATGGCAGACAATTCCCTTTCTGAGCTTTCAAAAGCGCGAAGCCCCTTAATTGCGGCCTCATTAAAGGAATGCGTGGCGAGCGGCGATAAACCAAACAAAGGGAAGCGGATGTCTTCCTTATATCCGTCCATCTATCTTGCTTTCTCTGAACTCACAGTGGACAGAACGTCTCGACATGGGTGTGGAATAATCTCCCAATGCCCTTTAGCCTGGAGAGAACTCAATGTGTGTGTTGGTGTGACAGAGCTCATCAGTCAGATAACCTGCTTTAGAGATGCTCCTGGAAGAATACTAGGTTATTTTATTAGGGAGCATATGCCAGCGGCCACGGTCAGCAACTTCTGCTGCTATATTTGTATGCACTGCAGTTTTACATTTATTGGGTTGTGGCAGTTTTGTGCTGGTCTAGATATATAGCGTTTTATAACTTACATATAGTGTAAGATATAGTGGTGATCAGTGTAGTATAAAAATATAAAAAGTATAGTGTTTTTATTTAAACCAGTGGTAATCATTTGAGTACTATGGTATATATAAAACAACCATGGTATAGCCATCGACATCAACAGTATATTGAGGTGGCAGAATTAAATGCAATTGAATGTGTTATCTCGGAATTCTGACGACTTGCAATTATGAGTTTATATCACACAATTCTGAGAAAACAGAATTATGAGGAAAAAAGTGAGAATTGCAAGAAAAAATTCTGACTTTTAGAACTCATAATTGCGAGTTTGTATCATGCGAGTTTGTATAAATGTCAGATACAAACTTGCAACTGTGAGAAAGCAAGTCAGAATTGCACTTTTTTATCTTGCAACTCTGACTTTATTTCTTGCAATTGTAAGTGTATATCACGCAATTCTGAGGAAAAACGTCAGAATTGCGAGAAAAAAAGCCTGAAATGTGAGATACAAACTTCCAATTACAAGAAAAAAAAGTCAGAACTGCAAATTCATATCTCGGTAGAAAAAAACTTAGAATTGCAAGTTATCTTGCAATTCTGACTTTATTTCTTGCAATAATGAGTTCATATCACGCAATTCTGACATAAAGGCCAAAATTGCAAGAAAAAAAAGCCAGAATTATGAGACACAAACTTTCAATTGCGAGAAAAAAGGACAGAATTGTGAAATTTTCTCTCACAATTCTGACTCTAATTCTCGCGATAGTGAGTTTCCTCGAATGTATACACTGTGCAAAAATGTAGTGTAGGATTTACAATTTTGAAACTGTTTTCATTCAGAAATAATAATGTGCTAGTAAATTGCACAAACAATTACACAGAAATGGCAAGTAACACATTGATTTAAATGTGAAATTTGGAAGTAAAAAGACAGAAATAGTATTTTCTTATAAAATATACTCCAAAAAAACATCAAATCCTTTTTAAAAAATAATTTTTACAGTGTTGCACTTTTCTTCACATAAACATAAACATAAAAAAATACACACACACACACATACATATACACATGTATATATGTATGTATGTGTATATATATATATATGTATGTATGTATGTATATATGTATATGTGTGTGTGTGTGTGTGTGTTTATTATATTTTAAATAATCCAACAGTGTGAGTCCATATAATGCAAGTGAATGGGTGCCCAAATGTTGACGCTCCGAAAAATAATGGTAATGCACATAGAATGACCCAACACACAATAGGACTGTTTATTTGAATTGATATGCATACATACATTTTAGTGGCCCACTGTTGATTAGGTTTAGTTGTGGGTTAAAGCATGGACCTTCATACATATTTTTCTAAAAATCGCAAATTTACGTATGAATTGCATTGTATGAATTCATACAAAATTGCCACAGTGTAAAATCGTTTAGTTTTCTAATGAGATCAGCCTGCATGAATCATGTCTTCTGAAGTGAAATGAAAAATAAGTAAACAATTAAGAAAAATAGGTCTATTTTAAACTGTTTTAAAGGGATAGTTCACCCAAAAATAAAAACTCTGTCATTAATTACTCACCCTCATGTCATTCCAAACCATAAGACCTTTATTCATCTTCAGAACACAAATTAAGATGAAATCCGAGAGCTTTCTGACCCTCTATAGACAGCGACACAGCTGACACGTTCAAGGCCCAGAAAGGTAAAGACATCGTTAAAATAGCCCATGTGACATCAGTGGTTCTACTGGAATTTTGTGAAACTACGAAAATACTTTTCGTGAATGTGCGTTGAAAACTGACACAGAAGAGAGGAAATTGTTGGACAAAGTTATTAGTATTTTATTTTTGTTTTCTTTGCACACAAAAAGTATTTCAGTAGTATTCAGTCAAGTATTCATTTTTGGGTGAACTATACTTTTAAGTATAATCTGTGATCTTCCTAATGCGAATAAGTTGTGCTTCACAAAATGTTAAATGTGCATACGTTTACCACAACTTGTCTACATCTGACATAAAATGCATGTGAGATCACTTCAGAGTGTTAACTCTGTCTCTCACATTTAATTTAATACTTCTGGTCTTGTGAAAGTAATGTAAAGTGTCATGTGAAATCCCTATAGAAACACTTTGATGACATGCCCTTAAATGGGTTATACCCTATAATAAAACTTAAAGGAACACTCCACTTTTTTTGCTAATAGCTTAGCATAGATCATTGAATCAGACCATTAGCATCTCGCTCGATCTAACGGTCTAATCTGATTCAATGATCTATGCTAAGCTATTAGCAAAAAAAGTGGAGTGTTCCTTTAATTTGTTGAGAAAAGCTGCTGCTGTGCCTTTAAGACTTCTGTGTGAAAATCCAATATAGTTGGTGCTGGCAGCTGTAACAAATTGTTGAGGTCGGTTGTTAAATGATCAGTTAGAGCTGCCTGTTTCCAACGTTCCTGGCTTTCCTCAATAATTCCTGTCAGAATGAGAGATATAGTACAGCGTGCCCTTGATACTGTACAGTACATTTGCGATTAAAAACTGATGGGAACGTGAATGTGCTTGCTGTTTATGTGCTACATGTATGAAGCGAACACTTCTAAGCTGTCTAAGTTTGATTTATGATCCCGTTTTCTGTATGCTTGCAGTTTCATAAGAATGCACATTACATATGAGCAAAATATGATTTGATCTATGCATCAAAACAGTATAGATATATCTGATTTGAATATATCACCTCAAATACAAATAAAAAGCTGACAATGGAAATGTTGGTTGCTTCCACAAGGCAATAAAGTAGTACTAGTAATATTTGATGTTGCACTATTTTATGATTTATTAGACCAGTTTTGTACTCAGGTTGATAATATCTTCCTATTATGTCCTACTGTTTGGCATATTATCTGGTGTAAAGCATCCTATCAAACAACATAGTACAGTGGGTTTTAATGGTAATATATCTGGTTAATATCTGTGATTAACTATCTTTATTGCGTTTTTCCAGATTGTGGCCTTAAGAGAGCAGAATGCCCACATTCAGAGGAAGGTGGCATCAGGAGAAGGGGCCGAGGACTTGTTGGAGGGAACTGATGCCCAGAAAGTTCATGGCAAGGTAGGGGACTTGGCTCTAAACTGCCGAGGCTAATGGTCTCTCAACAGTCAGATTTAGTTTTATGAATGCTATAAGTACACTACGATACAAAAGTGTGGGGCTCTATTTCTGGATCACCTTTAATGTGTCGTTAAACCAGTCGTAGCAGAATCTTGCCTCACACTCCTGATGAAAAGATAACAGGATGAGAGAAGAATCGCCCTCCTCTCGCTGTCACCGGTGGGCGCCGTGTGCGGCATTAGATTGTGTTGGCATGGTGACAGTGATGGCAGGAATGTGTGGACACGTAAAAGATAAAGGTTGGCACTTTGACAGTATATCTCAATTGTCCAAATTAATCTCCCATGATGGCAGTGATGCATGGGTCTGGCCGACCAACCAGGGGTCAGTGGCTTGGCCTATATGTAACAAACAAAATCTGACCCTCCCAAATAGTATACAGACAGAGAAAAAAAGACAGTGAGAGGGAGTGGAAAAAAGTGAGAGTGAGTCATTATCAGGCCCTACAGCTGCTCCAGAATAAACCACAGGCTATTCTTTGTCTTGTCATTCTCATCTATTTACGATCACAGAACCTTCTCCTGGTGAAGTCGTGCCGATCTCTCGTGGCTTCACAGCTTTGGCAGAGTAAATTCTGTGTGCTCTGCAAATGATTTTATCACCCTTCTGTCTTGGTGTCTGCGCCATAAATTAAACAGGATATAAAGTCTAATTTTAGTGCGGCATAAGACGTGTCAAGTTTTAGTGTGAATATGTGACAGAAATTTTTATTTTGGGCATGGCAGTGGAAAGATCTGCTGAGCCTATGTTTCACACACTGAGAATGCAATTAGACTGAACAGACACAAATGTGCATGCTGGGAATTCAACAGTCCAAATACAGAAGGCTGTGCTAAATGACAGTCTCAGTGAGTGAATGGATGAACTAGCTGCAACTAGTATAATATAATATATTAATTATAGGTATTTTCTTTCATTAATAAATTCGCTGTATTTACATTTGTTCAGTATACACAGGGTTCATACAAGGTGCTTAAAGGAGAAGTCCACTTCCAAAACAAAGATTCACATATAATGTACTCACCCCATTGTCATCCAAGATGTTCATGTCTTTCTTTCTTCTGTCGTAAAGAAATTATGTTTTTTGAGCAAAACATTTCAGCATTTTTCTTCATATAACGGACTGCTATGGTGTCCTGATTTTGAACTTCCAAAATGCAGTTTAAATGCGGCTTCAAACGATCTTAAATGCGGTTGTAAAAGATCCCAGCCAAGAAAGAAGGGTCTTATCTAGCGAAACGATCGGTTATTTTCATAAAAATAATACAATTTATATACTTTTTAATGTTGAACGCTCATCTTGTCTTACTCTGCCTGGAATGTTTTTTTTCCTGTTTATGACAGTTAGGGTATGTCAGAAAACTCTCATCTCATTTTCTCCCTCAACTTCAAAATCGTCCTATATCGCTGTTTGACCTTTTTTGTTAAGGGTGTTTGATCTTCTTTGCATGTTTACTTTGCAAAGACTGTGTCGGTACTTCTGCAGCGATGTAGGATGATTTTGAAATGATTTTTGAAGTTGATGGAGAAAATACGATTGGAGTTTTTCAACATACCCTAACTGTCTTGTGCCAGAATACACAGAGTTAAGCGAGAGCAAGGCAAGATGAGCGTTTGAGAATAAAAAGTATTTAAATTGTATTTTTTTGAATGAAAATGAAAATAATTAAATGAAAACCAATCGTTTTGCTAGATAAGACCCTTCTTCCTCGGCTGGGATCATTTACAACCGCATTTGGGATCGTTTGAAGCCGCATTTAAACTGCATTTTGGAAGTTTAAAAATCGGGGCACCATATGAGTCCATTATATGAAGAAAAATGCTGAAATGTTTTCCTCAAAAAACATAATTTCTTTACGACCGATGAAAGAAAGACATAAACATCTTGGATGACAAGGGGGTGAGTACATTATATGTGAATCTTTGTTTTAAAAGTGGACTTCTCCTTTAAAGTGCTTGAAGTACTTGAATTGAAATTTAAGGCCTGGAAAACACTAGAAAATAGCAGTATTCCTGAAGAGGTGCTTAAAGAGTGCTTGAAATTTAATTTTGTCAATAAGCACGTCTTTTCTCGCAAAATTCATCCAATTCAAAAAAAAAAAAAACATTGTACTGTTTTTGCTTATTTTAGTTGATGTCAGAAAGCAATCGAGGTAAGCAAGTAGTAGTACTGACAGTGTCGTGTAAGCATGGTTAAAGATGTGAAAAGAGGAACAGATGAACCAAATCAATTGAGTCATTTGCACTGGAACCGCTCCATTTGATTCAAACTCATGACTTCGATCATTCATATCAAGCGATATATCAAGCCGTTTATTTTCGAATTTCGGCATTGCTTGTAATGATCTTAAAAAGCACAAAGAGCTTTTTGAATCTCCAAATCAGTTAAACCATTGCATCGCAAATTGATTCACTTCATTTTGAAGTGCTCCAATCGGATTGCGAATTATTTGTTTCAGATCAGGACTCCAAATTGTGTATCGCAATGTAAATTAGATCATTTGATTTAGATTGAAACTTTGCATATTGCAAATAATTTGATTCAGGTTGGGACTTCGAAGCACATATTGAGAATCTTTTCCTTTAGAATGGAACAGATTCGTGAATCATTTAGCAAATTGATTGGTTCAGATCAAATGATTTGCGATATGCGATTTGAAGTCCCGATCTAAATCAAATTCAGACCGTAACTTCAAAGCGTGGATTGCAAATCGTTTGATTTAGCTCGGAACTTTGGAGCTGGTTCACGAATCTTTTACTTTAGATCAGAACTTCAGAGCTCGGATTGTGAATCATTTGATTCAGATTGGGACTTTGGTGCAGGTTTGTGGATCATTTGTTTTAGATTTCGGAGCAATAAATCTTTTTTTCAGATTTTTTTTTTTTAAACAGTAGAAAATATCAAACCATTAATGCAATGCAATTATTTTGCAATGCAAAAAACTGTACACATACAAATCCCTTAAGAAAATGAACGGTGGTTTTAATATAGTAAAAGCAAAAGTAGTACAAGTAGTATACTTTGTAATACTTTAGTAGTAATACTTCGCATGTGCTTCACTTTATTTTTGCCATTTTTTACTAGTCTGTTTCTCTTTTTTTAGAATTTGAAATGGAAGACATTGCTCAATAAGTGAGATCTCTGATTTAACTCCTTGAAAATAAAAAAAAAAAGTAGTGCTTGAAAAGTCCTTAAAAAGTCCTGGAATGTCATTTTACAGTATCTGTACGAACCCTGTATAAATTAGTGTTAAAAATGAAAATTCTGTCATGGATTACTCACCCTCATGTTGTTCCAAATCCATAAGACCTTTGTTCATTTTCGGAACACAAATTAAGATATTTTTGATGAAATCCAAGAACCTTGACCCTGCCTAGACAGCAACACAACTACAATACAATAGTTAAAATAGTCCATGTGACATCAGTGGTTCAACTGTAATCTTATAAAGCTATGAAAATACTTTTTGTGTTCAAAGAAAACAAAATAAATCAATCTAAGAACATTTTCTCCCTCTAAAAGAAGCTGTATTATGTGTTTTTGTGCTGCAGCGGTTGTCTAACGGGTCGATGGAGTCAGGGGACGAGGCCAGTCAGGTGGTGGAGCTGCAGGAGCTGCTGGAGAAGCAGAACTACGAGCTGGCGCAGATGAAGGAGCGCATGTCCTCGCTGTCCTCCCGCGTGTCCGAGGTGGAACAGGAGCTGGAGACGGCTCGCAAAGACCTCATCAAGAGCGAAGACATGAACAACAAGTACCAGAGAGATATTAAAGAGGTGCAGTATGGGTGCATGTCACGCCTCAGTCTCAAATCAGACATAAATTAGTCTGCGTCCAAATGTGACATTTGGATGTGTGTAACATCCTACTTGAAAAGCAGTTTTCTTAAAGGGGACATCAGATGCTTATTTTCCACAAGTTGGTATGATCCTTTAGGGTCTTCATGAAATGTCTGCAACATAATTTGGTTAAAATTCCTCAGGTGGTCGTGTAAAACAACACCCTTTTTACTTTGACAAAAACAGCTCTGTTCACAGCATGCCGTTTTGTGCATGTCTCTTTAAATGATAATGAGCTACTGCTCACCCCGCCCCTTTCTTCTGTTTATTGTGTATTCAGTGGCACATTACTATCAAAAACAAAACTAATCCACTGCATCCTCATTTGCTCTGATGTTGGGACTCTTATGTTCACTTTAATATCCAAATACAAAACACCTGCATTGCTTACGAAACATTGTTGTCGCTACAGCTGGTCAAGTGCGGAGGAAATGCCGAACAGCGTACAACTGGCTGAGGATGGAAATATGCTAATACAGGACAGTCTGTCAGCGGTTGTAGGCGGGGCATGAGAAATATGACATCATACTGCTCAGAATATCAAAACGGCTTGATAATTGGGACTGTTTAGGTTTTGTGGGGATTGAAAAAAAGGAGTGAATGGATTTTTATCATTGTAGGATGTGTATTTAAAAGTGAATTTTGCATCCGATGTCTCTTTTAAGAGGTACTTTCATACCAAATTCAATCTGTTACAGCACTGACTGACCAGGTAGCGAAGCAGCTGCCTTCGGTTTTGGACACAGCCTTGTCACATTGATAATTAGCGTCAGCCGGACAGATTCTGAAAAATGTCTGTTGGTTTAGAGATACAGCTATTGATGGAGAGAGGTTGTGGCAGCCTGGAGTATTGACTGTGTGTGTGTTTCTCCGTGTCCGAATGTGTGCGTTTGCTTGTGTTCATATTTGTCCTCAAGCCTGTGTGTAATTATAGGGCGAGATTTTTGATTGACAGCAGACTATTACACCTGCGGCTCCATCTTAGGTGTGTGTCTGAGAGTCACTAACCAGCAGTCTGCCAATATATTTTGTGTGTGTGTGTGTGTTTACAGGCTATGTGTCAGAAAGAAGACATGGAGGAACGGATCGTGACTCTTGAGAAGCGCTATCTCAGTGCCCAGAGAGAGTCCACTTCACTACATGACATCACAGACAAGCTTGAAAACGAACTGGCCAATAAGGAGGCGTTCCTCAGACAGGTCTGGTTCTGATCGCTTGCATTCCAATTTCCTTTTCCTTTTAGTATGATTTTGAATTACTCTGAGATACTGCAATTACTTAACTGCATAGCGCACAGATGTTTTGAACTTGACAACTGATAAACAGTCATTCCATTCGTAATTGAACATTCTATTCTAATGATATCATGGTCAGCATGACATCAGTTCATATTCTACCAAATGATTTAGTAGGATTTCTTGAATGCTGATAAAGAGATGTGGAAATAAATACATGTTTTGAACACACACTACCAGCCAAAAGCTCTTGAACAGTAAGATTTTTAATGTTAAATTATTTGATCCAAAGTACAGCAAAAACTGTAACATTTTGAAGTATTTTTACTATTTAAAATAACTGTTGTCTATTTGAATCTATTTTAAAATGTAATTTATTCCTGTGATCAAAGCTAAATATTCAGCATCATTACTCTAGTCTTCAGTGTCACATGATCCTTCAGAAATCATTCTAATATGCTGAATGGCTGTTCAAGAAACATTTTTTATTATTATCAATATTGAAAACAGTTGAATTAGAAGAAATTTATAGAAATTAATACTTTTATTTAGCTAGGATGCTTTAAATTGATCAAAAGTGATGATAAAGACATTTATAATGTTATAAAAGAGTTCTATTTCAGATAAATCCTGTTCTTCTGAACTTTCTATTCATTAAAGAAACCAGAAAAATTCTACTCAGCTGTTTTCAACTTTTTTGAGCAGCAAATCAGAATATTAGAATGATTTCTGAAGGATCATGTGACTGGAGTAATGATGCTAAAAATTCAGCTTTGAAATTACAGGAATAAAATATATTTTAAAAATTAGAAAACAGTTATTTTAAATAGTAAAAATATTTTAAAATGTTGCTGTTTTTGCTGTACTTTGGATCAAATAATTGCAGGCTTGGTGAGCAGAGATACTTCTTTAAAACATTACAAATCTTACTGTTCAAAAACTTTTGACTGGTAGTGTATTACAGAAACATTAATTTTCTACCAATTGAAATTAAATTTAAAATGAAATTCTGTCAATATTTAGTCATTTTCTGCCAAGTTGTATGACTTACTTTTGGGTCATTCCATGTGAAACCGGGGTGAAATTTCAAAATCTTCCCGGTTCAGATTTTTTATTTTGTTAATACATAAATAGTGATGAAAGCCAAAATATTAAATGGAATAGATGAACATTTAATGAGTAATCCACAATTTTCACCTGAGATTTGGAGCCAAATTACAGGGGGTAAAAATGACTTCAGAAAGATGGCAGTAACATTGAAAATGTAAAATCCTTGTTGCAATTTGTGCAAATGGTTACAGTTCAAAAAAGGGGAAAAGCTTTTTTTTTTTTTTTTTTTTATTGCATAGAACCTACCTGTCTGAATGCCATAAATATTCCTTTCCAGAAGTTTCATTTTCTTATAAGAATAATACCAAAATAACACTGATTTGTAAAAGGAACAGCAAGGGTCATTTTGTGTCCAGTCGTTATTTATAATAATAATAATAGCTTTAATTTATTTTTTATTTCAGTTTTAGGTATCTTTGTGCTTATCTAGTAACTATTTCACTTAGTCACCGTTAGACCATTACTAATTTCTGTTCTGTTTTTTTAAAAAGGTTAAATTTTTCATGCAATTTTTTGTTTTCATGTAGATTTTGTTTTATTTCGCTTTATTTCAATTAAAGAAAATGATTAATAGTTTAGTTTTAACAGCACTTTTCCACATAAAGTAAGAGAAATGGGACAGGTGCTGCCATGCTTCAGTGTGCATTTATCACTCTCTAAAGAGTGTTTAATTGTTCTAAGAACAGGCAAAAAATAGGCAGTTATGTAATTTTGTTTGTTTAGGCACACTGAAAACAGCCACGCTGATCCACTTGTTGCCGTGGAAGCTGCACTGTCCTATGATGTCTGCTATTTGAGGATAAACTCGTTCTGATTAGACACTGTGTGTGTGTGTGTGTGTGTTTCCTCCCACAGATGGAGGAGAAAAACAGGCAGTTGCAGGAGCGACTGGAGTTGGCGGAACAGAAGCTCCAGCAGACCATGAGGAAAGCTGAGACTCTGCCTGAAGTCGAGGCTGAGCTAGCACAGAGGATAGCAGCTCTCACCAAGGTAGTATACCGGAAACTACAACCACACACGCACACTTAACTGTGCATGTAATGCAAACCAGTGTTCTGGATGTATTTAAACAAATTATCTTTTGATTTGAAATTAGGTAAAGTGACAATATCTGGGAACACTAGAGTGATAACAGAACTGATTTTACTGAAGTGAAACATCAGAACAAATGATTCACACATGAATCAGACAAACAGTAATACTACAGAGAGACAGTGACATCAAACTGCAATCCATGTTGGGCTCAACTATTTAGGCTAGGGGTCAAAGGCCATTTTTGAGGTGGTTTCTCTTACTGAACACCACACATTACACTGCTCTAAACATTTGTGGTTTGGTTGTGGCAAAGCATTACAATGCACTTAGTGTGCATTTATTATGTGCATTGATCAGCATAAAAACAATATCTTCAGCAGCAGTAGAATGAAAACTCTTTTAAACTTATTTAGTGTACTGATCAGAACGATTTGAAAGGCCATATGGTCAAATATATCTGTATATTGTTTGGTTTGCTTGATACATGTTGTTAAATTGTACATTATTAATTTTCATCAAAAATAATTACATAATTTTGTGTCTGTTTTTTTTTCCACAGTGCTGGAATATATATAGATATATATATATATAAGTATAAAGTTCTTTCTTTATAAATGTGTTATATTAGTTATATAGTTAACTTCTTAAGAATTTTCATTATTATTTCTGTTATTTTACCTTTACAAAATTATTTGATATATAATTATCTTCATATATAATTATGTTAATAAAAACAGCATTTTTCTGTATAAAATTGTTATATTTGTTATATAATTATCTTGATGGAAAAATATAGTTGTATAAAATTATTTTTGTTATAATTATGGGGCCCTATGGAATCTTTTTTATTTTTTGCTTATTTTGTTTTATTTTTAGTTTTTCCAAATTCCACTTTTTTCCATTTTAATTGTTCTGGATTCCATTTTTTTTCTGTTTTCATTTTTCTAGACTCTGTTTTATTGGTATGAAAAAATCTAATTAATCGAAATCATAAAACTTACACATTTAGCAGCAATTTATTAAAAGTTTAATTTTTTAAGGCCCTATGAAATACGTTAAAATGTTTTTTTCTCAAACTCAGTTTTGTTTTCACCAAATTCTGTGTTGTCCAATAATGTTCTGGATTCTATTTAAATGGTTTAATTACGTTTTAATAATCAAAAGCATCTCTAATCAATTGATTTTATATAAAAAAAATCATTTATTATTATTTTTTTTATAAATATTTTTTAAATATTTTTTTCTGATGAATATTTCTTTAAAATAATGTTTTATTAATAATAATAATAATTAATTAAAAAAAATTGTAGTAGTAGTAGCAGTACTCACATTATAATATATATATAAATATATCACATTAATATATTTCTGTCACAGTTTCTTCAAGTTAAACCAAACTTTTATTTTGGCGGGTTGCTGTGAAGACCTGTAAGTTTCTGTTTGTATATGATATAACGATAGCTTTTCTGAAACGGTAAAATGCACATAAAGTTACTCTCAGAGCAGTTCTAGAGATTCTTATATTTAAAATTCTTATATTTCTTACGTAATTTTCTTCATAAAACATGATTATTTTTTTTATTCTTTCTGCATGTTATGTATTTGTAATAAAATTAAATGTGCATTATTATGTTCTATTATCTTTAATACTGCTTACACAGCATTGTGTGCAAAAATGGACCTTGTTGAGTTGGTGGAAAGTGGAAAGGTTCTTACTTTAAACCCAAATACGAGGTGAGAAGTTGTCAGGTGGTTTCTCACAGTGACCACTGCTCCTGAAAGGGTTAAAGAAAAAGTAAACATGTACAGGTACAAGACAGAAATTGCTCTTGTTTATTCTTTAAAAGGAGCTGTTTACAAACTCTACTGTGAAGACATTATGAACAGACAGATATGATTCATACGCTGTTCATTATTAACGTTGTGTGGTATTTCTCTGTATTGTGTGGTTTGGTAGTCTGATATGGAAGCCAAACTCCAGGACATGAACTGCAGTCTTAGGAAGGTGGGGCTGAAAGCTTCTCTCTCTCATTCACTTCACTCTGTCTTGCTGTGGGTCTGTTGGTGTATTTCAGCTGCATGTGATGCTCAGCTGGGATTTTCTTCGCTTTAATGAGTTGCTGACGTACTTGGTTCTTTCTCTTCACCCAGGAGAGAACAGAAGCTTAAGGAAATACACGCTCCTTCTCTTTACCTGTCTGCTCAACCATGTCTGCGGTGTTCGGTGTGACGGCACCTTATAAACCAAACTCACAATCTCATAAATCTAGATTAAGATTCCAGCCAACATCATAGTCATGGTTCAAGGGTCCTTTCTCTGCTGGTTTGAGCTAATTTGTGGTTTTACATGTTCTCATCTGACAAAATACAATGTGTGTGTTTGTTGTTCAGGCGGAGGAGAGACATGGCAGTATCGAGGAGCGGATGAGACATTTAGAGGGACAGCTAGAGGAGAAGAACCAGGAACTGCTCAGGGTTAACATCACTTTATTTTCACTAAATAATCTATGCTTCCATACTATATACTATTTTTTTTTTTTAGAGTAGGCTTATTTTGTGCAGAATGTAAATTGTCAGTTTGTAGAATATCCGAATTAGCAACCACAGTTGAGGTCAAAAGTTTACATACACCTTGCAGAATCTTCAAAATGTTAGTTATTTTACTAAAATAAGAGGGATCATAAAAAATGCATGTTATTTTTTTATTTAGTACTGACCTGAAAAAGATATTTCACATAAAAGATGTTTACATGTAGTTCACAGGAGAAAATAGTAGTTCAAATAGTTCATTACCTTGTTTAAAAGTTTACATACACTTGATTCTTAATACTGTGTTGTTACCTGAATGATCCACAGCTGTGTTTTTTTATTTAGTGATAGTTGTTCATGAGTCCCTTGTTTGTCCTGAACAGTTAAACTGCCTGCTGTTCTTTAGAAAAATCCTTCAGGTGCCACAAATTCTGTGATTTTTCACCTTTTTTGTGTATTTGGACCCAACAATGACTGTATGATTTTGAGATCCATCTTTTCACACTGAGGACAACCGAGGGACTCATATGCAATTATTACAGAAGGTTCAAACGCTCACTGATGCTCCAGAAGGAAAAACGATGCATTAAGAGCCGGGGGTGTAAACTTTTGAACAAAATGAAAATTTGTACATTTTTTTTTTATTTTGCCTAAATATCATATTTTTTCATTTAGTACTGCTCTTCAGAAGCTACAGCAGATACTTACATGTTTCCCAGGACACAAAATAAGTTAAATGTACCCTGATCTTCAAATTCAAAAGTTTTCACCCCCCTGCTCTGAGTCCCTCAGTTGTCCTCAGTGTGAAAAGGTGGATCTCAAAATCATACAGTCATGGTTGGAAAGGGTTCAAATACACAAAACAATTTTCCTAAATAATAAAGTTTTGGACCTGAATGATTTTTCTAAATAACAGTGGGCTGTTTAACTGTTCAGGACAAACAATGAACTCATGAACAACTATTACTAAACATCTTATTCAGGTCAGTGCTTAATAAAAAATAACATGTATTTTGTATAATCCCTCTTATTTTGTTAAAATAACTGACATTTTGCAGATTCTGCTAGGTGCATGTAAACTTTTGACCTCAACTGTACAATTGCCAAAAAATTTAGTTTAAAACAGCACATATATATATATATATATATAAATAAAATTCTGTTTATTCAGGCTCGACAGAGAGAGAAGATGAACGAGGAACACAACAAGCGTCTTTCAGACACCGTGGACAGACTCTTGACAGAGTCGAATGAACGTTTACAGCTCCATCTAAAAGAAAGAATGGCCGCTCTTGAGGAAAAGGTGAGAGAAGGTCCAGCCATCATGGCAGACGTCTTCAGACAATGTTGATTACTCACTTCTGTGCTTCTCTTTCAGAATGTGTTAATACAAGACTCTGACAACTACAGGAAGCAGTTAGAAGACTCCATTCAAGAAAAGGTCATTAGTTGTTATTTTCTGAAAACTATCTCAGCGGAACGAATTTTGATGCAGTGCTTTGCTATCCGTTCTGAGTAAAATGAAACTTTAATGTGCTTTGCGGTTGTAGTCTCATCTCTCGGAGGAGATCGAGAAACTGAGATCTGAACTGGATCAGTACCGGTTGAGGGCCGGATCCCTTACGGAGCCCACGCTGTCACGGTGAGACAGAAACCATGAACTCAGAACTATCCTTTTATAATAAACAATAGCTCTGTTACAAATCCCAGCAAGCTCAACAGAATTTTAAGGCATCATAGCTGTTCTCTCAACATGAAGCCTGGTCTAAATACAGTAGCTGGCAGCAGCATGTATCTGTTCTGGAGGAGGCGATCCAAGGATACATTGTTATGAAATCACTCCGACAATCATATTAATTTTCTCGTAGGGGAATTGATTTTTAACATTAATTTAATACCCATTAAAACAGACTTACTGTGAGCTCTGAGGTTGTTAATTGGTGGTTTCTGCTTTTGTTAAAGCTATCAGCCCATATTATTTAAACTTTGTAAATAATAATGTTTAACAGCACCAGACTTATACGTAACATTTTTGGTTGTTATAAGCATAATCAGTAACTTTAAATCAGAAGTTTTGGGTTTCATCATCATTTTCAATTTGGATGTTATTTGGAATGCTTTATGGTATATTTCCAGATTAGTCACTGATAAGCTTCCATTCTTGTTAAAATGTCTTAAAAGACTGCAGCCTATGTAGACAGCAATGTAAACTCACAAGGTTTTGGAATGATGTTAGCATTTCTATGTCGTGTTTATCAAATTACTTGACTATTATGTTCTTCGATTTTTCTGCATGGTTTTATATTGCACTTCTATTGCACAAAAAACGTAGTAGTGATGAGGTTTGCTATTGAAGTGATACACTGCTGATCAAAAGTTTGGGATCAGTAAGATTTTAATGTTTTTAAAGAAGCTTCTTATGCTCATCAAGGCTGAATTTTTTTGGTCAAAAATACAGAAAAAGAGTAATACTGTGAAATATTATTGCAATTGAAAATACCAGTTTTCTATTTTAATGTACTTTAAAATCTAATGTATTCCTTTGATGCAAAGCTGAATTTTCTGCATCATTACTCCAGTCTTCAGTGTCACGTGATCCTTCAGAAATCGTTCTAATATGCTGTATTATTATTAAGGTTGTTTTTTATTTTTTGAAACCTGTGATTATTTTTTCAGGATTTTTTGATAACTAAAAAGTAAAAAAAAAAAAACAAAAAAAAAACAGCATTTATAATATAGTATAAATCTTTTTTAAACAATACAAGTCTTTACTGACCACTTTGTATCAGTGTAACACATCCTTACTGAATAAAATTATTAATAGAATAAAATTATTAATTACTTTTAAAAAAGAAAGAAAAAGAATTTACTGACCCCATAGTTTTGAACAGTAGTGTATGTTGTTACAAAAAATTTTAAATAAATGCTGTTGTTTTTTTTTTTTTTTTTTTTTACTTTTTAGTCACTAAAAAATTCTGAAAAAATAATCACAGGTTTCAAAAAATAAAAAACAACCTTAATAATAATACAGCATATTAGAACGATTTTTTAACTTTTTATTCATCAAAGAATCTGGAAAAATAATCACAGGTTTCAAAAAAGGAAAAATTTAAAAGCAGCACAACTGTTTCCACCATTGATAATAAATCAGCATATTAGAATGATTTCTGAAGGATCATGTGACAATGAAGACTGGAGTAATGATGCTGAAAATTCAGCTTTGCATCACAGAAATAAATTATATTTTAAAATATATTAAAATAGAAAACCATTATTTTAAATTCCAATAATATTTCACAATATTACAGTTTTTTTCTGTATTTTTGTTCAAATAAATGCAGGCTTGATGTGCAGAAGAGACTTCTTTAAAAAAAAAAAAAAAAACATTACAAATCTTGCTGATCCCAAAGTTTTGAACGGCAGTGTAGTTTCTAAATTTACTATGTAATTCATAGAAAAACAAACCAGTTAGAATGTAAACGAAATAACATTTTAGATTTTAAAAGTTTATTACCATGTCTAAATTCAGATTGTGGTCTTAATTCCAGGTCTCATCTGGATGCATCTGGAGATCTGCGTTTCTCCCTTGGTTCTCTTGCTGAGACACAGTCGGACCATTATCGTTCCACCAAGGTGATCCGCAGGCCCAGGAGAGGACGCATGGGGCTACGCAGGGATGAACAGAAGGTAGTATCTCATCACCTATTGTTTTGTGAGCTTTGTGCTAAACCTCACTCCTTGCGTTTCTCTCTCATCTTCTTGCAGGCTAAGTCTCTGGGAGAGCATGAATGGCGCTCTCAGCAACTTGGCGTTCTGGGCGGCCACCCGTTCGAGAGCGACACGGAGATGTCGGATATCGATGACGACGATCGAGAGACCCTTTTCAGTTCGATGGATCTACTGTCTCCTGGAGGACATTCAGATGCTCAGACTCTAGCAATGATGCTGCAGGAACAACTGGATGCCATCAATAAAGAGATTCGGTCAGTTTGTTCACTGTGACCACAGCAGCTTAAATCGTGTTGTCTTAATTGTCTACCCAGAGATGGAGAAGGTGCATTACATTCAAATTGCTTTAATGTCTGTAATGTAATCCATCTGTAAAGCAATGAAAGGACAGTATCCTTATTCTTCAACACGGAAGTAAGCCTATGGGCAAGACCTGTGGTTCATTAGCCGATATAGGGAAATAACAAGAATAACAACATGCTGTAAATGGTAAAACTGTTTGCACTCAAACCAGTGTGCTCATAATTAAAATAATACATTAAAATAATATAATAATACACACCAATTTGCAAAATCAAGCAGCAAAACAAGCAGTTTTGTACAGCTAAAAATAGCTGGATGCGGATGAGACCGGAAGCCAGACCCATAAAATGTTTAATATTTAAATCAGCATATATGCCGCCTGAAGGTATAATTCGTCTTTTGTCAGCACCTTTTCTTGTTTTTATTTTTTCTAGGACTTGTGTGTAGCAGAATCCTGACTCTGAGTCTCTGTAGAGATGTAGAAATACTAATAAATGTAACACTTAAAACATCTAAAAATGAGTGAAGGGATTAGCTAGGGAATAGAAGGTTAAATGTAGGATTTAAAATGAGGTGATTTAAAATGTTCCCGCTCTTACGGGACAAAAAAAAGTGGATATGTTTTAGAAATATCACCTCAGAGGTGATAATAAAACAGCAGGGGGCTTAAGTTCGAACCTTGATGCACACCTTCTTTAGCATTATTAGGTTATTAGGTTTGACTGTTAATTTACACCAACAAAGGTAGAATCTAATTCACTAGTAACTATGATATTTCCCTCAATAAAGGAAAGGGGGGGGGGGTTATTATTTAATGAACAACTATGTTTGTTGTTCTTGTAATTCATTTAGCATTAGATTAAGCTTTTCTATAAAACACCATTTAAATGCTGTTTTAAAAATCCACAGTCATAAAAATCTGAGTTGACGCTTGTTGCTGAAAGTCAGTGCCAGTCTGCAGATTCTGTGCAGCTACAGTTGACAGATTTTGCAAAAAAGCACAAAAAATACAGTGATTTTTATTTATTTATTTATTTATTTTGCTTAAGAATATGAATCGGTTTAGTCGAAAAACATCAAACATGTTTGATATTTTGAGTCAGTTTTAGAACACATACAGTGTTGTTTTCATTCATCATGTGTTTCCTAGCAACGAGGAACAAATTTCTGCGCTTAACTTGAAAGGTGGTGTGTGATCCTTAGTTGTGTGGTGTTTGATGCCCAAATTTTTTCTGTAACCATTTGCAAGGTCAGCAGGTGTGGCTGTTGTTTTAAAATATGTTCAGATTTTGGTGTATTCAAGTCTTAAAGGGATCGTTCACCCAAAAATAAAAATTACCCCATGATTTAATCACCCTCAAGCTGTCCTAGGTATATATATATTTTATATAGAGAGTTTCTTCTTTCAGACAAATACAGTCGGAGTTATATTAAAAAATATCCTGTCTCTTCCAAGCTTGATAGTGGTAATGAATAGGGTTTAAGATTTTGAAGCCCAAAAAACTGCATCCATACATTATAAAAATGTATGGATATGCCTCCGGGGGGTTAATAAAGACCTTCTGAAGTGAATCGATGCGTTTGTGTAAGAAAAATATCCATATATAAAACTTTATAAACCATAATCTTTAGCTTCCGCTAACTGTTGTACATGCCATCACGAGAGAGTGGCGTTCCAGTGGATGATTCCTGGCACATGGACAAGTTCCTTGACTATTATCTTAGTAGTTTTGTTTAGAATGTACAGTACTAGGAATTGAACTTGTCACCTTTGCGTCTTAGAATCATAGATTTATCATTCAAGTTTCCTTCCGTAACCTACATATAACCTTCTATTCCCTAGCTAATCCCTTCACTCATTTTTAGATGTTTTAAGTGTTACATTTATTAGTATTTCTACATCTCTACAGAGACTCAGAGTCAGGATTCTGCTACACACAAGTCCTAGAAAAAATAAAAACAAGAAAAGGTGCTGACAAAAGACGAATTATACCTTCAGGCGGCATATATGCTGATTTAAATATCAGACGGAGCTCAGGGTTTCTCCTGTAGGCTGTTCAGGCGGTGCATAAGGTGGAGGCTAATTTGACACTTGAGATCATGAGTCCAGCAGTTATTGAACATGAGTGGCTGAGTGAAAAGTTGACATTTCTGCAATTTCTGATTTCCATAATTTATGGGATTAGCATATATGTGACCATGGACCACAAAACCAGTCTTAAGTCGCTGGGGTATATTTGTAGCAATAGCCAAAAATGCATTGTATGGGTCAAAATGATTGATTTTACTTTTATGCCAAAAATCATTAGGAAATTACCTAAAGATCATGTTTCATGAATATATTTTGTAAAATTCCTACTGTAAATATATCAAAACTTAATTTTTGATTAGTAATATGCATTAGTAAGAACTTCATTTGGACAAGTTAAAAGGTGATTTTTCTCAATATTTTGATTTTTTTTTTTGCACCCTCAGATTATATATGCTCAAATAGTTGTATTTCGGCCAAATATTGTCCTATCCTAACAAACTGTACATCAATGGAAAGCTTTTTTATTCAACTTTCAGATGATGTATAAAAGTAGTCCAGGGTCACATGTATGCAGTGTATCTCAGTGTAAATCCTGAAATGTTTTCCTCAAAAAACATAATTTTTTTTACGACTGAAGAAAGAAAGACATCAACATCTTGAATGACAAGGGGGTGATTACATTATCTGTAAATTTTAGTTCTGGAAGTGAGCTAATCCTTTGAAATCATATCTGTCTGGCTAGTCTTTGCACTTACACCAGGCTGTCAAAAGCAAACGTATGACTTCAAATCAAGTAATACCACATAAACCATCTCGACCCTTTGGTTTTTATTAAAATCTAATTTGAAATTTATCCAGTTCAGTGGAAATGTGTGATTAATATTTGAAGAGGCCAGAACAGACGGAGAGTCGTTTTTCAGCCATTTTTATGCAACTTTAGTTGGATTTTGGTTGGAGTTGTTTCAGGGGTCATTTTAAATTCACTAAGAGCCACTCACTGTGGACAAGTTTGAATTTTTTAGATAGTTCTATGTCCTGTTATTTCCCACATTTATTTTTGGTCAGAAGCTCCTTTTATGTAAGTTTCATCAAGGTACAAAAAAAGTAGCGCAACCTCATAGAGTATATAATGTGCAGTACGGTATGTGTGTTCAACTTTATTTGATTACCTGTGTACAAATACTGCTCACTATGCTATTAAACTCTGCCTCTAATGTGTGCTGGGGTTTTTGATTACAGCAGGAAGAAAGATGGTCCCCCCTGTGTGCTGTTTATTTCTCTCCCCCCTAGTCGTGGTCTGCTTTTGATAAAGCACCAGCTTTGTGCTTTTGGGCTATAGAAGACATGAAACTGCTTAATGTCTAACAACTAACTGCAAAGATGTTAAATACTTGACAAATGGTCAATGTGTAATTGTTTGCAGCCCGCTCGATGGTTGCTTTACAAGATACTCAATAAACCAAGGCCATGAAAAACATCCACTACAAGAGTGTCAAATGTTACAGCAGTTAACTGCAGTTTGCGATGCTTGAGGATTGTTGGTCGTGTCCTCAAGCGTTCTCTGAACCAACCACATCAGTCTTTGGCTAGTAAAGCACAAGATTTCATTATTTCTCTGAGCTTATTATTGCTTATTTTGTCATTTTTCTATTTGAAGGTGAATTGCAGAGACAAAATTAAATTTAAACTTTGCCTTTTTTGGCTTAATCTCTTTATATAGTAGCTTTAAAGCAAGGCTGTCTAAAACCTTGCCTAAAGCCATAACCCCATGTCACAAAGGCAGTATGTAGATTCTCTGAGCCCCCCGAGAGCATCAGTCTCCACAGACTTAATGCATTTCCTGCTGGAGATTTTCCCCTCGTAACTCAATAATCGAGTCATCACAGCCGTGCCATTTTATCTCTTTATATACACGCACCTGATGGAGACTGGCATCTTAAAACCCACAGCGCAGCATGTTACAGCTAAAAAAAACAGTTTAACAATCTCGTTTCACAAACCTGACACCTGCGCTTAGGCTGAAAAAAGTCATGACAGATTTACGGAAACTGTTGTATTAGATCTTCTAAAACACAATTACAACTAACAACTCCATTTAGTAAAAAATATTTGCATTAAGACAGCATCCGGAATTTGATACTCTAATGAGCAGAAGTGTGGCTGCTTTTTAGGTTCATTTTAGTGTTCAGCTATTCATGTGCTACTGTAAGGGCTAATTAGATGTTTAAGCTGCATTGTTTTTAGTTCTGTTGCCAAACTTATTTACCCAGCAAGCTCAGCACTCCAGTAATGTTGTAAATCAAAATGCCATTAGCTCATTATCATACGCTATAATTTCTGACTCACTGTGGGCTCTTTTTCCCTTGTTTCTCCAGGCTCATTCAAGAAGAGAAGGAGTCGACAGAACTGAGGGCAGAGGAAATCGAGAACCGCGTGGCAAGCGTGAGCCTGGAGGGGCTGAACCTGGCACGGGTGCACCATCACGGAGCCTCCATCACTGCCTCGGCCACCGCATCCTCCCTCGCTTCGTCCTCCCCTCCCAGCGGACACTCCACACCCAAACTCACCCCGCGCAGCCCCGCTCGTGACATGGAGCGCATGGGGGTCATGACACTGGTATACGAGTCCAAATGTATCTTCGTCCAACAGGGGTCATATCATGACCATATCATATAGGGCTGTCCCCTAGTAGTCGACTAACCGCTAGCCAACGAAAAGAGGCTTTGTCAACCAAAATTTTATAAGTCGCTTAGTTGCAGGGAAAGAAAACAAATCCCATGCATTTCCGAAGTCACACAGTATGTGACGGACAGATTGTTAACGGCTGGTCTATGTGGTAATATAGTTCATCGGGCAGGACATACGCTCACCTATCATTCATCGACCTCAAATATGGCTTTTCATCAGAAAGATGTATGTAGTAATGTTAACCTAAAAAATGTGCGCTAATGAAGTGTCTGTGTGGAATGTGGAAGCTGAATATTAGCACGCTCACTGCATGACAGATGGAGGCGCTGGTGTGATCATTTGCACTTAAAATACTCCGTCATTTTTTGCCATACAGATAAAAGTAAGACATCTTTTGAACCTGTAAAGAAAATATTTACACTTTTGTAAAATATTTAAAGCAAACAGGTTGCGCTTTTTGCCGTCTTGGCCTCTGTGAACTTGAGCGCGTCGCTTCGAAACTCCGTGTGTACTTGGGTTATAGACATGACAAACATGTCTATAGAGAGTTAAATGTCTACTTTTAAATGAACCAATTCAAATAGAAAACACATATTCTCAGATTATGTAATCCATATGAAAATGCGTACAGGCGCATCGCTATTCAGAAATGTTTCAGAGATGCCTGTCAGTGTCACAGACTTCATCTCTTAAGGCGAAAACAAAGAAAGCACTAGTTTTCAATAAATTATTAAAATGTCAATGCAGTCTATTTGCTGTTTTTCCCATGACACATTCATTATTATTATATCATGTCGGTGCACTGTGACAAGCTTTTTTTTTGCATGTGCTAGAGCGCCTATTAGGCTATGTAGGCAATTAAAAGCTCATTTTTATGGTTTATTAATAAACATGCGACTAATAGTTGACTAATGCTTAAAATGAACCACTACCAGTCGACCAGAAAAATCTTTAGTCGTGGGCAGCCCCATCTTTTTAGATATTAGCAGTGCTGACCATAGATCAGGGGTCTCCAAACTTTGTACTGGAGGAGTGGTGTTTTGCAGAGGTTAGCTCCAACCCTAACTAAACACACCTAAACTAGCTAATCAAGTTCTTACTAGGCTACTAGAAACTTCCAGGCAGGTGTGTTGAGGCAAGATGAAGCTAAACTCTGCAGGATGTTGGCCCTCCATGACCGAGTTTGGAGACCCCTATCATTTAAAATTAAATATGATTTTTGGTTTTACTTTAATGTAAGGCACTTCCTGCATAACATCTTTGGGGCTTTGCAAAAGCCTTTTTTCATGCAAATTGTAGTGCTGGTTAACTCAGAAATGACACAGTATGATGTCTCTAAATCAATTGCTGTATTACAGCTTTCCTAGTCATTTCTCTGCAGTTTCTGCATCATGTTGTGTTGCTTTGAATGCCTCATGACTATCCAGTATGCATTAACCTGTTAACGTTTTTGTTTTCTGTTCTGCAGCCCAGTGACTTGCGGAAACACAGGAGAAAGGTACTTGTAACATGTGGTCGCTTCACAAAAGAGCTCATTGTATTTGGCATGATTATTTTTATGGAAAGGACACCAGGGTTAGGCAAAAATTTGAATTTAAAACATTTTTCCATTTCCAATTCATGAGCCAGAGCTGAATTGAATTGGGTACAGTCTAAAAGAGTGAATGGAATGAATAAAATATATCAAAAATCAGTAAGGTTTATGGTTAAAAAAGACTATTTTTCTTGTCCCACTGGCAAATGTACCTAATTCTCTACTATTTTGCTCCTTAAGCAAAGATGTTTAGATGTTTGTACTGGTTAATAAAACAACAATACTGAGGATTATCCATAACAAAACAACAAAAGCGGCCATAAGGGTCAATTTAGGGTCAAATTAAGATACATCAAGCTGAATAAATTTGCTTTCCATTGATGTATGGTTGTTAGGATAGGACAATATTTGGCTGAGATACAACTATTTGAAAATCTGGAAACTGAGGGTGCAAAAAAATCTAAATATTGAAAAAAATCACCTTTGAAGTTGTCCAAATGTTCTTAGCAATGAATATTACTAATAGTTTTGATTTATTTACGCTAGAAAATTGAGAAAACTTCTTAATGGAGCATGATCTTTACTTAATATCCTAATGCTTTTTGGCATTAAAAGAAAAATGGATAATTTCGACCCATATAAAATATTGTTGGCTACTGCTACAAATATACCCGTGCTACTTAAGACTGGTTTTGTGGTCCAGGCTTACAAATAAGTGTTGATAAATATTTTTACATAGAAATAACACATTTTTAATCATTATTTATAGTTTAAAAAAATCAGTGTATGGATGACATTTGTTACTTTTTTAGATTATTATTGATCAATACGGTCACACTTTATATTAGGTAGCTTTAACTACTATGTACTTGCATGAAATAAGTACAATGTACTTATTGTGTTCAAATTGTATTGCAAAACACTTTTGCTGCTATTGAGGTGAGATACGGGTAAGTTTATGGACAGGTTTGGTGGTATGGGTAGGTTTAAAGGTTGGTTAAGATGTACGGGATTGGTCAACGGTGTAATTTATAGATGTAATTACAGAAATTAATTACAGATGTAATTACATGCAAGTATTTTTACCTGCAATTAATGTAAAAACATATATTTACACAATAAGTGCAATGTATCAAATGATTGATTTAAATGTAAGTACATAGTAGTTAAGAACACCTAATGTAAAGCAGAACCAAAAATGTCTTTATTAGTAATTTAGAATGAAAAAAATACATGTATTATTAAAAAACATTGTGTTTTCCACCAAAAAACTCACTCTCTAGATATTTGGAAGAATGCTGGGAGCCAAAAAATATTGGCGCTTATTGACTTCCACTATATGTGCAAAAAACACAATGAGACATGTCTCAAAATATCTTCTTTTATGTTTGACAGAAAAAAGAAAGTAATACAGTTTTGGATCAATGTGAGGGTATCTTCATTTTTGGGTGAACTGTCTCTTTAATTCAAATTCCGCCTGTCACAGATCGCAGCGGTGGACGAGGACGGTCGGGAGGACAAGGCCACCATCAAATGCGAGACCTCGCCACCTCCCACACCTCGCCAAGTCCGCATGACCCACACGCTACCCGCTTCTTCTCACAATGACGCACGGTGAGACGGCAAAAAGACAGCAGCCAGACGCATGCTGCGTACAAACATAACCTGACTTAACCACTGTTAATCTGTTTGTCTGTCTCCAGCCTGACGGCTGCATTAGAGACGGAGGCCAGTGCTCTGAGCAGTGTAGCCAGCAGTCAAGACTCCCTCCACAAACAGCCAAAGAAGAAGGGCATCAAGTCCTCCATCGGACGACTGTTTGGGAAGAAAGAGAAGGCCAGACTGGGGCAGCTGGGGAAAGAGATTATGGGACCAGGACAAGGTGAGAACATAGAAATATGATAGACATATGTGACTCTGGACCACAAAACCAGTCATAAGGGTCAAATTTTTGGACCATTGAGGTATGGTTTGTTAGGATAGGACAATATTTGGAAATCTGGAATCTGAAGGTGCAAAAAAAAAAATCAAAATACTGAGAAAATCGCTTGTCCAAATGAAGTTCTTAGAAATGCATAATATTAAGTTTTGATATATTTACAGTAAGAAATATACAAAATATCTTCACGGAACATGATCTTTACCTAATATCTTTTTTGGCATAAAAGAAAAATTGATAATACTATTTATGTATTTTTGGTTATTGCTACAAAGACTGGTTTTGTGGGCCAGGGTCACATATAAGCTATAAAAGGGAAGATTCGAGTTAAGCTTTGTATATATCACAGAAAATGCAGTCCTGATGTAATCTGATTTAAAACACTGATCTAGAGTTAAATGTACATATAATTATTACACAAACATTATCAAATGATGTTTTAATGGATCTTCTCCATCAGTAGGGAATGTATCCGATCCTGAGCTTTTAGGTCAGGATATGGCGGTGGGAAAACTGGGAACACAGGCCGAAAAAGATCGCAGGCTTAAAAAGAAGTAAGTATTTAAGAAAGTGCTCTCTGACAAGTTCAGATTATACACCTAACACATTTTTATGAAGGTAATCAATGCCTAGGCCCGTATCTTATAAAACTGATTCAATATTATAAACACAACATAACCTTCTTCACAAAAACTGTCATGTTTCACACCTTACTTTAAAAACAATATTTGAACATATGGCCTATCATGCATTATAGTGCCTTGGGCCAAAAACATACTCTATGTAAATCAGAAAGCGCTTTGCACAGTCCTGTTTTTGCATCAATTCGGTTGGAAACTTGGCTAAGATGTGATGTTGAAGTTTGTGCAGTTAACTTGCATTCATAATAATGTATTTGTGTAAAGTATATTTTAAGCCTTATGTTAATGTTTATGTTAAAAATAACACATTTTCAGTGTCAATATAGTTTGTTAAACATTTGTTTAGGTACATAGGACTTATCTGCATACATGTTTACGACAGCCTATTATCTACTGTGTACTACTACTACTATTTTGATTAACGTACAATTGCAGTTTGTAGAATGTATGTTAACATGAAAATGTGCCTTTCATAGCAGGCTTGTGACATTGTTGCATACTTGGATGTGTTTACAGCATGTTATGTGATGCTTGCCAAATATCACGTTTCTTTGCCTTAACGCTAATGGTTGAATGTGACCGTTTTATGTAACTTGACTCGTGTCGGCCTCATCCATCGCGGCGCCGCACGAAGGCGGCTCTTCACCGTTTCCATTGCGCTGTCACACTTTCTGCATGCTGTATGATGAAAAAAAAAAACTTTCAAACAAAAGTAGAAATGTTCAATTGTGACCAATAAGTGCAAAAAACACAACGATTCCTAACAGTAATGCACGTCTCTGAGCTGAGGTGTTTTTTCTAAAGTCTACATACAGTATGCTCAATAACAAGCATTTAATTTTGTCTCCCATCGCTTTCTCTATTTTTCTTTTCTCTCTCTCTGTATCTCTTTTTCTCCTCATCTGACTCTGTATCAGCGGGTAAGTTTAGTTTGTGTTGCCGAGACTTGCTGCATTTTCCACTGTCGACGCTCTGTCCGTGTCTGTCGTCATGCTCCTAAAGTGTGTGTCTATCTTCAGGGGGGTCCGACGCATTTCCTTTCTGTCCATCTAGAGACCCCCGCCTCTGCCTTTCTTTTTCATTTGACTGTAAATGTGATTCTCCCCCTCTGCAGTTCTATAGAGGATGCATCTCTGCCTGGAGAGAGAATGTGTGCCTTTATAACAACCTGTTCTCGATCTGCCATGCCGAGGCCTTTCTCCTCTCGTGTACGTGTGCGTGCGCGTGTCCGTGCGTGCGTGTGTGCATCGTGTGCCGTATTCAATAACCAGGTCTCGTCTCTGGTTATGGACTGTCAACTCATTGACTTCTTTCCCTGCTCTCTTTTTCTTTTCATTTTGTTTTCTCTCATAACTGTTTCTCTCCCTCCCCAGCTACAGTATGTTCAGAAGAAGTCACTCATACGCATTACATTCGACCTGAACATATGCAGTCCAACACGTAAAGACGAGGAGAGATACATCACAACCACCACCACCACCACCACAAAGGCCTTATTGCCTTTACAGCACACAGACATGAACGTTCACGGCCACCGGACGGTTTACAGTCAGCGTGGTGCCGGTGCCAAATCTGGTTCGGTGCTGTATTTTTCCACCAAAGTAAAGGTTGATTAGGAAAATTAGGCCCATTAAACCTGCCAGTTTGAACTGGGAAGAACTAGTCTTGCACAGACTGACTTTTAGGCTACGTTCACACTGGGAGGCTTAGCGCTCACTTCCGATTTTGGCTCAGATTTGGTTTTTTATATAGCTGTTCACATTGTTGTTTTAAATGTGGCCAATATCAGATTTCCAATGTAAAGAGATCATGGTTCTGAACTGACCCGCATACACAAAAACAATACGAAAAGGGTTGCCAGGTTTCCGACCAATTGCACTTCAAAACTAGCTCTATCACGTTTCGGGGGTAAATATTGCGCAAGTGGGGTCGCTTCATCCCACAGAGTTGAAAAGCAACCCGTGGCAACAGTGAAAAAGTAAAAAGTGGCAACACTTGCACAGTGCATATAAAGTAAGCGATTTTATAGTGTTTTATTTATAGCGCGTTTATTTATAGTGTGATCTGCTACAGAAGCCAGCGAAATTATGCACGATGTGACAGAAGTGTTTTGAAATTTTTATGATACAGGCCCTTATGTCAGAATTGAAAAGATCAGATTCCATGTGGATTCTGCTGTTCACACTGTCATGAGAAAAACAGACCAGAGTCACATAAGAGCAGAAAAAATTAAATAAGTAAAAAAATGGATTTGTGCCACATTTGCCTGCAATGTGAACGTAGTCTTAAAGTCGTCTTTCTTACGATTGACTTTTTCGATAATCTGTTTCACTCGGATGCATGTGACAATACAGAAGAAAAGATCTGTCGTTACTTCCGACTCTTAACTGTCGGGTCCAGTAACGGCTTATTCAGGCCAGGAGTCACCGTGATGAACCACATTTGTGATGTTTTCATTTAGATACCAAAATAGAGATTTTTTTTTCCTTGTTCCTAAAAGAAATAGTTGCTTTTTGCTTTGAAATGGCAACATTTTTTAAAAAAGGATTGAAACATAAACCTTTATGTTCCAGGATTTCATACCAGCATTGGTGAAATTGGAGAACGGCTTCATGGGTTTATCATAAACACCAACTTAAGCTGTTCAACTAAGCTGCATAAAGAAACAAAATTATATATAATGCTAAAACATGTTTCCATAAGTAGGAATTAGATTATAAGAATCGCAGCTTATGGGTGGTTCAGACTACACGATTTTGGTCAGTTGCGACAGTCACAGTGTCAGGTCATCCGATTTTGACGCCTAAAATCTTGTCGTGTCATGAACAAGAAACGTGTCAGACAACATGTTGCTACTCAACCATTCTTTGCTTGCCGTCTTTAACGATGTGGGTACCAAACAGCGTATTTTGCTCTGTCCTGACGACAGAAAATCCCAAAAAAGTAAACCTGAAAGTGGATACAAATCTGGGTTGCATGAAGAGTAACGTTACAGTATGGACTGTTAAAGATAGGTTAAAGATGCGGAAAACGCAGACGGAATCGCGGAATCCAGTCGTAAAAATGGAATTTCCTGAGGAATGTCACCTTTGTCAAAGTTTAAATGAATTAATCAAAAGAAGGTCATTACAGTTAAATCAAACCGCAATATGGATTAGCATATGTAAATATTACGCCGCAAAATACCATTTAAATGTGAATCCTGCATGTTCTGCGTGTCTCTGTTTTAATGAATGGAGCAGACGAACGGTTTTGTTTACTACACACACTGAAGCGCGCCTGATGCTCACAGTAATTTCAGCGTCTGTCGTCTCGCTAAATGAGGACATAAATACATGAGCAATATCTGCTAAGAGTCACTTCATGAGCATTTGAACGTTCTGTTTTAGGAAAAGTACCGTTATGTCATACACACAAATGCAAAGGTAGACACAGCAACCCATCAAAATAAAAGTCTGGTTTAACTTGAAGAAATTGTGCCAGATATATTACTACTACTACTACTAAAATGAAACAGACATTATTTTTTAGGGTATAATCACACAACATTTCTTCCATGTTTTAATTTTAATAGTAAATTCCCCTTTGTTTGCCAGAAAAAGTTTGCTTAATTTTTTAATAATTAAAAGATAAATTAATTAATGTTTCATGCCTTCATTTGATAACCAGAACATTTTAAATACACAACACAGAATTCCTGAGGGTAAAAAAAAACCTTTCATAAGGCTATTTTCAGAATAAATTTGAATAAATTAAGTATGCATTCAAATAATTAGACATGCTAAAACACAGAATTTGATAATAAAACATGGTGAGGAAAAATAAAACATTTCATAGGGCCCTAAACATGTCATTTTTGTTAAACCTTTATTAAATTGATGTGAAATTGTATAAGTTTCATGACTTTAATTAACTAGACATTAGCTCTTTGATTAATAAAATGTAATTTAACCATTAAAAAGGAGTTGAGAAAAATTAAAACGGGAAAAAACGGAATCCAGAATAATTTTAAAACGGAATTTGGAAAAAAAAAATAAAATGGATTTCATAGGGCCCTATAAAGAGAACTGAGGTAAAATAGTTTTTGTTTGACCATTTTTCACTCTGTCACGGTAGTCCTCCTGTGTTCCTATTGGCCAGTGTCACAGATATGATGAAACTCGTTGACTGAAAAAAAAAATTAAACACGCTAGTCTTTCTGTGGTGACGTCGTGGTGGAACGTCGCAGATGTGGATTTGGTTGTCATCCAATATGACACACTACACAAGATGAAACGACTGAATCTTGTGTTCCAACACCCACTGCTGTTTATGAATCCCGAAGACACCCTATGTCAAGCAGATTGTGCCAAAATCGGGCTAAAATCGTATAGTCTGAATAAGGATTTAAAGATTACATTATAACAAAAGTAATTTACATCGACTCTGAAGTAAAAACAGTCCACCCAAGCACAGAACCAGATCTTGCACCATCACCAGCACCAGTTTGGTGCATTTTGAGATTTGATTTGCGCAGACAGAACCATATCACTCACTACAGCATGTGTCAGTACTGAACACTTGAAGTGGCCTTACCGTACACTCCAAACATGCGGTTGGATTACGAAGCTGCTTTCTGAGGGAGGAACACCCTACTGTCTCTGCCTTAAAGTCCACCGCAACATCTGCACACCATAAAATACTCACTTGTACTTGTTCTGTAGCCAAATGCCCTTGTTATTCCTACACAGTTCAACTAAAGGTAAAGCCTTAGCTAGTATGGTCTGAATAATGATGGGTCCTTGAAAACGTGTGCTCTCTGACATACAGACGTTAGCGGAGGAGATATATTGAAACATTGCTGAGCACACTCTATGTTACAAGTCCTTCGGTCCCTGTAAAGTTGGTAAACGACAGCCTTGAGAAAAGCTAGACATATTTCCCAGCGGAGATCTCCGTAGAAAGCTTGTGCGCGAAAGCCTGATGAGAGTTGATGATAGCAGCCTTGTCTTAAAGCGCAAATATTTATCAAGACAAACACAAAATAGGGTTCAAAAGAAAAGGCATTTCTGTTTTCCCTCGATAAGTCACCGTATTCCAGTTTCCTTAAGCGTTTTATAGACTAGAATCAGGACACAGCAAGGAAATGTCACGATCCGTTTATCTGAGAAACCGCAACTTTCAGTTAGCTGGCGTCTCAGCGTGACCGACCCTTAGTTTACTTCCTTTATTCATCTTTGATTCCTAACCAGAAACCCAGACTGCGTTTAAGCAACGAGACAGACCTTGAATTAAATTACGGAGTGATGTGAACTCATTATATTGGCTTGAGTGTTGCTTATTACAGATACTACATGAAAAGGTAGAATTCGTCACGCTACATGCTAATTACGGACTAGTAGCGGATACGAAAGAAACTTTTAGTTTGACGAAACTTGTGGATTTAACGTTCCGTGTTGCTTTGATAAACAGATAGCGGCCATTAAAGGACAGGAAACCTGGCAGAGACAGATAAAGCATCTCACTTTCTCTCTCTACATGGCCCTTTCCTTCTCTCTCTGTTCAGTTGATTATCTCTAAGCTGGTTCTGTCTTTCTCCTTATCTGTCTTCCTCTCTGTCTCGCTCTGTCTCTGTCACCTGCTCTCTCTCTAGACACGAGCTGTTGGAAGAAGCCAGAAGAAAAGGGTTACCTTTTGCTCAGTGGGACGGTCCTACAGTTGTCGCATGGTTGGAGGTGGGCAGTACTCATTTTTGGCAATGAAAACAAAGTATATACTTTGTGTCTTATATGGGCCGTTCCACAGAATTGGTGCAAACTACTGTCCCACAACCAAAAAACACATTTAAAAAGCATTTAAGTATTCAAATGTTAGATGTTTACCAAGATCCTTCTATTATCTGTTGAAACCCACAATAATATTTAAAATATCAGTAAGCTTAATATATAAAATCATCATTTATTTGGTACTTTCTGTTGGGAGGTGGCTGTCTCGAACTCTAACCCCTATATTTTAATTTATGAAAATGATATTGAAGTTTTGCACTTTATTCCATTGTTGTTTTTAAAAATATCTTTCTGATTTTGCCAAAAGAAAAAAAAAAAAATATATATATATAATTTTATTTTATTTATTTTATTTTATTTTTCCTTGTTAATGATGAACTTTATGGTAAAAAAAAACAAAAAACTGTCTAAACTCCTATATTTATGATCGGGAAATATTCCTGTGTCCATCTCTCTCATAATTACAAGGTATGAGTAGATCATTTTGAGCTTAATTTGTTCAAAAGTCTGAAAATCGGTGTAACTTTAACGTCACTACAGAACATCTTTTTTCTGCAATTAAGGGGAGTTAATTTGGGGAGTTATTCCATAACATGTAATTTTTATATGTGTGCAACTGTTTAGAACTGTGCTAGTAACCATGTGCTGATTAGCATCTTTAAACTAGTTCAAAAGTATCTAAAATTACACTTGAAATATTGTTACATTTATAATTATTGAGTTACCTCTGAAAATGTTTTAATAAAATAGCAAAAAAATATATTTACAAAGTAGATGTAGCAGTATCTTAATAGTTCAATTTAACCCTTCTTATTAAATTATATATTACTGTGTTTCAGTAGTGACAAATTTGGGGAGAGGAGAAATGTTCCAAAACTTTCTGAAAAAAAAAAAAAAATATATATATATATATCTATATCTATCTATCTATCTATCTATCTATCTATGTATCTATATATATATATATATAAAATAATTAACTGCACAATTACTAGAAATGTATTCCTGGGATATTATAAAATTTGCATACATATTATATTTTTTTTTTGTGTGTTTCTAACTTTGATTTTGCATCAGTTCTGTAGAATGGCCCATATATGCAAGGTGTATGTAAAATAATGCGAGTAATGACATCCAATTATGTCCATTTTCTAGAAGGCAGATGTTGGTAATTAGATGCCTGCCACTGTAGAATTGACAGTTCATCCAAAAATGGAAATTCTGTCATTAATTACTCACCATTATGATTTTCCAAACCTGCCAGACCTTCGTTCATCTTTGGAACACTAATTAAGAAATTTGTATTAAAAAAAAGTTGGAGAGCTTTGTGACCCTGCATAGACAGGGTCAAGGTCTGAACACATGTGGAAGACTGACGTGAAAGAGAAGAAATTGTTAAAATATATATAATATATATATATATATATATATATATATATATATTTATTTTGCGCAAAAAGAGTATTCTCGTAACTTTATAACATTACAGTTGAACACTGATGTCACATGGAATATTTTATTGATGTCCTTACTACCTTTCTGGGCCTTGAACATGGTAGTTGCGTTGCTGTCTATGCAGGGCCAGAAAGCTCTCGGATTTCATCAAAACATATCTTAATTTGTGTTCAGAAGATAAAGGTCTTACGGGTTTGGAACGACATGAGGATGAGTAATTAATGACAGAAGTTTCATTTTTGGGTGAGCTATCCCTTTAAATGTCCTATTTGCCATCTGTTTAACGTTATTGTTGTATATATTCAGCTAAGCAGTCAAGAAAATAAAGGAAATGTAACGATTATTGCTCCAAAAAGAGGGCCATTACAAATTTCTGTAAGTTACAGTCCTCCCAGTAATAGATGTTATTATGCCCTTGTATTAGTGTAATATGCAATATGGGCATTTATGCACCATAATGACACTGAGGAAATGTGTGATTAAGACAGCCTGGGGTGGGATCCTGGAAATTATCTGTTCCATATAATTGTGTGCGGTTAAGCTAGCTCCAGTGCTCTTTAATGGCAGAAAAAGACTTGAGCTGTATCGACTCAACAGCACAATAGTTGCATATCGCATACTGAGATCAGTGTCTATTAGAATGATGCAATTGAAGCATTATGTCGCAGTAACATGACTGCAATGTTTTTCGAGACAGTAACTGATATGAGTTTGCCAAGATACAATGTTAACAATTGTATTTTATGAAGTTTATTGAAGTCATTTGAGTATTTTCTGCTTTTGGTTTTGAAACTGAATGAACGTCAGTAAATATGAAGTAGAGAAGGAGATATGTAATTTTGCCATTATTCAGGTTTGTTTGTTTGTGGTCAGAATGAATCAGTTCATGTTTATACTTTATTAGATGTAAAGCAATGGCGCCATCAAGTGGTGAAGCTTGGAAGACACTGCACAATTGTAGACCTTGTAGTCTCACTGTAATGCATTCTTTAATATATATATATATATATAAGTTTAATCATGCTACTGTGTGTGTGTTCAAAGCTGTGGCTAGGGATGCCAGCGTGGTATGTCGCAGCTTGTCGTGCCAACGTAAAAAGCGGCGCTATCATGTCGGCCCTGTCGGACACCGAGATCCAGAGGGAGATCGGCATCAGCAATCCTCTGCACCGCCTCAAACTACGCCTGGCCATCCAGGAGATGGTCTCGCTCACCAGCCCTTCGGCTCCCCCTACATCTAGAACCGTGAGTGCACACATACATGCACACAAACAAGCTTGTTTGAATTGGTTTTCTTTGCAGTAACTTACATTTATAATGTCCGAAAACAAAACAGCCCATTGGTTTCAACTGTGGGAGTCTTACATTGTTTGTCAAATACTGGGCCGCACCGGTCAACTATAAGTGTCAGTCACGAAACCGATCGTCATCATCAGCTATTTTCAACCCATCTGCAGCTTTTTGTTGTCTTGGTGATAGTGTTTTTTGCATCAATCTGAGAAACTGGAAAGTCGACAGCTGGTCTGCCATGGTATCGCGACACATTCACAGCACATCCCAGCGGTCAAACTGCAGCTTATTTATTTGAAGCGTTTCTTTTTGAGAGTTATTTTTATGTACTCCTTCTCAAAGCATTTCTCGATAAACTACTAACTACACAAAGTGTGGTGCACACTGGACGATTTTGTCCACACCTGGCTGTCTGAGACCAATTTCATACTTGCATTGAAGACTTATTTTGTTCTAAGATAAAAACATTGCAAAAATTTGAGCTCACTTTTTTTTACTCAAAAGGACAGAGACAAAAGAAAATCGCACAGTGTGTACGAGGCTAAAGGCATCAGCTCATTTTGCACGTTAAAAGCAGTTATGTCGCATTCAGCAGCAGTTCCTGTTCCGTCAGTCTAAACAGTGTTTTAGGTGCGTCCCAATTCACGTACTCACGCACTTGCCAAGACTGCCCGTTTCCGCCACTGAAGTAGAAAAAAAATGGTTATTGTGACTTTTTATGTCACATTTTTGAATTTTTTGTCTCAGAATTGTGAGATATAAACCTGCAGTAGCAAGTTCTAAACTCAAAATTGCGAAATCTAAACTCGCAATTGCGAGATAAAAACTCACAATTCTTTTTTTCTTAGAATTGTGATATAAACTTTGTATAAAATTGTGAGAAATAAAGTGGCATATAAACATTCCATATGCGAGTTTATATCTTGCAATTTTGCCTTTTTTTCTCAGAATTGTGATATAAACTTGCCATTTTAAGTTATAAAGTCAGAATTACATGATATAAACTTACAATTTGCAAGAAATAAAGTCACATATAAACTTGCTAAGGTATGAACTTGCAATTCTGACTTTTTCTCGTAAGTGCAAGTTTATATCTCACAATTTTGCCTTTTGTTTTTCCTCAGAACCTTTATAAAGTCAGAATTGTGAGGTATTAAGGTACAATTCTGACTTTTTTTTCGGAACTATAATATAAACTTGCCATCGCAAGTTATGAAGTCAGAATTCCGTGACACAAACTCACAATTCTGACTTTTTTCTCATAACTGCGTGGTATAAACGTACAACTGCGAGAAATAAAGTCGCATATAAACTCGCCAAGATATAAACTTGCAAATCTGACTTTTTTCTCACAAATGAGTTTATATCTTGCAAATTTCCCTTTTTTTTCTCAGAATTGTGAGATATTAACTCATAATTGTCAGAACTCACAATTCAACTCACAATTGTGACTTTTTTTCTGAGAATTGCATGGTATAAACTTGCAGTTGTGAGAAATAAAGTCACATATAAACTTGCAATTGTGTTTTTTTCTTGCAAATGCGAGTATATATCTCGCAATTTTGTTGTTTTCTCCGAATTGTAATATAAACTTGAAATTTTGAGTTCTAAAGTCAGAATAGAGTAATATAAACTCACAATTCTGACTTTTTTCCCAGAAATTAGTGATATAAACATACAGTTTGTGAGAAATAAATAATAAACTCGCATATAAACTTGCAATTTTGACTTTTTTTCTCACAAATACGAATTAATATCTTGCAGTTACGCCTTTTTTTTCTCTGAATTGTGATAAACACAATTGTATCACAATTCTGTGTGATACAAACTCACCATTGTGAGTTGTGAAGTCAGAATTAAGTGATATAAACTCACAATTCAGACTTTTTTCTCAGAATTGCATGGTATAAACTTCAAAGTTGCAAGAAATAAAGTCGCACGTAACCTTGCAATTGTGACTTTTTCTCAGAAATGCGAGTTTATGTCTCGCAATTTTGCCTTTCCTCCGAATTGTAATATAAACTTGCAATTGCGAGCTATAAAGTCAGAATTGTGTGACATAAACTTGGAATTCTGAAAAAAAATAAATAAATTAAACAAAAAAAACAATTAATTTTATATCTCGCAATTCCGACTTTATAACTCTCAATTGTGAGTTTATATCAGCATTCTGAGAAAAAAGTAGAGATGTAAAAAGTAAGAATTGTGAGATAAAAAGTCGCAATTACCTTTTCTGTCTTTTATTCAGTGGCTGAACCACTCTGTACTATTCTGTGCCGTTAAATACCCAGATGACACACTTAAGTAACCAAAAAAAAAAACCAAAGCGTGGAGTGTCGGACACCACGCACTCAACTGTTGCAGTGGCAATGTTGAATGACAAAATATCCTTATAAATTTCATACACTACACGGTCGAGTACATAGCGAATAAGCACACAGCGTACAGCGGGTGATTTGGGACGCAACTTTCGACTTGCGTTCAGCGCGCTTGCGCTCTCCGTATGCGTGTTTGTCTCAGGCCTTTGACTCTGTGGGTCTTGCTAATGATCTGACTGTGATGCTGTAACACTATTGGCTTACAGTGCTGCTGCTCTTCTTCTTTAACACTGCTTGCCCTTCCTGTCGGATTCATCTCTGGGGCCGCCCACATAGCCGTCGGGTAACGTGTGGGTAACCCACGAGGAAATGGAGACCCTTGCCGCCCCCTCCAAAACGGTCAGTCACTTCATCCACTATAACTCTAACAAAACTAGGGTTGGTTTTTTTTTTCTTCACAAAATCCCTTGCTTACTCTTACCGACCCCGTTTGCAAAGTTATTTTTTTTTTTTTGTCTCGCATAAGCAAGACGGAGCACGAAAGTCGACACGAAATCTAAATCAGCCTCATTTACTTTTGTAGGACACAATCCCGACGCACAGTTCAAGCGGCTTCTGTTCTAAAATGACTTTTCTTTCAGTGGAAGGATACTGAAATAATGGCAAATAACAAAGTTAAAGTTGGTACATACGGTCTTTGACTGTCCAAAAGCCTCTTCGAATATGGAAACGCACACATTTCTAGAAGTAAAATGAGTCACGAATGCGGTTTCATGTCGACCGTGAGCTCCGGTCTCTAATTGGGCAGAGGAAGATTTCATCATTTGGTCTGAATATTTTTGAGCTTTAATAATCAACTCATATGTGCTTCTGTTACATCCAGTGTTATTGACCTTTAGACGGGTGAACCAGCAGCAATAGAGGCCCTAATTTGCCATCGAACAGCTCTGAAAAAAGGAAGCCCGAACAGATGTAACATTCCTACGTTCAAATCAAACGTAATCAGTCAAAAGAGAATAAAGGTAGCCTCGTTATTCTCCATTAAGCCTCATCACACCCTCATACAATCATCACGGTTCACCCTCATCAGCGTAACGATCACCGGGAACACGAGCGTGGAAGGGAAACGCTCACGACAGAGCAAAATGCAAGGTGGTCATAAGTACAGCAAAGATGAATGCACCTCATGTATGTGATGTAGTGTGTGTGTGATGTATTGCATTTACATGCAAATGATTAGGTGAAGCGAAGCACTAGTTACTTGTGTTCTTACAGTTTCATCTACTGCGCGAGCTGTTGCGAGTTACACGCTCAATAAAGAATAAAAGGACGCACGTACGATCGGACGTTCCCGTGCAACTTTGAAACTGATATCATCATAGAAACGATGCACGTGCTTTGAAAAATCAACAGATGTGCATAGCGCAACAGTTTGCAGACGTAACAAAGATGGATTCATTTTCTTGTGCCTCCGCAGAAGTCAGAGTCAGAGGAGGGGAGCTGGTCACAGGTGAGAGTGTAAAAGTCCACACAGAGCTACACTGAAACTCATTTCTAACAGAAAACATGCATTAAGAAACATTTGCAGTGGTTTTGTCACGGGTAATGTCACAATAATCACGAATAGTAATTGAGCACGAAACGAGCATATTAGCATATCTGAAGGATCACGTGAAGACTCGAGTGATGGCTCCTGAAAATGTAGCTTTGCCATCCAAGGAATTAATTAGATTTGAAAATCTATTAAAATAGCTAACAGCTATTTTAAATTGCAGGGTCAACTCAAGCACAGCTCCCTAGCTCAACAGTAATGAAAGCCAAAATATTAAGTGTAAGACATTTATATTTGCTGAATAATCCATTATTTGGTAGAGAGAGGACAAAATGATAATTTTCACAGATTTGGAGCCAATTTAAAGGGGTGTAAAATGACTTCAGAAAGCTGGAAGCATCTTTATTTTATTTTGACACCAAGATCGGTAGGCGTTTTAGTAAAATGTGTTCACTTTAGCAGTCTTTGTTTCGTTATATGCCGACGGCTTGTGGTGTTTTTTGCCTCGAGTTTGCACGTCTGTAACTCAAGTGCTAAAGATATGTTAATGAAGCCCGTATTTATAATACATTATAAGGGTATTCTTAAGGTATTATAATGCATGCCATGTTACGCATGTCACTTTACTTAAAGCATACAAAGACCACTTATAAGTAATAATAATAATAATAATATTTCTCAAAGAGCCATAAGATCAGGTATCAGATCAGATGAATGTGTAATATGACACATTTGTATTATCAGTTTGATGGTACTGCATGTCAGCTAGCAGTAATTATTATTAGTAGTGTCCTAATGTATGCTAACACTGTATTTTGATGGTTCCCCAAAAGACAAACTGATTATAAGTAACTTTGCAAGTACGTGAACCTGCTACCTAGCCTAACCTTAACCTTAGTCTGCTAATACTCTAAGGGGGGGCCTCCAGGAACGTGGTTGGGAACCACTGTTCTAAGGAGTGTTAGTTGACATGTATTTGGAAAATTGCTTATTGTCAATAGACTAGGGGGACTATCAAAATAAAACGTAATATAATGTAAAAAATAAATGTAATATGATATAGTCCATTATAAATTAGGTAGATTTTATATGCTGTTCATTGTGTGTTATAAATAATCATCATCTTAAAAGATATAACCTCAAATACTCAAGTATTATAATGTATTATAATTGTTGTTATGATTATTCATGAGTTGATATAACATATTATAAGGTTTTTTATAATGCATTATGCATTCATTATAATGCCTTAGAAATACCATTATAATGTATTATAAATACATTACGCCTGTAACTGTAAAAGTATTCAAGATATGGTAATATCTGTCTAGATTCTTATTCGTAATAAATTGCTTTTGGAATCGTCATTTTTAAGCCCATATATGGTTCGGTCCCATAGATATTGGGAGCCCAACGTGATTGCACGTCCAAATGTTTGATAGTTACTGTGTTTAAGGAACGAACAATACTTGTAGTAGAAATGTATGTTGTTTCCCCCAGTCATACAACACACGATTGCAAAAGTCAACAGATTTTACTAACAAAGCTAATCTCTGTGAAAAAATAAATAAATAAATAAATAAATCAAAATAAAGATGCTGGCAGCTTTCTAAAGTCCTTTTACACACCTTGGCTACAAATTGTTATTTTGACCCCCCCTGTACAAAATAGCGGATTATTCCGTAAAAATACATCTTTGACAATTAATATTTTGACTTTCATCACAATTTCTGTTTGTGTTTCTACAGAGAAAAAAATCTGAAGAAAATGAAACATTTGAGCTGGGGAAGTTTCTGAAATTTGGTTGGTTCGAGACAGAACGACCCAGCAATAACATTTTCACAGTGTTACTATTTTTAATGTTTTTTTGATTAAATGCATTATGATTCCAAACTTTGGACCTGTATTATATATTAAATTGTTTTGTTGTAATATCATGATAATTAGCGGCCAATGAATGTGCAATGATACATACAATGTAGTTTTTACACAAAGCAGCTTCTGTAGTCAAAAGGACACGTTGTTAAAGGAAAAGTGCGCTTATCATTTAGACGCTGGCGTACGGGGACATGAACCACGAGTGGATCGGGAACGAGTGGCTGCCCAGTCTAGGTCTACCTCAGTACCGCAGCTACTTCATGGAGTGTTTGGTGGACGCGCGCATGCTGGACCACCTCACCAAGAAGGACCTCCGAGTGCATTTAAAAATGGTGGACAGCTTTCACAGGTCAATAGTCCATTAGTGTCCAAGTAACGCTGTAAATGATTTCGATTTGATTGCTGAAATTCGTGCTAACGTGACCACATTTAACTGCTTCGATGGTAAAACGGAAGTATCATTGAGATGTACTAATTGGCACACAATGAAATTTGCAACAGAACCAGTCTGCAGTACGGCATCATGTGCCTGAAGAAGCTGAACTACGACAGGAAGGAGCTGGAGAGACGCAGAGAGAGCAGCCAGCACGAGATAAGAGGTGGGCAGAAGCCGCTTGGCAAACGCTCCCATGGACCGTCGTCATCCAACGATCGTAAACACGCATTATGACTTTTTGCAGACGTGCTGGTGTGGAGTAACGAGCGCGTGATCCGCTGGGTCCAGAGCATCGGTCTCCGCGACTACGCCAACATCCTGTTAGAGAGCGGCGTGCACGGGGCGCTCATAGCGCTCGACGACAACTTTGACTACAGCAGCCTGGCCCTGCTGCTGCAGATCCCCAACCAAAACACTCAGGTACCCGTCCGTCAGTCTATCCACGGACACGCGTATTCTTGACAGTTACAGTTATAATTTTGAATTAACGACTACTTTTCTCCCACAGGCTAGACAAATTCTAGAAAGAGAGTACAACAATCTGCTGGCGCTGGGAACGGAGAGACGATTAGATGAGGTGAAGCACTATTTTTCTTTGTACATTTTGTATGGAACCGAACAGCGGACAGCGGCTCCGTTCCAAACGTTTAGGGAGCCATATGATATTGAACGAATGATTTTCCAATCAAGAGCTCCTACATAAAAAGCGAGAAGAGACAGACTAGCCGGGTTTCCATTCCAGATTTACGCAAAGCTTTCGCGTTACTTAAATGTCAATACAGAACAGAAAAAAGCTAATTGACAGCGTTTCCATTAAGCGATGTTTTTTGGTTGTTTGTTAGTAACAATAGTGAAAGTGTTGTGCATAAACTTGTGTTTTCCTGACAACGCGCATATGAAAGAACACAGACATAGCCGGAGCATTTCCATAATTAGCAGCGCAAATGACAACCTGCTTTAAGACATGCTTTTTGGGGCATTAAAAAGTAATTTGAGGAGAGCAAACGTTGTTAAATCGGCTAATTGTTCAATGTGCATCTTTAGTGACTCCTGGCAAGCTGTTAGTAAATCTGGCCTATAGGTGTAGTGTAACCTTATTCAATAATGAAGTTTCAATGTCATTTAGATATGAAGTATTAATTCGTCATAGGCAAACTTTTGGAAGATAATTAAAGTCAAACTGTACACATATGTACACTATACGTTGATACCAAGAGACAAAAGGGAGTATGATTTTTAGTGTTATTCTTACAGTCAGTTATAGACTCCATTCATTTGACGTTGTCATGGGGAGGGTTGGTGATTTATGGTGTCAGTTTGTTTCTGTTGTTGTTTATTTGATGTATTTTTTTTTTAGCCAAAAAATGTCGATTTGTGTAGTGTAGTGTGCATATAAAGAAAGTTTTTACTGGACTTTTGTTAGTTAAACTGCCTTTGCACGTCGCGTAGTGTTCTATTTATTAGAGCAGTGAGACAGCACGATGGTAAATAACACTTTAGTGTTAATCTGCATCTGGTCCATCCGTAGTGCGACGAGAAAGACTTCCGCGGACCGTCGTGGAGAAGGCAGTTTCCTCGGCGGGACATCCACGGGATCAGCATGATGCCCGGCTCAGCAGAGACCCTGCCCGCCGGCTTTCGCCTCACCGCCACCTCCGCACACTCACGCAGACTGCCACCAGAGGGTGAGACGCGCACAGTACGGTTCAGAGCAGATACTCAGTTCAATTCAAATGTATTTGTATAGCACAAAGCAACTTTACACCAAATTGACATTTTTACAATATGTGTAGTAGTAACTTGATGTAGAGATGTGTTTAGTATGAAATTAGCGGCATGGCTCTAGGCGCAAACAAAGTTAAAGGGATAGTTCAGCAAAAGAGTCCAAACGTGCCAAACATTTGCGCCTTGCCGAATATTCAACAGAGAACAGCGTGAGAACAGAGAACAGCGCTCCCGGGGCGGGTTCCCGCCGTGTAGAAAAGATCGTTCCGAGCCGGGCTTGTCTTTGACGTTTACCAAGCAATATGCACAAAAATACATGAATATCATAAACATGGGCGTTTTTTTTAATAAGTGAAGGCAAATAGTTGTGAAAGCAAACGCACGCGTAAAGGCCCTTTCACACCAAGAAAGATAACGACAATGATACAGGGGAACGATAAGCGAACAGACATGGCACAGCAAACAGAGTAACATAAAACATGAAAGGACTACTTTGACTACGAGGACATCCAGTGGTTAAAGTCATGTAAACGCACCAAAAGCAGACAGTTATCGTTTGCTGGCGTGGATGCAAGTAGATATCATTGTAATTGTAATTACAAGCACTTGTCAATTCCAGTTGCGTAGTTGTTTTTGCTGTGGTATTTTTTGTTTGAAACAAAGGCAAAGGTTCCTAAGCGTAAAAGCGGCTACTGTTGTTGATCTGCAACAGAAGTAGAAGTACGTTTGATACGTAAATGTGGCACTCAAGTATTTTTGCTACGATCTAGTAATCTGTAAGAATCGTAATCGATCAAAGGCAAACGATACCCAACCCTACTCGAGCGTCACACGATCGTGTGAAAATTATCGCGATATAAACAATGCAACATATACCGTGCCGTAAAATGTAAAGCGTCTCTTTTCCTGACTATCCCATTAATGCATATTTCGGCAAATACAGTATGTAATGAGGGTGTCTTACATAGATTTACTTGTCAAGAGTGAAAAATAGTACGGGTAGTACAGCAGGACCCTATTCCAGAAATAACACACACACACTGGGTTGACTGTGTTTCTGTTGTTTTTTACGGACCGCCGACGGGTAGCCCTGTACGAGGTGACGGACGACAGTCCCGACGACATGCATTCGGACCGGTTTCAAGGTCAGACGCGACAGAGCCTCCAACCCTACAGTGCAGTGTATTCGTACCCCCTTGAGCGGTCTCAGCGTGTCCCGTCCTTTGTTAACCGTCAAACGGACGCAAAGAGAGAAAGGACGCGCAAGAGAGCGGCTACCAAACTCCCCGCAGACCGAACGTCGCAACAAGTCGGGCAGGGCGCGCAGAGTCACGTTTCCGACGGGTCGAGGTAGCTGCATCTCCCCGGCGAAGCAGAAGAGAAAGCTTGTATGGCGGAGGGGGTCAGCGAACGCCAAGTCGCGTGTTATCTGCGGTAATTCCGAGCGGATGACTTTCCAGAATCCCCGGCTAGTTTCACGTGTTAATAAAAGGAGCACTTTTGAAACGTGAACCGGAAGAGGCGCGGCTTCACGCGTACCGGGGAGAGTGACGTGCGAGTCGTTGGAGTCGTAGGGTAGCGCAACGTCATGTGGGTGAAGCTATCTGACATCGCCACTTGTCCAAGCGGCAGCGTAAGGTATCAGTTAACAGGTTATAACAGCACAAGGCTCGTTGATTTGATTCGTACGGAACGCACGTCCCAGAGGCGTATGGAAGTGGTTTTCAACGTCAGTTCAGCGCGTGCAGCGGGAACAGTTAGGGGGTGGCGCGCCGGTCGATACGTGCAGTTTTGGAAGTAAAATAACCTTGGTTAGTTGATGGTGAAGTAAAGTGGTATGACGTGGATCATTTGTCCACGGTTGACTGATTAGTGGGCTCACGAAAAGGGATGTGGCTGAGGAGTGAGTATTCGGAAGGGTGTGGAGAATGAAGACGACGTTGTAGGCAGCCAGTAACGGGACACGGTTAGCCGGCCGTTAGCGGCCGCCTCCCTTTGGCACCGTAGCCTTTTGGAGTGGCTGTGTTGTAAATGGGATGTACGGTAGTCGTTACCACGTTAGTACATGTTGAACTAACTAGAAGCAGGTGAGTGAGGCCTGAGGGTGATGTTATTTGTGTAGTTTATGGTGGTAGTGGAAGTGTTCTTAACCCTAGTAGCGGTGTACCTGTTGGATGATTTGAAGAGCACGCTAATGAGCAGAAACAGGTGTGTTTAATTAGCAAGCTTGACAGAATCTGTCAAGGAGTTAGCAAATGCGGCCAAAGATTAGTCCAAAACTAAGCAGCTAGCTAGCTAGCTAGCTTAGTGAAAAAGAACAGTCCAAGCAATGTGTTTAATACAGCCACAAAATCAGCAGTAGCATACATACAAGGCGAAAGTTGTGGAGCGTGGTCCTGGTGGCAGGCAAAGCGTAGGAGCTGCATGAGATGTGGGAGCAGAGTCAAGTGTGTTAGCAAGGCAGCAAGCAAGTAAGCAAGCAGGAATGAAGAAAAGACAAGTAGAGTAGTGTACCGTTGTGCGTCCGCCCGTTATCGTCCCCCGTTCGAGTCGCACCGGTCGAGTCGCCGGTCTTTACACTCGTCGGTCTTCACACGAGGACGGATGAACACGAGGACTGCCGCTCCAGGACTGCCGCTTCCGCTGCCGCTCCAGGGGAAGGGCTGCTTTTCTACCTCCTTCTCCGCCTCCCGCGGCTGACGGCCGTCTGCCATCCGCCAATGGCGAGCTGCTCCCAAAGTCACGTGACAAGTCGCTCAGCTTCTCCTCGTTAACAATTAAAAGCGTGCTTGCCTGTGCGCCTGCCACCGACGTGACCCGCTTGCGTCAAATCTTGGGACCCGCGTTGCTCTTGCCTTCACCTTCGTTCAAACCATTCCCCCGTCATTGCGAGCTCCATTTGATCTACACTGATGAGCGCTGTTTTCTTCATGTTGCCCTTTCCCTACTGTCTCCCCTTATTTCATGTGTCAATATTAACCAAGCATTTCTACTACAAACCTCACTGACTAACCGTCTCATTGTTTCGGACGCTGTGTTTTGTGTGGCGGGGTCACCGCAAACAAGTACGGCGCTTTTACAGCTAAATGCTGCAGTGACCGTTTGCTCGCTTATGCGGAAGAGCCTTTTTCCACTCTTCCGCGTCTACGTTACGATTGCTCTTTATTTCATCTTTTCCATCACCGTTCAACTCTGATACAATTAAACCCTTGTGTTCGTTTCTCCTACAACATACTCGTAGCCATGTGTGCAGCTGCTTGCTTTTTGGAAACACAAAACTTTTTCACTAAAATTGGTCTCAGGCAAACACGCACACAAACAAACAAATGGACACAACCAGGGAGCCGTGACACACTGAAAACCTCCGAGGAAGCTTCAAGATGCCTTCAGATTCTTCACAATTACACCTAACACCCCAACATCTTAGGCAGTGGCTTCTTTCCTTACTCCTCCCACCTCCTCAACACCACCTGAATATACAGAGAAAGACAGTCTCGTTAGGAACATCTGATCTCCACGTCCAAAGAGTCACCACGGTCATTACATTAACAAAACTCTATGGCCACATAAAAAAAGATGCTAAGACAGACAGATGAATATAGCTGTTGTACCTCAAAAGTACCACAAAACTCACTCACCAAACATCTGTTTCCACGCAGTTGGCCCGTCGGCGGTACAGCGTCTGGACAGCTCCACTGTGAGGACCTACTCTTGCTGAGGGAACATCCATACTATAAGCTGTGAGTCTCTCGCTCAAGCGCGCACACGCACAAAACTACCTGGGCTATTGCAAATATAAATCAACACTTTCAAAAAAAATTACTTCATGGATGGCCTCGGCCTTCTTTCCCAATTGCTTCTTCGCCAATCTTCACAGACGGCTGCTACAAGTGCAAGCCCACAACATTAACAGGTGCTGACTACCGACGCTGCACCTTTACGTGGAACTTACAGAACACAGGATTCCTACAAGTTGCTTGAGCTACTTCATTTTTAATAAAAAAGAGTACTGCTTGAAAAGTCCCTGACACTCGTGGAAATTCATTTTACGCTATCTGTAGAAAACCTGATAGCATATTCAAACCATGTTCTAACCGTTCGTGCCTCCGCTCGGGGTTCGTACAGACGCTGTCAAAGAAAATGCCCGGACTTTACAATATCTTCCATTTCAAATTACACAAAAAAAGACAAATGCACAAATTAAAACATCCTATCAAAATTCATTCGCTTTTACAAATCGCTCCCAAATCTTGCTCTGAAACTAATTATTTGCGATACGCTAGCCAATTGGACGTCTTTACAATAGTACATTTAACTAGCACATTTTTCACACTACACGCTTTAACTGATTCTGACTTTCAACAAGCTACATTTCACCACTCGCTACTTGCTTTTCCAAATCGTTACAAGCCATGTTGATGTTCTAAAATGAATGGCTCTTCTCATTTCACACTGTTTCTGCTAGCGATCCTTTGATATCGATGATCAAACCCACAAGTTGGAATCAAACCGACTGCTTTTGCCGCAAATGACGTCAATTGATTTGGCTCGTCTGTTCCTATTTTTACATCTTCAACCGTGTTTACGCCACACCGTTCTTTTCTCACATCGACTCGACCGCAAAAGGTAGGTTTTTTTGAAATTGCGTCAATCTTGCGTGAACGCGTATGCGCTTATTGACAAACTTAAACACTTACTTAGTACATACATTGTCCTTCAACAATTCAAGCGCTTTTCAACTACCTTTTGCCATTTTCCATTTTCTATATTGCTACTTTCAACAGCTTTTCAACTCCACTTCCACAACGACAGTTTACATATAATGTACTCACCCCCTTGGCATCCAAGATGTTCGTTTCTTTCTTCCTTCGGTCGTAAACAAATTGTGTTTTTGGGACTGCTATGGTGCCCCGAGTTTCAACTTCCGAAATGCACTTTAAATGCAGCTTCAAACGATCCCAAATGTGGCTGTGATGCCAGCCGAGGAAGAAGGGTTATTTCGATCGGTTATTTTCATACAAGTCATACATTAATACAAACGCTCATCTTGTCTTACTTTCCCTGAACTCTGTGTTTCAGATTAAAAAGTATTTCAATTGTACTACCGATCGTTTCGCTACATAACACCCTTCTTCCTCAACTGGGATCGTTTCAAGCAGCATTTATCTGCATTTTGGAACTTCAAACTCTGGGCGCCGTAGCGGTCCGTTATATGGAGAAAAATCCTCAGATGTTTTCCTCAAAAAACACTATTTCTTTACAACTGAACAAACAAAAACATCAATCTTGGATGACGAGGGGGTAAATGCTTGCTCTGAAGGGTCAACTTCTCCTTTAAGCAACTTGTATGAACCCTGCTTACGCCGTCTCTTTTTTACGCCCCTGTACTAAGCCTAAACCACCCGAACGGACGCCGGTGCCGCACCTTCTCATCTTTTCTTTGTGTCACGTTTCTTTCAGAGTCGTACCTTAAAGTTGGCCTGAACCAACAACTCCGACGAGTCACACTGCCAAGAGAACAACAGAAGCCTGCGTGGTACGGGGCGAGGAGGCGGGGGCGAAGGCGAGCCGGCCTCCCCCGTCCCGCCGCTCTGCGCCGGACGAGCCGAGGCCGCGACCCGGGCGTCCTCCGCGGGTGCGGACGCGCTCTCGCTCTTTCTGTCTTTTACGCCACGCGGCTCCTTCGGCTTAAGTACTGTGTATTTCTTCTAGGGGGGGTGTGTAGGTTCAACTGTAAATCACTATAAATAAAGCTGTTTTATATAGAAATACATAAATATAAAGAAATATATAAACATACACACGCACACACAAACACATCTGTATAAAAAGATAAACCACACATTCAGAGTTTGTGCGCATTGCGTCCCTTAATGTCACGGATTTAAACCATGCTGCTGTTACGGTTTGGTTTTTTTTTCCCATCTACGCCCGAGAGACGCTTTTGACACGCTGTTACTTCACCTTCATTTTTTTTTTCATGCGTTTCGAGGCCTGGTGCGGTCTGCCAAATACAAGCCCCCTCGCCAAAAAGCTACGCTGACCCGTGGAGCCCGCTATTCATCTACTTCAGGTACAACAAATACAAGAAACGCACCTACTCAAATACTGAGCGTTTCATGACAAAACATTCACAACCCTTTCCTTACTAAACATCACATGTTCATCAACTCTAATAGCATCGCCTCAATCTTTTGTCCCTTGTTAATTCATAAGCTGGATCGTCAAAAGTGACTACTAGGGATGTGCTCGAACGGTCGATCGCCGTTTGGAAAGCCCAGGAAAATGAACGACGCGTTCTAAGGAGCCGCTAAAGGAACGCGGTTATCCGCTTGCTGTTGGATGACGTTACAGAAAATTACTAATCTTGTCAAATTTGTGCTAAATACTACCGCTTCGTAGTACACCCTGAGTATACAACAGAATAAAGTCCAGATGTTTCCACAATAAACTCACAATTACAAGAATTTGTTCAGGTTCAACTTCAGATATTTCCACAATGGATTCTACTCTATTGTGCATGAAAATGGCCTGGATCGGGAGCTCCGGGAAATATTCCAAAGGCTCAGCTTTTTCAAATCTGACACTTTTACAGCCAAAAAATAACAATATGTATATTACAATAATGTGTTTTTCATGCTCTTTAATGTGGCATGACAGATCACTGTATTTACCTCAGTTTAAGTGCCACATATATCGGTCGTCTTTCCGATTACAGTGAAAAATTACTTTCGTTCAATTAGGCTAAACAAAAAATATTATCTTTTGTATTTCAGGATAAAACAATTTAATGTTACATTAAAAGCAGCAAAGCACAACATTTCTGCCATTACTGGGTGGCTGGTGCGCTACCGATGGTGAATTCGAGACGTTAAATACCATTTCCAATCATTTACTCCATTGTGAAAACTCAATTATATACCTCAGAAAAGACAGAAACGCATTTTTTTAACAAAGCAAACAATGTCATTTAATGAAACTAATTTCTCCTTACCACGCCTCTAACTATCAAATTGGATGTTTACAAAGCATTACTTAGAATTTACTCATATATTTACACAACTTTCATGAATGAGGCCCACTGTTTGTATTTCACTATAAAACTGGCACATTTGGAAAGCTTTTATATTAAAAGTATCAAAAGCACAAAGCTTATTGCTATTATTGCAAATAGGCCTAATGAATGCAATCGACTACGTCAAAGATTTTTTTCAGGCAAACCCTGCGACTTTAACAGTGTATAATTTCTGCTAATAATCGCACATATATTCAAATCAATTCCAGTGGCCTGGCAACTCCCGGTGCTCTTAATCCAGACCATCTGCATGTGCAGGCTATACTCTCCAAATATTAGAACTTTAACTGCTGCAATTTAATACTCCAAATTTTGACTTTATTCTCCAAATAATACCACTTTATTTTTAAACCATTTACGTCAAATATTTATTATTATTATTATTTAATATTTATTGAATTTCGATGCCCGGTACCCTCCCGTCTAAAAATGTATTCGCTTTTAGGATTCGTTATTACGCCTCATTTCCTCATACCCTTCGGGCGCATCCCTAGATCTGAAAAACTATGGCTCCTGAAACACGTGATGATTACAGAAAAACACATCTTACTAACTAACTTAACTAACATCAATTTATTTCACGATGGAGCCATCTGTTGGATTAAACATTACAAACACGTGCAAAAAAAAAACAATCGATCCTTCACAGCAATGCGTTTTGAAGAACGCGAGGAATTTGGATATACTTACTCTAGCGCATCTTATTGTTTGGTTAGAAAGAACGTAAAACTCAAACTGTTTCCCGTCGTGAGTAGCACAAAATGTACCGGCGGAGCACGGCGCGTATTCGTCGCGACGCGGACCGCTCGTCTCGGAGCACAAAACGCGAGTCTCTCGCCGCGCCCGTTGCCGTTTGCTCCGCGGCCGACCGGCTGGCCTCGTCTCCGGAACGTCCGACCGACCGCCTCTCGTTACGACGAATCGCTAAAGGACAGGCTTAGCTCGTAGTGAACGTAGACTTACTTGCTGTGACTTACTTTGGTGTAAAGATGTTTTCGACTCTAGTTTCTGATCGAGACGCAGGGGACGTCTGTTGTACGGCCCTCCGCCTCCGGTTATTTCAGACACTTCGACGGTTTGTACGTCCCTGTTTTGCACGCGCAGAGAATCCTTTTATTTTGTGTCCATTTTTTTTTATTTATTACTGATTGTATTTTGGTCAAAACTATGTGGTGATCAAACAACTTTTCATTGTCAATAAAAAGTACAGTCAAATAGGTTGGCTTCATAACAATCATTGTCACAAACGTTTTTACAATGCATCTTTTCAAACTGACCCTACATTAATGGTACAGTACTTGACATTACATTAATTACACATTGCACATTGATTAACTGAATGAATGAATGATCATAGTTTAGATGGTTCACAGTTTAGTGCATTACGAGGTGAATCTCACAAAAACAGTAAACCTGTCCAAGGTTGCATTTTACCATCAAAAGGAGGAAAATCTCATTTTACTTTAAGGAGAAGTCCACTTCCAGAACAAATATTTACATATAATGTCATCCCAGATGTTCATGTCTTTCTTTCTTTCTTCAGCCGTAAGGAAATTGTTTTTTGAGGAAAACATTTCAGGATTTTTCTCCATATAATGGACTGATATGGTGCCCCGAGTTTGAACTTCCAAAATGCAGTTTAAATGGGGCTTCAAACGATCCCAAATGCGGTTGTAAACGATCCCAGCCGAGGAAAAAGTGAAAACTTATGTAGTGATTTTAATTAAAATAATACATTTTATATACTTGTTAATGTCAAACGCTCATCTTGTCATGCACCTCTGTTTTTTTTCCAGTTCATGACAGTTATGGTATTTTGAAAAACTTCCATCTCATGTTCTCCCTCTACTTCAAAATCGTCCTACTGTATATCGTATATATATATATATATCTGTTTTACCATTTTTGTTAAGGGTGTTTGATGATCTTTGCATGTTCACTTTTCAAAGACTGAGTCGGTACTTCTGCAGCGATGTAGGATGATTTTAAAATGATTTTTGAAGTTGACGGAGAAAATACGATTGGACTTTTTCAACATACCCTGACTCTCTTGAGCCAGAATACACAGAGTTCAGGGAGAGTAAGACAAGATGAGCGTTTCAGATTAAAAACTATTTCAATTCGATTTTTTTAAAATGAAAATAACCAATCGCTTCGCTACATAAGACCCTTATTCCTCGGCCGGGATCGTTTAAAGCCGCATTTAAACCGCATTTTGGAAGTTCGAACTCTGGGCGCCGTACCGGTCCGTTATATGCAGAAAAATCCTGAAACGTTTTCCTCAAAAAACACAATTTTCTTTACGACTGAAGAAAGAAAGACATGAACATCTTGGATGACAAGGGGGTGACTACATTATCTGGAAATTCTTGTTCTGGAAGTGGACTTCTATTTTAAGACAATACAGACAATTTTTAGGATAACTACATGTGATAACTACTTTTTCACTCTAGTTGGCAAACTATAAAATTCAGAGCATATCAATAAAAACTTTTTGAATTACAAAATTCAAATACTGCTACAATTGTCGGTGCTCAGGGAAAATATGAAAATGGACATATTTTTGTCAAATTCACCTGTTTAAACTCATCCTACATTTTATAAACATGTTTTTAGAAACATGTTTACACTTGGTCCTGGTTATATTTGGTTCAAGTTAAACAAAACCATAAACAAGCGGAAATTATCATGTTAATGCACATAAATGACATCACATTACTAATTCTAAATATTAGGGGAAATGGAATTCTAATTGGAACCATGATTCTCTATGGGATATCTTCACTGATTCTCACATCTTGGAGAGGAAGGACTGAGTGAGCGAGTTTGCTTGTGGGTGCGCATCCACATCTGGATCTAAATTATTTACCGGGTCCTTTTCACAAAATCTTCTCAATGTCCTTAAACACCTCAGGATCTTCTATGGTGGGACTGATCTAGAAATTTACAATCGCAAACATCCAAATTAGAAAGCTCTGCTTTACTATCAGATTTTGACTGAACATTTGCAGTTCCAAACTACATATAACACAAAAAAAACTTTTAGTAACACTGACCATTAGGAAAAATAACTAAATAAAAGTCACAAAATACCTTGTAAGGCTTGTGGTTCACCAGGTTAGCGAGAGACGACCTTGGAATTTTTCCTGAGCGGGTTTTGGGAAGAGCTTTTACAAAGACTACCTTCTTAAAAGCCGCCACTGGCCCGATGGTGTCCCTCACCAATTTCACCATCTCGTTCGCCAGCGCATCCTGGCTTTTCTGGCAGTCTGCAAACAAACAAACATGAACATAAAGAAACATACATCCAATAAGGTTCACCTTCTTTGAGTGTTTAAAGCGCTTTAGACAAAATAGTGACACTGGCGGAGATACGACTTTTAGAAGTATTGCCTAATGAAATCATAACGACCATAAACTATTACCCAGCTAAATTCACAAAGCATTAAAGCAAACATTTTTACATTTACAGTATTTACAAGTTAAGCTTAATTGTAGCTTTAATCTAAATCCCATTCACACATATTTCATTACAATGCTTTACTTATTATTATTATTTTTTTGTTTTAAGAAACAAATGGGAAAAAAGATGCCCAACAATGTTGCATTTATTTGATCAAAAATACAGTAAAATCAGCATTATGTTTTTTTTTTTTTTTTTTTAAATAATTTATTCCTGTGCTGGCAGGAAACAGCTGAAAACAGTTTTACTGCTTAATATTTTTGGGAAAACCGTGATACGCTACTACATGATGACTTCTGACAGTATAGAATGGAGTAATGGCTGCTGAAAATTCTGATTTGGCACCACAGGCAAAAGTTTTACATTATTACATTTAGAATATAACATATAATCACATTACAATTAACTGACTGAACAGTTTTAAAAAACATACAATTTTAAACCCTGTCAGTGGTATGTATGTATATACCAGTGTTGCCAAGTTTGCAGTTTTCCTACGAAACTGGGCTACTTTAACACTGTTTGCCACAGGTCGTTTTTTCATGTCTTCGGGCTGGTGCGACCCCTATTTAGCTCCTGAAATGCTAACTGTACCAGGGGAACCTCGCCAAAAAACGCATATTTTCCCCCCTGGAATGCAATTTTTACTGGGAATTTTTTTTACAGTTTTGAAAGTCTTTGGGAAGCACTGAAGTGAACTTTACAAAGAAATTTGACTCTCCCATGGTCGATACAAGACTGCAGCCAAATGCTACAATTCAATTAAATAAGTATATGCAATGCAGGTTTAATATATGCATTTGTGTAGGTTACATACAGCTCTGGTCACAGTAAATGCTGCTATGCAAAATGTTATCATTTACATGTAAGGAGCATCTCAAACTCGATCTCTACGTGTTGTTGCGAGTTTAGGTTTATTATTACGTTTATCTGGGAACGCAATGTTCGCTGTTTCATCAGAATTGTAAGGTAAACCGTTTATAAACCTAAACATAAAACAATTACATCAATATCTTTTGCAATATGCTAACTGTTCATTGTGGTGTCAAAATAAAAGCTCAAACGCTCACTCTTTTCAATTAAATGTTGTTGAGTCAACATTAAAAACCCAGATTAGATTGCGCAGTGAACTGTAAAAACAATCGTCAGGCCGTTGGCGCGCCTGCGGCCATTTAATATAATGCGTATTGTACGTTAGCTCTGTTGTTTATAAAACATTATATATTTTAACAGTTTTGACTACCTGCTTTTGACACTTTATTTGAACTAATTATTATTGCCACATTGCTATTATGTGTTTCAAGTCATTTTAAAGGCTTTTGTTCACTTAGGTCTATTCTTCTTACTACAAAAAATATAATTATCCGATTACTCCATTAATCGTCAGAATAAGCCCTATGTGTGACCTTTATAGGACAGGACTCTAGCACATCCCAAACACTTTCAAAGGAGGATTCTTGTGGCTTAACTTTCACACTTTGAGGCTAATCAATGGTACATGGTTGTTTCATAAATAATCTGCTACTCACTGCATCAATTAAGGTTTAAAGGGGTCATCGGATGCCCGTTTTCCACAAGTTGATATGATTCTTTAGGGTCTTAATGAAAAGTCTATGATATACTTTGGTTAAAAATTCTCAATGGTAGTGTAAATCAACACCCTTTTTACCTTGTCAAAAAGAGCTCTGCAAAAAAAATCAACCCATTCTGAGGGATTGTTCCTTTAAATGCAAATGAGCTCTGCTCACCCCCCCTCTCTGCTCTCTGGCTGTTTACTTTAGCTGCATTTAGCGCTAACTTGCTAACTAGCACGTTATTAAGAAAGGTGATTGCAGAGATTCATAAAAAAAACCTTTATACTCGCTCTAGGTGAAGCTGGATCATGAATGATTTGCACGAACATAGACACATTTATGTAGATCGGGAGGTGCGTTCCCTTCACAAACAAACGTAATCCACTGCATCTTCAGCGGCTCAGATGTCGGGAGTAAATGACGACCACTATGTTCATTATTACATCCAGCAACACAACACCTCAATCGCTCACCTGGAGATATTCTCGTCTGATTTACATCCCTGCTCCGGCATCGAAACAATGACGATTGGACTTACAGCTGATTTAGGGCGGGTCTGAGGTAAGACGCTCATGTCAATCGACTATCGTGGGAGCGGCCTCTGTCGGTGTGACGCCACATATTATTTTTACAGATTAATTAAAAACCACTGCATGGATTTTAGGGTAGATGTGTACACACACTGCCAACACACATTAATGTTCAAACAACATGTAAAAGTCAACTTCGCATCCGACGACCCCTTTAAAAAAATAGTTTCCAGAAACATATTAATCGCTGAAACAATCATTTCATCCTAAAATCTTAAGTATTTGCTTTCCCCCAACTCCCATTCCTCACCATTTCTGAGCACACATAAAGCCAGCGGCACGTGTCCCTTCAGGGAGTCCTCAAGTCCCACCACAGCACAGTCCACGACGGCAGGGTGCTGCAGGACAGACTAAAAGACACACACAAACAAACAAGACATGGTTTTGTTGCAGCAACAAAGATTCTTGGGATTGTTATTTGTCACGAGTGAGACGCTCCCTTTCCTCGCACCTCTTCGAGGGCTCCGGTGGACAGCCTGTGACCCGCCACGTTGATGACGTCGTCGGATCGAGACATGATGTACAAGAAGCCCTCCTCGTCCACAAAACCGGCGTCCATGGTGTCATAGTACCCCTAGGAGGGACGGCAATAAAAACACTTTTCACCACAACAGCAATACATATTTGTGAATGTAACAACACATTTGAAGTGCCGGGATGAAAGCAGCTGATGTGTTTCCTTAAACCACAAGATGGTGCTGCACCACATAAAAGCACAAATCAGAACTTGGCACGCAGTCCTAAAATAAGACCATTTGCGTCATACGCACAATAGATATTTCATAAGCTGTCAATCATGTTTATTAAACTACACACATGCACAAACAAAGACATTCAACCAGAACATTTTTATTTGCACTACTTTGTAATAAATTAAGTGCGTTTAAGGCTCTAAAGCTCATCAGTTAGAGTGAAACATTTCTATTATGAAATACTGTTACCATTTAAAATCATGGTTTTCTATTTGAACATATTTTTAAAATGTCATTTATTCCTGTGATGCAAAACTGAATCTTCTGCAGCCATTACTCCAGTCTTCAGGAATCACTCTTAATACCACAACATGCTCATATACAGTACTCAGGTTATGTAGCAACACCTGCAGTAGAAATAAGGTTTTCAAATAAACAGAAGGAAATAAAAAGCTGAATGCTTTACAAACATTAATTCTCAAAAACTGTCAGTTAATTTGTCACCCACTACGACTTTCCTAATATTCATTGTATGCAGTAGCACACATGCCATATGGACCACTTTTATGTTGTTTTTGCATCCTTTTTGAACCGTCAAAGCTTCAGCTCCTATTCGCTGACTAACTAACAGCACTAAAAATAGCCTCACATCATTTTCAAAAATATATTCAGCGATAAACATCCTTGAAACTTTTCTGTTGTCATTACAATCAGCGTGTGGTTCGAATGCCGCCAGCAGCAGCTGAGATGTAATTATCAAAAGCACACGCTGAGCACCTTCCTGTGAAGGGATTATGACTGTCCTGCCTGATTATTATCAAACGGAAAAGATATAGCGAGCCTAATCAAACGCCACAAACGGCCTCGGCACGCCCGCAGACCGTCTGATGCGGAACTTGAAGGCGCCTGTCAGAATCGCAAATCAGACTGCTGTGCAACTTTCATTAGTCCGGGTTGATATTACGAGCACATTCTCAGCCTTTGATTGAGGCACATTAGTCTAAACTACATAATCATGAGCACAACTGCACTATGGAAATCACCACCCTTTTTATATTTTTAGCTAGTAATTCTGATCACAGACACTACCAGTCAAAAGTTTTTGAACAGTGAGATTTTTTTATGATTTTTTTTTAAAGAAGTCTCTTCTGCTCACCAAGCCTGCATTTATTTGATCCAAAGTACAGCAAAAACATTAATAATGTGAGATTTTTTACTATTTAAAATAACTGTTTTCTATTTTAATGTATTTTGAAATGTAATTTATTCCTGTGATAAATACTTCAGAGTCACATGATCCTTCAGAAATCCTTGATTAGCTGTTCAAGAAAAATTAAAAGAGAAATTATTATTATTATTATTATTATTATTATAAATATTTCAAACAGTTAAGTAATTTTTTCAGGATTCTTTGATGAATAGAAAAATCCAAAGATCAGCATTTATCTGAAATAAAAAAGATTTACAACATTATACATATATACCATTTTTTTGGATAGAAATTACAGAAATTTATGCTTCTATTTAGCAAGGATGCTTTAAATTGATCAAAAGTGATCATAAAGACATTTCTAATGTTACAAAAGATTTCTATTTCAGATAAATGCTGTTATTCTAAATTTTCTATTCATCAAAAAAAAATAGCTTTTTTCACCATAAGAATAATTAATTAATTAATTAATTTATTTATGTATTTATTTGTTTATTTATTTATTTTGGAGCAGCAAATCAGAATATTAGAATGATTTCTGAAGGATCATGTGACTGGAGTAACGATGCTACAAATTCTGCTTTAAATTACAGGAATAAAATACATTTTAAATGATATTCAAATAGAAAACAGTTATTTTAAATAGTAAAATATTTCAGAATTTTACTGATTTTGCTGTATTTTGAATCAAAAAAATGCAGGCTTGGTGAGCAGAAGAGACTTCTTTAAAAAAAAGAACATTAAAAATCTTACTGTTCAAAAACTTTTGACTGGTAGTGTAAATGCAGCCTTGGTGAGCTTAAAAACCTTTCCCAAAAAACATTAACTATCTTATTTATCCCAAACTTTTGACCAGTAATTTATGTAATGGTAGAGAAAATGATGAATACATGCATATATATATCTTGTAGCTGTACGCTTACGGGGAACTTGGTGAAGTACAGCTCCTTAAACAACATCTCATTCTGCCAGAGACTGAGAGCCGCCCCAGGAGGCAGAGGAAGCCTGATGAGAAAAGAAAAAAAGATATGCTTTTAGATGGGGAAAAAAATAACAAATAAAAAAATCGAGATGTGACCTTGGTCTTCTTTGAACCATCAAAGAACGAGATGTTTTCAACCTTTCAGGGTCACAGAATGCTTTAAAGTATGAATATAAATGACAATATTCAAAGGAACCAAAGGACTAAAAGGACAAAACTCATTTTTGAATGGAAAAATTCAAGGAATAACAGCAAGGACTGTCAAATAATAAAGAAATAATTCTCTCAAAAACGACTATTCTGTCATTATTCACTGACCCTTAAACTGTTCGACCAAACCCATATGACCTACTTTCTTCTGCACGTTTTATGGCTTTCTCCATATAACAAAGTCAGCAGGTAATCGAACTGTTTTGTGCATTCTGCTAAAGAAAGTAACCCAAGTTATTTTTGTTACATTAGTATAATCAATTATATATTAAAATAATCTTTTACTCGGTTGACAACCCTTTTTTTTATATAACCCCTGATGGACACAATAATCAACATAATCAAAAAAGGAGGAGTATGTGCAAGATAAACAGCCATTCGATATCCTCCCTGGACCTCCTGAAAGTGTTTATGCATAAAACAGCGTCTCGTTTTAGAAGTCACAATTTCCTTTTAATCCTAGCGTGTATCCGGCAGGCTCTTGATTAAAATCAAATCTATCGGAGAACAGAAATGACAACAAAACAAACATCTATGAGATTAGTTCCCTCGGCGGCGGGCGAGGACAGACGTGCCGTCGTCTTAGAGGGGTATTGTACCTGAAGACGGACTGAAAGAACACAGAAGATGCTTTTTTCTAAGCAGACGGTGTGAGACGAGACCCCATTAGCGATTCAGCTCAGACGCGGGCTTAATGTCCTCGTACAAAGACCCAGATTTTAAAGTCAGATGTGTGATGAAAAGATTCTCTTCTGCTTTGGCTTTGTGTCAGTAAATCTTTCATTGTGTAGAGAAGATGATGAGCACATTGAAAAGGAAAGCAGAGTAAAGGAGAGTTATTTGTGAAGATCAAACAAAAAAGCTAAGCTATCATCTCTTAGGATACGGCGCGGGCCTGGACGGCTATGGGAGTAGACGTGCCTGAAAAGATATGGGAAAACAGGGCTGTCCTTTCAGTCACATAATTGTGCAGATGATGATGGTGATTATATTATTCTGTATTTCGGAAGGTTTAGTGAGGACAGGTCCACTTCTACACCACCGGTCTAAAATTTGGAACACATTTGAAAAAAAAAACAGAAAAATATAAATTGTACCGTAATCCAGTCATAAATTCCAGTCATAAAAATGGAATTTACTGTATAACACAGAATGTCACTGAATTTGCCAAATTCGGGACAGATAAATCAAAAGTAGATCAGTACACTGCAATCAAAACGACATTTGCTGTGTTTTCAGTATCTGTTGCCTCAATATATGAGTAGCTGAACACATAAACAATCTCTAGAAAAGCTCTGAGAGTCACTTCATGAGCATTTTAGCATTTCTTTCGAGAAAAAGTCTCATCATGAAGGTCGTCACAGCGACCTGTCAAAATAAAAGTTTGGCTTAACTTGAAGAAACTGTGACAGAAACATATTATTTAATGCACTAATAGACACATTAGTATTAAAATTGTATTTTTTTAAGGAATATTTACCAGATAAATTATTTACCAAAATGTATTTACCAGAAAACTGTAAATACACAACACAGTATTTCTGAAAAATACATTAATAATTTTTTTTTTAATTATTAAATCAATTTATTAGATGTCTTTGGTTCATAAAATTTAATGAAACCATTAAAAAGTATTTAGAAAATGAATGAAAACAAAGAATTGACAAAAATAAAACTGAATTTGACAAATAAAGGCCTTCAAAATGTAATTTTTTGCTGTTAAATTTTGTATGTAATTTCAATTGATTAGACATGGGTTTTTTTAGTAATATATTTTAATATAAATATTAAAACAGAGATGACAAAAATTAAAACGGGAAAAAAAAAACAGAATCCAGAAAATTAATGGGAAAACAGAATTTGATAAAAATAAAAGTGAATTTGACAAAAAAAAAATTATTACATTTTTAAGGCACTATGAAATATGTTTTTTGTTAAACCTTATAAATTGCTGTTAAATTTTGTATGCAATTTGAACTAGACATGCTTTTTTAGTAATATATTTTCATTTAAATATTAAAACGGAGTCTACAAAAATTAAAATGGGGGTGGAAAAACAGAATCTAGAAAATTAAATGGAAAGCACAGAATTTGATCCAAATAAAACTGAATCTGGCAAAAAAAAAATTATACATATTTTATAAGGCACTATATTTTAAGGCAAATATATTAATATTTTACTTAATTTAATATTTTATTTTTTTATATGTTATTGACATTTTTTTATTTAACCATTAAAACAGAGTGTAGAAAAATCAAAGAAAAAACAGAAAAAAAATTGTAAAAAAATAAAACAAAACTCATTTCATACGGCCTCAAAAATGTCATTTTTCTTCAATTCTATAAATTGCTGTTAAATTGTGTGTCATTTCAATTGCAAAACATACACATGCTTTGAGTTTTTTTTATTTAAATATTACAACAAAATTACAATGGAAAAAAAACAACTTTATTGGAGAAAAAAACTTCCATTTTTAAGGCCCTATGAAATGTTTTTTTTTTTTTTTTTTGTTTGTTTGTTTTTTTGTTAAACTTTATAAATTGCTGCTAAATTGTATGCATAATTTCAATTCATTAGACATGCTTTTTGATTATATATTTTTTTCATTTTAATTTTAACCATTAAAACGGAGTCCAGAAAAAATGAAAACTGAAAAAAAAATGACTTTGTTTCATAGTTAATATGACTTTCAAATGTGTAAAATAACGCAAATATGTACGCATTTTTAAATCTGCACTAAAATATTGTCTCATCATTTAGTTTATTTTTTTTAAATCAGATGTATATTTCAGCTTGGTCCAGTCAATGGGAAAGTGCAATCCAAAGCACCTTTCCTTTATGAAAAGCTGTCTGAACTTTTGACTGATAAAATATAAAGTGCCATTATGGGCTGCTTAACTTAACCGCTTTAACTTTTTAAAAAGACATTTTGAAATTGGTTTGGCACATTCGCTCCCTCTCTGACATTTTAAGAGGTGACATTTCATTATATTTGTCCTTTTATTAAAGTCAACATCAAACAGCATTCATCACAGCCTACTGAATGTGCATGTGTAATGCATTTTTAAGTAAAAGGGGATCTTCAAAATATATTTTAAAAAATGGAATGGGTCTTGATTTGTCTATCTGAAACTGATTGAACTGTGAAATGTGCTCTCTATGTGACAGATGGATAAAAGCAAGGGCTTGGTAATGTCATTTTAAAAGTTATCGAACTTTTTAAAGTTCAATGCCATCATGAATTGTGCATTGGGAAAGTAAATGGGATCCATTTTCATTCATGCTCACTTTTTTTCACAAATGGTTTTGAGCAGTAACAATCATGATCCAGTTAGGATATCTTGATGCATTATGACATGTATCGCTCAGCCCTTCTGACGTACGTCAGAACAGTGAACAAAAACACTGAACAATTTATGCAGGACATGATCTGATCTACTGCCTCTATCAATAAAAATCCAAAATGAAATTAAATAACTCACTTTACCACAATATTTCCCAGAGTCCTTGGTTTTGCCTGTTGCATTTCATCATCAATCACTGTCACTGTGAGACAAAGATGAAGAGAGTTTAAGTACTTCAGTCATTTATTGAACTATCCAGCTAAAAACTATCCATCAAAAGGAACTAATACATAACACTTCAGAGACGGTTTGTAATAAACAAGCCGCACGCGTGCCGACGTAGAGGAATCTCACCGTTGTATCCGGGCACGCTTTTACCGGCTGTACCAGCAGGGGGAGAGAGTGTGCAGCCCAGACCGACACAGGACGCAGTGATGGAAGAGCCACTTTCTACAAAAGAGAAACACCATAGAGCTGCATAAGCAGGTCGTTCAGAATGAGGCATTGATGTCGCAAACATACGCTTATTAACATATGACCGCCTATATTTGCATTTCAATGTGTAGTCATTCTTCAGCAACTTTGTAGGGGTCTTGTTACTCATTTCACATGCAAAGAGCTTTACCAATCAGAAAAGATGCCATTAACCTATCCACCTTATTTACCCATAAGAGCGGGCACGGTCATTTGTCAATTTTATGGGTCTGGCTTCCGGTCTCATCTGAGTCCAGCTATTTTTAGCTGCCCAAAACAGCTTGGATCAAACCCAACCCTAAACCTAGCCGACAGTGTTAACATTCAAAAGTATCAGTTTTCAAATCACGCAGGATGTTAAAATAGTTTTGAAGTCGTAACATGAAAATTAAGCTTTATTAATTAAAACTCTGTACCTGTACATCATACTCAGAAGTTGTCAGAGTTTTACTGTCTCTAGTGTTCATTTCAACTGGAAACTGCAGTGATTTGTACATACAAGTACATTTATCCAGTCTTGCAGAAATGTATATAGAGCCACGTATTTCCAATAAGCCTATGCTGAAAATGGAAAAGTTGCTTTGGAAACTAATCAAAATGAGTAATAAGTTAGCATTAAATAAGTAATAAATAAGCACTACAATTACTAAAACTGAAATAAAACAAATAGAAATATTAAGGTAGTCAAATAGAACACTTTAGGAAATTTAATAGAAAATGAACTAGAAAATTAATAGAAAAAAAAAAAAAAGCCAATTTAAATATTTGTAAAACACTATATAAATACCAAAATAACACTGGAACAATTAATACATTCAAATGTTTTTTTTTTTTTACATTTTAATGGTAAAATATTGATCAAAATGTTCAAAAAGAATACTTTTTGTACGAAACAAAACAATAATAATAATGACTTTACTCAATTTCTTTTCAAAGTGAAGAAATTGCTGAATAAAGTTGTTCTTTTCGCTTTCATTGCGCGCAAAAAGTATTCTCATAGCTTCATAAAGTTACAGTTGAACCACTGATGTCACATGGACTATTTTAAAGGGGTGATGACATGAAAACTCAAATTTGCCTTGATCTTTTGGCATATAAGAGGTCTTTGTACCATTAAAACATCCTGCAAGTTTTACAGCATAAAACCGGCTCATTATAAACAAACCATTTATTTAATCAAGCTCCAAAAACAGCTTGTTTTGGATCTAATGGGGCAAGGTGACATCACCTAGATCTGCGGTACTAGATTTGAGCAGCTGCATCCCAAACGGTAAGTAAATCGTTTCAGAATTACCATTTTATTTTGATTATGTTGTCAAAACACTCAAAACACGCAACAGTGAGGGGGCGTTGATATTGTTTCCAATGCAATGACGTTAGCCAATCATAACAGTAGTCGATTATTGACTGAAGTCTTAAAGGACCTGCCCACTTAAAACTTCTGAGAGAGGTTCAGAATGAGCGTTGAAAAGGAACATTAAAATAGAAAACATATCCTAATAGATTTTTTTGTTTGTTTTTGTTTTTACTATTTTACACATTCAAGGCCCAGAAAGGTTTCTGGGCCTTGAATGTGTCAATAGTGTTGCTGTCTATACAGGGTCAGAAAGCTCTCAGATTTCATCAAAAATATCTTACTCTGTGTTTATACGAAGATAAACGAAGGTCTTACAGGTTTGGAACGACAAGAGGGAGAGCAATTAATGACAGAATTTTAATTTCTGGGTGAACTATCCCTTTAAGGTCAGTTCCACATATTTATAGATAGTCACCTCATCTAGTTTAACAACACATATGTTTCAAGGAAACTCTACCACTCTTCTTGAGTACTAAGGTTTGTACTGCCACAACAGTGCAACAATGCATATTAAGTATGTACTCTACAACACCGCACTCCACAGCATTCACGCCTGCGTTTGTGTGCTTGCATAAATTACGTGCCTGGCTTATAAATAAACATCATCCTCATCATGATCATCGACAACAAAGTTAAAAATACATCACAATCGGTAGACGACAGCATGACACAGAGCAAAGCGTTCACAAATAGAACGCAGACTTGTTCGTCATCCGTCTCGGAGCCAGATGCTACAGGAGAGCTGCGAACAGTAGGAAGAGAGAGCGAGCGAGTGATGAAGAGTGAGCGATAGTAACTGGTAAAAAAGAGAGAGAGAGAGATGGAGAGCGAGACAGAAAACTGTTGGCATCGCAGCGTGTGGCACCACGAGTCTGTCTGCCACTGCTGCCATATGTGAGTAATGCAGAAAGCTAAAACGTTTTTCACAGGTGACGCACAGCGTGTAAACGCGCACGCACACAGAGCTGGACAAAAAGTGTGTCTGAATATCTGCCGTTTTTGAATATTTACAGATTACTACTTAGGTCATTTACTTACACCACGTTGTTCCAAATTTGTACATCTTTACTGAAAGTTAAAGAATGTGCACTTGCTCTTTTCTATGCAAATATAATGCATGGACTAGGCTTTAGGGTGTCTAATAATGTAAAATCATATTTAAAGTTAGGCTGCATCTGAATATGCCTATTTCTCTACTATTTAGGCAAAAAGTGGGTGAAAAACAGTAGTAATATCTAAATTATAGACTGTAAAAAAAGATGGATCACGCATCGCCACTTCCTTCCGCTACAGAAAAGTCAAAACATCTCAGTATGGCCCGTCGTCTTGCGCCAATACAGAGTTTCTACAGATATGAACAAGTTAAATTTAAGACTTTTTAAGACCTTTTTAATATCACCTTATACAAAATTTAAGACCTAAACCTGTAATGGAAATAGGCATTATATCACATACATATATGTAATATTGAATGTGTTTAATGTAAAAAGAAAACTAAATATTATTTTTATAAATAATATTTATTACTACAATATATAGTGAACTTTTCCTACCAGGAGACAATTTTCCGCACAAAATATCCCCACAAAAGTACCATATCACTGAGATTTTTTTTTATTCGGAATAAATATTTTTAATCAGTATTCTATCAGCTTTTGCATACTTAAATCTGCATATTTATCTTTTTAAATGTATGCATTACCTTTCATGTCAAATTATTACAATTAATCAATTAATTCTATAGGGCTGTTACCAGTCAGATTGAATCATTAACACTACGCAAATTACAACTGCAGTAAATAATATTATGAGATGAATGTTTTAAATACATTTTTGAATATACAAATAAAAACGCATACTTTTAATCATACTAAACAACCAGTAGGTGGCAGTAAGTCACTTAATGAGTGAGTCATTGAATTATTCACTCAACTGATTTATTCAAAATGCTGAATTATTCAGTAATAAAACACCGCAGAGTGTTGCTTGGAGATACTTCTGCTATACTTTTGCTGTGATGCTTGTTTGGAACTAATTTCATTGGTGAAAACAGAACAAAACAGTAAATATTGTGTCTAAAATGTAAGTAACTTAACTACTTGACTACTTGTTTACTGAACTAAAATCGTGAGAATATTCAACAAAATATGGTATGTGGTATGTTATTGAATTATATCATGTTATAAATAAACTACACTTTTTGAATTTTTACCTCAGTGTGAAAAAATCTTTAGTCTGTCCAACGATTTTAAACAGTCATTAGGTCTGTCAGACTTTGGCGGTAATGTGACCGACAATATTTAAGACCCATCTGAATTTAAGACATTTTAAGACTCTATAAGGCCTTTTATTAGGAAAACGTTAGTTAAGACATTTTAAGACTTCTTAAGAACCTGCGGACACCCTGCAATAACGTCATTTGGAGCCCAATAGGAGCACACACTCTCTCAGACCCAATCGCAAGCTCACAATCATGATGCCACACCCCCATTTTTATAGCATTAAATAACTAATGTAAAACAAACTTTAAAAAATTAAAGGGACAGTTCACCCAAAAAATGAAAATTACTCATGATTTGCTCACCCTCAAGCCATCCTCGGTGTATCTGACTTTATTGTTTCAGACAAATACAATTTAATTTATATATTAAATTTCGTGGCTCTTCCAATATTTATAAATGGCAGTGAATGGGTGTTGAGATTTAGAAGTTCAATAAAGTGCATCCATCCATCATAAAAGAGCTCCATACGGCTCCAAGGGGGTTAATAAAGGCCTTCTGAAGCGAATCAATGCATTTGTGTAAGAAAAATATCCATATTTAAAACTTTATAAACCATTCCGCTACTGGTCAAATACATGATATAAATTTACAACTACATGTTTTGGATGCAGAAAATTTTAACACTAAATCAATGAAGAGGAATGAGCAAGTGTACTTAACCCACTTAGTACAACTTTGGTGGAAACTGCTACTGACGCAAGTGGCAGATTAGCTCCTTCTGAAGTTCACGTCCTACCCTCAGCTGTTTTTCAAAGTTACTGTCGGACACTTGACATCACAAAGTGGACTGATAAAGTTTACCAGAGTCAAAAACTAACAGACTGTGCCAGGTTTCACGCGCACGATGGGCAGCACAAAGACGGGCGCCGACGCTCAGGGCCACGTTAAGGTCGTTAGTACGGCCAGCAGTCGTTGCCACTTACTCCCAACTGGAAACATACCAGTTGCCCGGCAACAGCGGTGACATCAGCAGCCCGCATCACCAAGCCCCCCACCTCTTCACGGCAGGAGTTGCGTCTTAAAATAGCACACAGATTATTATCAGGTCTCAAAAGCGCCAGCCTTTCTTTCATTTTCTGTGTGTACTGGATGAACGTTGCCGTGGAGAATAATTAAATGAAACATTTATATACGTGTGCATCTGTGTTCAAAACTGCAAACACGTACTGATTTAAGCAACAAGCCACAAAAGGCTATGCTGTTGATACAGACGTTAAAGGTATAATTCATATACTATTATAATATTTATTCATATTTTGAGTTAACTGTTATCTGTTTGATTTAACTGTTGTCTATATTTTCATTCATTTTAATTCAAGTTTTAGTCATTTTATGTGCTGTAATCAGTTTTTTTTTTTTATAGGAAAACTATAGGAAATCCATTTTTTCCTGAAGTTTTTGTTTGTTTGTTTGTTTGTGTGCTTCTAGAGAGCTTTTATTTTTATTTCACATTTAGTTTATTTTTATTAGTAATTTAGTTTGATGCAAAGAAAACAATCAATATTTTTATTCTCCAGTTGTTTGTTTGTTTTTGTGCTTCTAGAGAGCTTTTATTTTTATTTCACATTTAGTTTAGTTTTATTAGTAATTCAGTTAGTTGCAAAGAAAACAATCACTTTTTATTCTCCAGTTGTATGTTTGTTTGTGTGTGTGTTTCTAGTGATATCTTATTTTTATTTCATGTTTAGTTTAGTTATATTAATACTTCAGTTTGTTGCAAAGGAAACAATCTATTTTTTCCTCCAGTTTTTTGTTTGTTTGTTTGTTTGTGTGCTTCTATTGATCTTATATTTTTATTTGAGCTTTAGTTTAGTTATATTAGTACTTCAGTTTCTTGTGAAGGAACCTTTATTTTTTTTTTAATTCAGGATTTAAGCTTTTTATCTAACACTTACATTTTATTTTATTTAAACTTTATTTTAATGACCAAAAATATTATTTTCCTTAATTTTAGGTTAATAATACTTAAATACTTAGTAACACTGACAGTGATAAAATTATGTAAAAGTGATATAAAAGTATATATATAAAAGTGAATTTCAACATTATTTTATTAAGCAAATTAAGTCAATGCTATTTTGACTGAACAATATACCACTACCATAGCAATTATTATTATTGCAGTGAGTGTTATTACTATTATTATTTTTATTATTATTACTTAAATGATCAGTATCGGACGATATTACATTTTTAATAGTTCATTTCAATTTCGATTACCTTAACGTTCATTCAAGTTGATCTTCAAAGACACTATTATATGCAATCCTTAACAAATCTGAAAACTTCATACTGCATATAATAATGCTGTGATGCCCAAATTCAGTTCAGTTTAGTTTTCAACATTTCATTTTTAATGTATTTACACAAAACAGTAAACCATTTTAAAAATGTGCATCAGAAAACTATATTGGGCAGAATTACAACTGGTGTTTATGACTGATTGCGATGGCTGCTTTATGGGTGATGATTTTCAAAATAGTTGTTAGCTGCAGCACTAACCAATCAGCATTCAGAATATATATTTCATAATAACGGTTATAACTCATCCCTAAGTTACAGCATGCAAACGTGTGTGTTTGCATGTGTGAGAGAGAGAGATTCTGTCACAGCAGCTTGACTTCCGATATTGCGCCGCACGCATGAGCCTGGGGAGGTTTGAGCGGGTAATGACATAGATAATGAAGGTTCAAATCACTTCCACTTTATTTCAGAAAAGCCATCACATCAGCGCAACCAAACTGCTGTTACACTACACCTCATCAGCTCTTCTAATCAAATCTCGCTCTGTGCCGCTGAACAATTCAAACACGCTGTGGCATTTGTGTGTTTGCACGCCGAGGCGGAGATGTGGCTGTTATTACAAGCCGTCTAATAAAGCGACCCATCTTGATGGTGATGCATAAACATGCCTTTAATCATAAACTGGATGGAGACAGGGTGAAATTATAAATGGAGCGCAGGACACACGCGCACGCGCTCGCTGCAAGGACAGAATCATTCGTCACATAAAGCATTTTAGCCTCTCTGGCCCTGCGCTCACTCACATACGGATCCATCGTTTTTTCCGTTCACGCATCAATACGGATCTGACGCTGGTTTTAAATTTGCGCCGTCGAATGACACAGAGTCTACTTGTAGACTAGAAGGATGGATATGAAAGGATATGAGAGCGAGGGAAGAAGGTGATTCAGTTCATTTTGTACAAATATTCTCCGGTCAAGCTCGGCACCTGTTTATTTCTCAGAGATATTTATGAGCTGAATATGTTTTGCGGTCAGTATAGAACGGAGGAGTAACCCAATTTATTATACATGTGATGGTTTATGCATCATGCAGGCAATAGGGGTTATGAATATCAAAAGAAGTGTCCTGTATTGCAGACAATCCATTTCAGGCCTGCGAGAGAAATAAGGACGAGTTTAAGGTCAGGAACTGAGCACCGCAGCATGCAGAAAGAAAAATAACCAACAGGAAGTTGCACCTTTTGCCATTTGCCAACTATTTTAGTGGATCATAAGGAAACTAAAGCTTCTAACGTTATTTTTTTTATAATATTTGGTTTTACGGTGTTGTGTTATTCGCTTTCAAGGAACAGTATTACATTACGTGTCATTATGTTTTTGTTTTTTGTTTTTCAGACTTGGGAATTTATTATAATCTATTCTTTTTTAAAGGAGAAGTCCACTTCCAAAACAAGGATTCACATATAATGTACTCACCCCCTTGTCATCCAAGATGTTCATGTCTTTCTTTCTTCAGTCGCAAAGAAATTATGTTTTTTGAGGAAAACATTTCTGCATTTTTCTCCATATAATGGACTGATATGGTGCCCCGATTTTGAACTTCTAAAATGCAGTTTAAATGCGGCTTCAAACGATCCCAAATGTGGTTGTAAATGATCCCAGCCAAGGAAGAAGGGTCGTGTCTAGCGAAACGATTGGTTATTTTCATTTAAAAAAATACAATTTATATACTTTTTAATTTCAAACGCTCGTCTTGCCTTGCTCTGCCTAGACAGTTTTTTTTTCGGTTCATGACAGTTAGGGTATGTCGAAAAACTCGTTTTTCTCGATCGTTTTTTCTCCCTCAACTTCAAAATCGTCCTATATCGCCGTTTTACCTTTTTTGTTGAGGGTGTTTGATCTTTTTTGCATGTTCACTTTGCATGTTCAATTTTTTTTATGAAACTAACCAATCGTTTCGCTAGATAAGACACTTCTTTCTCGGCTGGGATCGTTTACAACCGCATTTGGGATCATTTGAAGCCGCATTTAAACTGCATTTTGGACGTTCAAACTCGTCCATTATATGGAGAAAACTGCTGAAATGTTTTCCTCAAAAAACAATTTCTTTACGACTGAAGAAAGAAAGGCATGAACATCTTGGATGACAAGGGGGTGAGTACATTATATGTGAATATTTGTTGTGGAAGTGGACTTCTCCTTTAAGATTGCAATCTTACGCTTTATTTTGCACCAATAAAGTTTAGAAAAACAAGATAATCAAATGAGGTGAAGTACTTTTCATTTGTTTTAGTAATCATTTTCACAAATGTACAGAACATGCTTAATTTTTACATTTCAACGCATGACAGTCAAAAATGAACATTTTTGCTTGTTTGTTTGTTTTTTCAAATTATTATTTCAATGAAATTAATGTTCTATATTTTAGTCTGGTAATGTTTTTAATGTTTTGTATGTTTAGGGAATTGTATGGTACTAAATGATGCTTACAGAATAATTATGATCCACTTCTAACTTGTTAACCACTTCTTGACCATAGACCTAAGAATGAAGTTTCAAAAAATGTAAATTTTGTCATAAATCTCTTTTTAAAGAAGTCACTTTAGCAGATTATTGCTGAACTGAAAAAAAAGTTTACAAATAAATAAAAAAAAAACATATAGAAGTTTATGTTTATTACTATAAAATGCACAAAAAAACACATTTTACAATTTTATATGAAATATATATTTTCCTAAACATTATTATATTTCCAAAATGGTGTTGTTCACATGGTTTGTTTGTTTTTTCTTTTCTTTTCTTTTTTTTTTTTATTTCAATTAGATGAATGCACTATATTTTAGTTTGGAATTTTAGGGAATTTTATGCTACTGACTTCTATTTACAGAATACTTATGATGCATTTATTACCTGTTAACCACTTTTTGACCATAGATCTGAAAATGAAATTTCCAAAAAAATGGTTAAACTGTTGTAAATCTCTTTTTCTAAGTCTCTTTTAAAGAAGTCACTTAGCAGGTTTTTGCTGAACCTAATAAAACGTTTAAAAAAACAACAACAACAACAAATTTTATATGAAATATATTTTCGCACACATTTTACATTCCAAAATAGTTTTGTTCACATAGCAGTCAAAAATGACCATTTTTGTTTGTTTTCCTTTTTTTTTTCTTTTTACTATTATTTCAATGAGATGAACATACTATATTTTAGATTGATAATGTTTTTTTTTTTTTTTTTTTAAGAAATATTATGGTACTAAATTATATTAACACAGTAATTATGATCTATTTATTACCTCTTTTTAACCATAGACCTGAGAATGACATTTCCAAAAATGTAGTCACTTAGCAGATTATTGTTGAACAGAAAAAAAGAAAAAAAATATTTGATTGTGAAAATGCACAAAAAATACATTTTACAATTTTAAATGAAATATATATTTCCCAAACATTTTTACATTCCAAAATGGTGCAGTTCACACACCATTTTTGTTTGTTTCTTTCTTTTTTCTCTTTTTTTGTGATGAATGTACTATATTTTAGTTTTGATAACGCTTTTTATTTAATACTTTGTATTTTTAGGGAATTTTATGGTACTGAATGACATTTGCAGAATAGTTATGATCCATTTATTTCCCATTAACCACTTTTTAGGCATAGACCTGAGAATTAAATTTCCAAAACTTTCTAAACTGTCATAAATCCATTTTTATAGGTCTCTTTTTAAAGAAGTCACTTAGCAGATTACTGCTGAACTAAAAAAAAAAGTAAAAGAAATGTATAGAAATGTATGTTTATTATTATGAAAAATGCACAAAAATACATTTAAAAGTTTTAAATGAAATAAATATTTCCCCAAACATGTTTTGCTCTAAAACAGCAAGAAAATCAAAGGCAAAAATCTAAGTTCCAAATTTGAGGTTGATATTTTAAAAAATAAGCTTTCAGTAAATGGGGGCAGTTTCAAACATTTCTAATAGATGAAAAATACTTTCCATTCCACTCCATGTTTCCTTGATTTTTTTTTTTTTTCCAGCAAAAAAAAAAAAATAAATATTGTAATGTACAACTTTTAAAAACATACTCTAACACAGCCAAGTTTGGGATTTTTTGTTTTTGTTTTTGATAAAAAGTCTCTTATGATAAGAAGCATACAAAGTCAGCTGGGAGGACTCATATTGTGCTAACCAATGCCATCAATATCAACTGATATCAACAGAAGTTATAAAACAGCCGATACACAGGATCATCCTTCATCTTAGGCTTTGTTCAGACATATTTTTGTCATAAAGGAATGAAATCCATTTATTTGTACTCTGAACAACAAACAAACTTCTATGCTCTGTTGACAAATCTGATTCAAACCACATCCATAGTTTGAAAACCAATTCAAATGGACCTGACCTGTAGAGTCCTCTCCTTCCAGAAAGACAGCTAACAGTTGTTACAGAAAAACATTTCTTGGTGTTGTGCTGATGCAGAAGTGAGGCAACTGATACAAGCATACAAATGTGTGAACAACTAGCTCTAAAGACTAAATCTGAAAAAACAGATCTGTATTAAAAAGCAGGCAATAGGAATAAACCACAGTGTAACTTTAAAGCAGTGACTCACCAGTTTGCCACCAGTGATCCAGTACTGGGACTCCAAAACTCCTCTTGGCCCATTCAAGGGTCTCTATATCACAGCGCTCTCCAGCTACAAACAAGATCCTCAGCCTGCCGAAAGAAAAACACCAGCTCTTAGAAAGTCTGTAAACTTCAGAGTAGCCTCATGTGTCCCTAAAGACTTTGTAGCAAAGAAATGTGAAAAGCGAGAATGCTGGTGTGCATTAAATATTTATTGAACTCATTCTTCTAGTAAAGAAACAAGAAGCGCTGACAAGCCGTGATTGGATGAAGCGCAGCGGGGGTGTAAAGGTGAGGATTCACTGCTCCTGTCATCAAACTGTCCACAATCCTCAAATAAGAAATGGATTACAACGTAGCAGGTGACCACATCACATAAATCCTTTCATCTGCTCAAGCCTATAGTGAAGTACACCTGTAATACCGCAGAGACGCTCACAAGAGAGCAAAGGACAGTCAAAACATCTTTCATCATTGAGGCGTGTTTGAAATGCTAATTCTACTGTAGGAACAGTGAGTGATTCGATTGATTTGGTAGCTTGACAAGCACTAGCAAAGCTGGAAAGTTGATTTATTTTCAGACTTTGCATTTGCATTAATGGGATAGCTCACCAAAAAATTTGAATTCTGTCATTAATTATTCACTCTCATGTCGTTCCAAACCCGTAAGACCTTTGTTCATCTTCAGAACACAAATTGATGAAATCCAAGAGATTTCTGACCCTGCATGGACGGCAATGCAACTGACACGTTCAAGGCCTGAAAAGGTAGTAAGGACATCGTCAACATAGTCCATGTGACAACAGTGGTTTAACCGTAATGTTATGAAGCTACGAGAAAACATTTTGTGGACAAAGAAAACAAAAAACGACTTTATTCAACAATTACTTTTCTTCCAAGTCAGTCTTCGACGCACATTCACATCAGTACCACTTTTTTTGCTGTGCTTTTACAGTAAACTTAAGGTTGAACCACTGATGTCACATGGACTTTTTTAACAATGTCCTTACTATCTTTCTGGGCTTTGAATGTGGTCGTACCATTGCAGTCTCAGAAGGTGCAGGTTCAGATTTCTTCAAAAATATCTTAATTTGTGTTCTAAAGACGAACAAAGGTCTTACTGGTTTAAAACGAAATGAGGGTGAGTAATTAAAGACAGAATTTTCATTTTTGGGTGAACTATCCCTTTAAATGTGACTGATTTGTCCAAAAAAATTTGGGACCACTGTATATACACTGGCTAGTAAAAGTTTGGAATAATTAAGATTTGCTTATTGTGTTTTAAAGAAAAAAATAAATGTTTGTTCAGCAGCAAATCAACGTATTAAAATAATTTCTGAAGGATCATGTGACACTAAACACTAAAGACTTCTTCATTTTTGGGTGAACTAGCTCTTTAAATTCAAAATGTTAAACCTACTAATGTTATTAATAATAATAAAAAATTAAAAATAATAAATAATAAAAAGGCCTTATAATGAAATACATTTCTTAAATTTCTTCTGTAGGCCTAGACCAAAAATTATTCAGACAATTTAACATATTAATTTGTTCAATAACTATTTTATTGAATATGCAGTGTGTTTTAATCTGGTACAAAAATAAATGGTTATATAATTTAGTTAATAATAATAATAATAATAATAATAATAATAATAATAATAATAATAATGCTCCCCCAAAACATTGATGGATAGGTACTGACCTTTAATAAAATAAAGAATATTTAATAAACAACAAAAAATACTTTAATAAAAGAAAGAAATAAAAGTATATATATGAAAGATGTAATATATTATTTATAGACTGGGAACCTCCATTTCAAGATTTTTCCTAACCCCCACACATAGTGTGGTTAATGGAAATAGCCTTTATAAAATAATAATAATAATAATTCCCAGATGAAGAATTGTACTAGAATACAACGCTATGATCCCATTCTATTTCCTTTCTTTTATTTTATAGTCCTATTTTGCTGCACATTATTTATTTACACATTTTCATAAACCAGCTAGGAAAAAAGTCATATTCATGCTGTTTTAACATAGTAAAACACTTACTTATAATAATATTTTTTGCTTTTTTCAAGCAAAAGTGCCAAAATAGAAGAACATTTCTGATACAGCTACCATTTTAAGCAAAATGCTTCATGGCTAATGTTTAATCAAATAATTAATATGGTTTTATAAATGCACTAAGATGTACTGATATATTTTTATACAATTTTAGGATGACTAAAACTAATTCATTTTACCTGCCACTGAAAATGTACTTAACAGTTAAGCATTAAAAAAACTGTTTGCTCGGTTAAAGGGATAGTTCACCCAAAAATTTCATCTGTCATTAACTACTCACCCTCATGTTGTTCCAAACCCGTAAGACCTTCGTTCATCTTATTTTTGATGAAATCCAAGAGCTTTCTGACCCCGTCATATGGACTATTTTAACAATGTCCTTTCTTCGTTTCTGAGCTTCGGACTGTCAGCTGCGTTGCTGTCTATTGCTCTGATTTCATCAAAAATATCTTAAAGGAACACTCCACTTTTTTTGCTAATAGCGTAGCATAGATCACTGAATCAGATTAGACCGTTAGCATCTCGCTCGATCTAACAGTCTAATCTGATTCAATGATCTATGCTACGCTATTAGCAAAAAAAAGTGGAGTGTTCCTTTAATTTGTGCTCCGAAGATGAAGGAAGGTCTTACGGGTTTGGAACGACATGAATGCGAGTAATAAATTACAGATTTTTCAGAGGGTGATGCATCCTTCTTCCCTCTCCCCATATGATTCCCTCCATAACCGATTTTTCTGAGTCAGTGTTTGTGAGCAAGTAACAGTATTAAAGCTGACTTCCTTTCACTGTTCCACTCCAGGGTCAAACAATGCAGAAAGTATTCAATTACCCAGAGTCAAGGTCACATACGTGTGATCTGCATTATAATAAGCTGGAGATCGTTCACACTCGACACTAACACCCTCCTCCCACATCTCTGTCATGTTCAAAGCCACAATCAGTGCCCGTTTCTCTGCTTTTAACATGCCTGACAAAGGTCACTTGACTCAAACAACACCAATTCATTAAATATTGCCTTTCTTGCAAGCAGTATGCACAATTTTTCCTCTTTATTCATTAATGTTTTGTGTCCAACGCGCCCGCCAGCGACCATTCAGGTGTGCGGAGGGGCGTCCATGTAACTTCCATAGTCACAGCTCTTTCATGCAGCAGAAATGCTGTTGGTGTGAAAGCAAAACGCAAACTTGCTATCACAGCTATGAAAGGAGCCTTAATTTGATCGTTAACGACATATAAAATGTCACAAATGAGACTGCAGTCTTTCTGGTAAAGAAAGAAACTCAAGACAATATGAAAAAGACAGAATCTTTCACTATATTATGTGAAAGTGTGTACTTGGGTGAAAAGGTTTTGCATCTGTAATAAAGGCATCCGTTTGCATCAGTGTTTGTGTTTACAACTCTGCGAATGTATTCATGAATCCAGGTGTGCATATCTAATGCAGCAACCTTCTGCAGGTGCGCTTTAACATCAGGCTTTCGATCTTGGCGAGAGAGCACATCCTGATCTCACGGCGTCGCTGCTGAATCTCTGAGCCGGAAAATTCTATTGAGTGGAGTCGTGCCCTTTGGCACACATTTAAACCCGCACTGAGAGCCGCAGGTTTCGGCGTCGCCGCGCTAGACGCGCTCCTGGACTGAGAACCTGCGCTTTTGTGTGAAAGTCACGCACTGCATGGCTCCTTTGGGTCGTGCTAAATTGCCCTTTCTTCCGATACATATTTGCAAACGTCTTTGGACGTTACATATAATACAGAAAAGTGGGTTATATATTCATTAACGGTCATGTTAAAGATGCATAGCATAATAATAGCTGATATACTGTACCCAGAGCAAAATAAAGCCTATTTAAAAGGAAATAATGGCTGTGTGTTTATTTTTCGAGTGAAAAATACCACCTCATAATTGCTACTACGATTTGCATAAGCCAAGTGCGAAAAATACAAGTGATTTTTATGCAGCATAAATATTCACAAGGTGTCAAAAAATGTAAACGAGCACCATCTAGTAAATGACAAACCCTATTATGCTATTATTGGACCGTAATGGTGTTATAGTATTTTCTGATCTAGCTGGGTCCACTATGCTGTAAAATTGTTTTGTGCTTTATTAACAAAGGCAGAAAATGAATATATATTCATGGCTATGTAACAATTCAAAAGTTTGGGGACAGGAAGATTGATTTTTTGCTGTTGTTGCTTTTTTTTAATTTCTTATATTCTTAATTTAATTTATGATGACTGAATTTCTTATTATTGTCAGGATACTTTGATGACTAGAAGTGCATTTTTAAACAGAAGTCTTTTGTCTTAACTGTCATTTTTGATCAATTTAAGATGTCCTTGCTAAACGAAATTGTATTGACGACATATATTTCATCTGTGGTATATTAAAAAGCAATTTTCTTAAGTTCTTTAAAGGGAACCCCAGGTATTAAGACTTGTATGGCTTAATATAACGTTAACAATGTCTCTTACTGAAAATATGTAATAGAAAACTCATTACAGATTTACATTATTTAAAAAAATCCACTTCGTTTTATACATATTTTGGGAGTCGCCATTATTTCAAAGACGTTAAATGGTTGCACTCCGTGACCTGCTGGCACTACCTGTCGGTGCTTTTACCGCAACACAACTTGGAAAATAAAATACTGATACGTTGCCATATGGTGCAGCTTTTAGTTGTAAGTTTCAGTCGGAGGGCAACAAGAGAAGCGATGCAAGTCTACACTGCTTTCCTAGTGATAAAGAGAGGAGAAAAGAATAGGAAGATGCCTGTGGATATATAAAACTTCTTGAAGACCAGCGTCTTTGTTCTCTCCACTTTAGCTCTGATGCCTTTGAGGCTTTTAGTAGACCACAGCTACTGAAAGAGCTTACAAATGGCAGAGACAAGAAACGCTAGATGCCATCCTGACAGGATGTAAACATGTAAACAATTGATGGTACGGTCTTATAGTACGGTTTGATGGTTTACTAATTAATTTGAATTTAGTGTTTTGCCACAATATTATTTTTTAGAAATCAAGAAATGGCGCTTTTGAATAGAAATACTACAAAGTGTTAGAATTAGACAGTTTGACAATATGCCAATGATAAAAGTAAAGAAGAGAAAAGAACAATCCAAACACGTCGGTGCGCATAAATAAACGCTATTCACACAGAATGCACTTTTGTTGACAAAGATGCGACGCAGCCAGTGGAATAGGAAAAACATGCAAGAAGATGGGAGTGAACAACTTCTAACTTGAGCACCACGTTTTTAGCATAGCGTTTCATGCATTAGATGCTGCAAGAGTGCAAACGCACACGTTTACAAAGAGAAAAAGCGGCTTTTTTTACCCCAAGCTATTTTTACCTCAACAACTTGAAAAATAAAATGATGATACTATGACCACAGCTACTTAAAGAGCTTACAGTTGGCGATGGATATAAGCATTGGCTTAAACCAAATGCCGTACCATCAATTTTTCCCTGCAAGGAGTCTAAAAACCCCCAGATATCGAGTGAAATCCATGCTGAGAAACGCTGCAGCGTTATGACAAGCATTGCATGTTTACATCCTGTCAGGATGTCACCTAGCATTTTTTGTCTCTGCCGTTTGTAAGCTCTTTTAGTAGCTGTGCTCTACTAAAAGCCTCATAGGCATCAGGACTAAAGTGGAAAGAACAAAGACGCAGGTCTTTAACAAGTTTTATTCGTCAACAGGCATCTTCTCATATTTTTCTACTCGTATCATCACTAGGAAAGCAGCGAAGACTTACATCACCGCTCTTGGTGCCCTTTGATTGAAAATGACAACCAAAAGCCGCACAATATTGCATCATATCAGTATTTTATTTTCCGAGTTAAAAATAGCAACAGGTAGTGCTATTAGCTTTCAGAGCGCAACCATTTGACATCACCGAAATAATGGTGCCCACCAAAGTCCAAAATATCTATGAAACAATGTGAACTTTTCGAATAACGTAAATCTTTCATGGGTTTTCAACTACAAACAGCATTTTTTTGCACACTGAAACTTGACTAACATTGTAAGTGTAGTGATATTCCTAGTAATAAAAGGGTGAAGCTGTGGTATACCTTCACCAAACATGAATTTTAGCCTGGAAATCAATGGTTCAGTGGTTTCTCTGGGGGGTGAGTTTTCATAACCATCTATTAACTGGACATTTATGTAAATGATTAATGGCCATGAGACTGAGCCTTTAAACGGGCACTGAATAGTTATTACTAGCAGAGTATTATTTGAGTGCAGGGAACAAATGGAATTGCTCCACTGTAACGCAGATGTGCTTTAGTTTAAATCAAAGCCATAACCAATGTATATAAGCTCTATACTGCTTTATTGAAACACATCCGTTACTATCACCATGGTAACTGTACTTTTTTTCCCTCCCAACGCTCTGCCACACAAACAGCAACATGGTGTTTGTAGAAACAAAATCCACAGCAGAATCAACACTGTAATGGCATTTCTATTAAACTAGCACTATTTAATGTCTACGCCTGAAGACATTTAAAGATTCTCATAGCAGTAATATCTGATAACAATAATTACATTCACAAAAAAGAAATAGCCACAGAATGTGTATGGTTTATTTTGTTATAGAAAGTATTGATTTGAGGGACAAAACAAAGCAGACCTGTTTTTAGAGCTATTATATTTTCTGTCCATAGTGCTGCTCCCTAAACTGCAACTAAGCAGGGAAATGACTTAACAAAAAAGTAATGACTTTACCCAGCTCTGAACTGTTTTTGTAATATAAAAAAAGCAAAAGATTACGAAAGCTACGAATAAATGCAACTGTACTTCGAGGCTGTTCACTCTGCTTTCCATATTACACATTGTTACTTACTGAAATCATTATTAACATTACTGGCCATTTGTTGTCAAGTCCCATCTATCTGAGATCTCTGCTAATAAAGAAGCCTTACTTTTGTGTGGGAAAGAAAATATGGTCCCACTTTATATATTAGGTGGCCTTAACTACTACGTACTTGTATCATAAAACAAGTACAATGCACATATGCTCATACTGTATTGCAAAACACTGCTATTGAGGTGGGATACAGGTAAGGTCAGGGACAGGTTTGGTGGTATGGGTAGGCTTAAGGGTGGGTTAAGGTGTAAGAGATGGATCAACAGTTTAATTATAAATGTAATATCAAAAATTAACTACAGATGTAATTACATGCAGGTATTTTTTTTGTAACATATAAAGTACAACGTATGTAAAAAGTAAGTGCATTGTATCAAATTATTAATTTAAATGCAAGTACATACAGTCTAAAAAATGCTGGGTTATTTTTTTTTTTTTTTAACCCAAATGCTGGGTTCAGGCTGTTGGGTCAATTTATTGGGTTGTTTTTAATATTTTTACCCAGGTGCAAGGTAATTTTTAACCCAAATGCTGGGTTCAACTTGTTGGGTCATTTTATTGGGTTATTTCTCAGATTTTTTACCCAGGTGCCGAGTAGTTTTTAGCACTGGGTTATTTTTTTCTACCCAACTGCTTGGTTAAGCCCGTCTCAGATGAAAGTCATCAAAGTCATCAAAGACAAGTCAGAGCGCAGGCTTTTTGAATCCTCTATAGGAGAGAGCGGTTCTCAGCGCCGCTGATTTGGTGCACTTCTTCTGTGAAATAAAGGTTTGTAAACATTTTATTTAATTTAGAATGTCTTTTACTGTGCTGTATATTGTATTATTTTACGCAACGCAACATAAGGACACTTCGCATCACTTTGAATGATGGAAACGCCTTTTATCTAGCATAAAATAAATGGATTTTATTCATTATAGTAGTGAATTTAATTTAGTTTGATGTTAAAATATGTTCTCTAATCTCAGTACTGTTTGTTTATGGGCAGGTTTTGGAGTCAGTCACGGCATCTTTCAGCTATGAGTGAAACGCGAGGCGAACAGCAGCCCTTCACTGGCTCAGAATTTGGCGATACACAAGCATGAGAATTAGTACTTTCAATAAAAAGTGATTACAGAGAATGTTTGAATACACCAAAATTAAAATGCTACTTCTAAATGTTAATTTTTTTATATTACATTTTTATATATACAGATTATGTTATAATAACAAGTTTAAATGTATGTAATATTGTAAACTATGCTCGATTTACCCAAATAATTCAATTTGTCTTGTATTTTGTCCTGTGTTCTTGCTTAATAATAAATGTTCCTCTTTTGATTATTGCTGTTGCCTCTAGTAATTCTGTGTGTGATTTTATTAGTTCCAGTCCATTTTAAGCCACCAATAAAATAATTTTTAAACAATAGTTGACTGAAATAAAATAACCCAGCATGTTTGGTAAAAACATTTAACCCAACCAACTGGCTCAAAATAACCCAGCATGTTTTCTGTCCAATATTTACCCACTGGGTTACCAAAAAACCCAAGTTGGGTTGTTTTTAACCCAGCATTTTTAGAGTGTAGTTGTTAAGACCACCTAATATACAGTGGGACCTAAAGTATTCAGACCGTAGGCTTTGTGTATAAATAATTCACCACTTTTTGAAAAATAAATGGACAAATAACACAACAGTAATATGTAATACTGTACACTTTTATTAAATAAAAAAACAAAAAAAACAAAAACAAGTAACTGCACCAGGACTGATATTTTATATATAGAGTGGTCCCAAAAAGCATTTAGTCACAAAAGCCACAATTACAACACGGTATTTTGCATTATGTAACAAAACAGCAAAACATGCTGCATTTATTGTAAAGAAATAGCACAAGAATGCTTTTCAAAAAAGAAATGATATCACAAAATGCAATAGACACATTGTTCAAAATGAAGACAAAAAGCATTGGGACACTTTCTTGTTCAATACATCAATAAACAGTGAATCTGAAGGAAATATCATGCAACTATGAAAAATGTCCCAATTTTTATCCATGTTAAAATTAGAAAAATTAATTCAGAAAAAGTATTTTGGAAAAAAAGCAGCATTATTCGCCACTTGATGTTATCTATCTAATGTAGTGACTTTCAGATATTCTTAAGTGTGACTGACATGTCCAGAATATTTTGGAACCACTGTTTATACACTGGCGGCCAAACGTTTGGAATAATTTAGATTTGCTTAATGTTTTCTAAAGAAAAAAAAAAAAAAGAAATGTTTCTTGAGCAGCAAATCAACATACTAGCAATATTTCTAAATGATCATGTGACACTAAAAACTGGAGTAATGATACTGAAAATTCACCTTTGCGGTCATCAGAATACATTACATCTTAAAATATATTCACATAGAAAAGAGCTACTATAAATTGTAATAATATTTCACATTAGTACTGTTTTTACTTAGTTTGTGATCAAATAAATGCAGCCTTGGTGAGCATAAGAGCCTTCTTTCAAAAAGATATACACACACGCACACAAATAAACATGTCATAAAATTTTAGGGGACTCCTGTGCGGACACCACTGATAGAAACATAAAATACACTCTTTATAGATGCTTTACTGCATATGTTACATGTTGTGAGCTATTATCTGAACAGGAACAGATTTGTGGTTACCTGCTGAGCGGGTACCGTCTCCCGTGTTCTGCCTGAGGGTCTTGCTGGCGAATGGCTCTGATAGCAGTGGGAGCGGTAAACACGGAGGCTGTCCCATGCTCAGACATCACACGAAAGAAGGCCCCGGGGTCCGGAGTCCCTACAGGTTTGCCCTGCGGAAACATCAACTGCTTATAGCATCTGAATGCATAAATGATAGACCAAAATCTTAATAAACTACAAAATGGATTAATATTATGCTTAAATTAATATTATAGAATTAATGTTTTTAAAAAAAAATCATCTAACAAAATAACTAAAGATTTACAAATAGATAGTTTTTTGAAAAAAGTCCTAGAGGAAGTTGCAGCACTTCCTACAGAAGCTGCTAAAGTTCAATACTTTGTGAAGTCCTTTGTTGCAAATATAACAATTTTTCCAACATTTTGGAAGTGTACAGAAGTCTTCTGGTGTCAAGACTGGATCAGCATGGGCATTTGCAGCGGTTGGGGAGTGAATATTAAATCAAGGATGTGTTTGAAATGGAGAGTGGCTTGGAAAGGTGCCTGGGTGGCAGATGGGCCAAACGTATGGCAAAGAAACAGAATAATACTGTTGCAAGGAGATTGCACACTCAAGGAGCATTTCACAACACTGAGCTGTTCAAATATTCATGTTTCTGCCATGCCTCTCAGAGAGAATGCTCTCAAAACTAAACAATGACTTCATATTAGCAGGGACAAATCAAACGGATCACACATGAACCTCTTGTTTCTAGAACAGCGTTTGTGTGCGTTTCAGTGAGGGAAAAAATTGGCCAATCAATTTTTAAGTTAAGATAGACTTAGATATGTCCTAAGCAAGCTTTGAACAAAGAAAACAAATAATTATTGCGACATTTGAATGTTGTTATAAAAACAAAAAGATAAGGTCTTCAGCTGACTGAATCCAAATATGGAAAGTGAAGAGAAAAAACAAATGTCTGGCAAGGAATAATTGTTAACTGAAATAGAAAACAGGTTTGTACTTGATTTACAACGTACAAAACAAGAATCTGCATTCGTCGCACGTCACAATCAATCAGCAACTGGCAGGCATTTAATGTTTGTTTTGTTTTCCCCACAGAATAATTTCTTTTTATGTAATATAAATGATCTAACACACTTTTCACACTGAAAAGTGTACGTTTTACAAGTAAATACTGTTCAGTCTTTTTAAAAATTGTTTTAAAGGGAACCTCAGGTATTAAGACTTGAATGGATTAATATAAATGTAAAAGATGCGTCTTACTGAAATACGTAGTAGAAAACTCGTGAAAAATTTAATTTCTTTTTTTGAAAATCCACATTGTTTTATACATATTTTTGGTGACGTGCAATGGTCGCACTCAGTGAGCTACTGGCACTAACTGTTGTTATTTTGACCGCAACACAACTCGGAAAATACCACACTGATACAATGACACATTGTGCGGCTTTTGTTTGTAATTTTCAGTCGAAGGGTAACAAGTGAACCAATGCAAGTCTTCACTGTTTTCCTAGCAATAAAAAGAGGAGAAAAGAATGGGAAGATCTCCTAAACACCTGCGTCTTTGTTCTCTCCACTTTAGCCCTGATGCCTTTGAGGCTTTTAGTAGACCACACTACTGAAAGAGCTTGCAAACGGCAGAGACAACAAACGCTAGATGCCATCCTGTAAACGTGCAGACGCTTGTCGTGATGCCGCAGCCACTGAAAGAGTTTCTCATTGCGGATTTCACACAATATCATGGGCGTTTTTACTCCTTGTGGGGAAAACTGATGGTATGGCATTTGGTTTAAACCTACACCTTTATCCACCACCACCTTTACGCTCTTTCAGCAGCTGTGGTCATTGTATCAGTATTTTATTTTTCCAAGTTGTGTTGCGGTAAAAATAGCAAAAGGTAGTGGCAGTAGCTTACTGACCGCAACCATTTCATGTCACCCCACAGTAAAAATTATATATATATATATATATATAAAACAATGTGGATTTTTTAAAATAACGTATATCTTTAATGGGTTTTCTACTACATATTTTAGTAAGAGACATCATTTACATTACAATAAGCCATACAAGTCTACCCAAGGTTCCCTTTAAAGAAAATCATACACCCATTTTTTTCAGGGTAGGGTATGGTGGGTTTTTTTGAGGTTGTTAAAATGCTCTGAGAGGTTTTCAGTGCATTGCTACATGGTAGTTGCTAGAGAGCTAATTGGATATTGTTAGCATTATCTGGGTGGTTATTTACTAGCCCAAGTCAAAACAGCCCATAGTTTCATAATTATGCTGCTGCTGTTGGTGTTGTTTTTCCCATTTTATAGTCCACCAGGAGAAAACAGTATGATGACCGACTGCTTAGAAGATAAAAGCTCACCTTTCCTGTCATCTTATCCTGAAAATTGTCATCATTTACTCACCCTCATTTCGCTTCAAACTGGTCTGACTTTTGTATGTAACACAAAAGATGACACTATGAGGAATGGTGGATTCCAAACAAAATTGGACCCCATAAACTTTAAGGAAAAAAACACTTAAAATATCTATAGATTTGGGATGACATGAGGGTTAATTAATGATGAGAATTTTCAGTTTGGGGTTTTTTCTTTAAGCATTTGCAACAATAGGTCAAGCATACTAGTTCTTACACTCGAGTCTGAGGAAAGTTTATAGAAAACAAAAAAATGAATGAAAAAATGTTGTGCTGGACCAATACATAGTGTGATATGCACTACACACAAATGAATCCGATTACTACATGGCTCTCTGAAATGCTCTATTCTGATTGGCCATTTGCAGCATTCTGAGGTCAGTTATTCCCCAATAATGACCAATATCAACAGCACCACTCAAGGACTGTATTGTCTCTCATCTCTCGTATCACATTGCAAACACGAACTCTCATTTCATTCAAATGCCGTTGCCGCCATCTTACATCTTAGTTATTGACTGTATTTGGTGTAAAAGAAGAAGACTTTAACAGTAGTAATAGTAGATAACATTGCTGAAGTGTTCGACTTTTTGCTAGAATAAGTTTTGTACAATGTAAAGAATTATATGTTTGAAAAGTTTGACTATACTCAAATCTGCTTGTTAGGAACAGTTTTTTTTTTTTTTTTGTGTAAACTGAGATTAATGAGCTAATAAAATAAAATTAACTTAATTATAAAATATTTCAACTGTCTAATTATTTACTTATTTTGCTTTATGCATGGGTTTTATTTTGCGATAACCAGCTAGAAGCACATTATCCCTTACATTATTAATATTATTTTGGACTAATGATATATATTTTCAAGATACTAATAATTTATGGCTTTAGATTTTTCCTAACCGACAGTCTCAATAACCGATTATTAACCATTAACTGTCAAAATTAATTTAAATTAGAATTTAATTGTTTTAGAAAGGATAAGTGTCTGTGACCCATTAAAAATAACAACATTGTTATTAATTTTACATGCTCAAAAAGCAAACAACAGAACATGATCATTTACACAGACACATCACAAACCTGCAGCGCTTCTGCGAACGGAGAAAAACATAATAAAGCCAGGCTACATATGTAATGCATGAATAGGCCTATATGATAAATATTTTTACTAAATTAACAAAATGAAAGAAAAAAAAACTGTGCAACAAGTAGCTAGTATGCAAAGTTTTGGTTCTTTTTTGTGCTGCGCGAAAGGAAGACGGCTGAAAGCGGCATTCTATTTTTCTTTATTTTACAAAAGCACAAAGATTTGTTTTTACTGTGAATGTACAAAAATAAAAGCAAACTGTTTACAGTTTTGATTAAGTTATTGCGCTGGCAGCGCATGCACACTCAGAGTTAAGCATTGCTAACTTGACATTGTAGCCTTTTCCATTATCATAATAAAATACAGTCAGCCAAACCTATGGAGAAAAAAATATATCACACTGCTTAATCGTTATTAACATACTGCCTCGATATTACGCCAAACAATTTGTTTTGTGTGTATATTGGAATGCGAGTGAAGTACAAAACTGGGTTTACATAATAAATAATGTTTTGGCATTCAAATACATCTTGAATACGGAAACATTTGGATAAGTCTCATATGAAAGGCCCAACATTAGTTTCGTTTCAGCCTAAATTAATTTGTTTTGGCTTGTCCTTAGCCTAGCTTCTTATATTTTTCATTCTTGTTCTTTTCTGAATAATGTCACTTCTGCATCAGGTCTATTTCTGAATGTAATAATAAAATGTAACTTAACGTTAGAGGCCTGTGATTTCTCTTTTTTTTTTTTCTCTTGAAAACTCCATTTAATTTTTAATTTTAACCATCCAGCAAACTAATTGTGAAATTAAATGACCTTTTAAAACCATTTAACTGATGTTATTAACCGGTCAAAATTCTTTCTGTCAGTTAACTGTTAACCGGTTAAAATGATCATCCCTACTTTAGACGTGTAAAAACAAAAAAATGTAATGAATTTGTAATATTTCCTTACATAGTATAAATATTTTACAAAGCAATGGGGATCGTCTTATTTGGGTTTACTGGCATCAAAAAAATAAAAGGCTTTTCTTTAGCAAACACCACTACTGAATAAATAAGATCAGGTTTGGCATGTCGACAGAATAAAATAGAATAAAACTAACAGGCTTGAATCTACCATGGATGTGCATAATTACAAAAGACATTAATTAAAACAGACTGAAGTCTTTCTGCTACGGATATTGACATTGTATGAGAGATCTGTTGAAATCAAACTTCCATTACAGCAGACTAATAAATTCTGCGAGCATCTTCCATTTTCTCCTGTGGAGCGAGACAACACATCTAATCAGCAGAGGCGACGCCAATGCTGAATTCACCTTGACAAGAAACCAAAAACACTCTGATCGCCTCCCATCGAGCGCAAATGATTTTAGTATTCATGCTGTGATCTCGGTGAGGAGAACTAGTTTAAAACTATGAGCGCTGCTCTGGTAACAGTACAAAAGCTTATGAAATGCAACAGCAAATCGAAAGCGCAACAAAGTTAAACTGAGCCAGTGATTCAGGAAGTTTGCTGGAGAGAGTCATTCATCCTTGCACTCAATCCCTGAGAGAAAAGCTAGAGCCTACAGAAAAATTCACGGTACAGACTTTGGAGAGCTCAGTCCAGCATGAGCGTCAGGATCTGGTAGACCACAACAGCAGATAATTGAGAGCTAGCTGGTGCAGCCCATAGGTCAAATGCTGTAACACATTCACACTCACACATTTTTGTCCCGTACCTCGTAGAGCACAGTGGTGTTGCCGTGTAGAAGTGGAGCGTAACAGATATACGAGTGGCCAACCACCCAGCCAAGGTCAGACGCAGCCCACCAGACCTGACAGACAGAAATGTGTAGGTTAAACAGTGCAAGACAGTGTGATAAGTTTTTCCAAGGGGTCATGTCATACATTTAGCACTATTTTCCCTGCTACTCCAACCCTAATGCAACCAGTATTCTAGAAAACACAAAAAATGTTTTTTTTAAATAATCTTCACGTGGAACAGTACAGTGCAAACTTTCCTCAATCTCTCTAATATTAGGGGGTTAAAATGAACTGATTTGTGTACAAACACTTACTCTTAGTGAAGTGTTTATACTAATTAAGCTATAATACCAACTGTACAATTACATAATTATATTTCTACTCCAATTTGTATTTTGAAATATAAACAATTAAATGTTGAAGATCAGTAAAAATTGTAAAATGGTGCATATATTTAGCGAATTGCTCCTCTCTAGAGTCAATTTTTCTAGCTGACTAACGAGTTTATGGTCACTGAATATATTTTTTCTGAGGTAAATGTGACGTGACATTGTTTACAAGCTGTTATACTGACATCTTTCCATGGTTAAACAATTGAACTAACTAACATGAGACAGGATACGGATTTCGGTAAGTTGTACTCTTTCTTTTAACATACCTTTGGCCGTTTATTTCATGCTGGAACTTGTATTAAAGCAGTTCTCTGGCACTTCTCTTCAACTGAAGCACTACAGCAATCTGTCACTCCACATTAAATAGCGCCAAAACGGCACTTATTGTTAAATGTTGTTATAAAATGGACAGAATCTGAAATCTGAGACTTTGTTTCATATCAAAAATAAAGCACAAAGCTTATTCCGATTTACGGAATGGGAGGCGTGCAACGTTCCATTCATTTAATGAAAACAAGTTAGAACTAATCGACTCTTGGGATTCATAGAAATGAAAATCAATTAAAAATCAACAAATCAATAATCGTTTTTTTTTTAACCCAGCCCTAGTAAACAATCTCTTCTTACATGAAAACATTTAACACATTATTTTGTAATGCATAACTGTCTGTTTGCAAAAACAGCATTACATTTTGACAGGGTCAACCAAGGCTGGACTAAAACAATCAAAAACTTGTTAAAAATGAACTTGAGATGCTTGTTTCCAAAGGTGCCACTACTTAGGGAAATTTCAGCAGAATTTTGCAAGAAAAAAGGTCCACTATCCATTTCTAATAGTATAGCGAAAGTCACTCTTAAACCATGTTTTTCTTTTGGTCAATGCAGCACAATCACATGACCAAATTCAACTACTTGTGAAATTTGTGTATAGTGAAATCTTTTGCACTCACGCAAAATTTCAGATGTGGATTCCTATAGAAATGATTAGCTTTTGCCTGCAAAAATTCACCTACCATACAGTCCTACAGTTGCGAAAGCAGAGCGGCAGAAGCTACACAATTTTCTTTCTTTTTTTTGCCGTTTTTTGCCTTTTTTGTTATTGGACATTGTAAAGGAGACAGGAAGTGAGGGGGGAAAGAGAGGGGGCAGGATCGGGAAAGGTCTTCGAGCTGGGATTCGAACTCGGGACGCCCGTAGCGCAACAGCGCTTTATGTCAATGCCGACGCTTACACAATTTTCCCCAGTTTATTTCTTTATATGTCATTTAATGCAGCTTTTTAATAAACCTTTAAACAAACACACTTTTGTGACTGGAAAGGAAGAGTTTTCAAATCAGTTCTTTTTTCTCAAAAGATTAAAGAAAATTTAATTCATCATGACATGACTCCTTGCAAAAACCGCAGAACCTGACCTACCTCACCAGGAGCTAGTCCGTAAACATTAGACATGGTCCAGTTTAACATCACGGCATATCCTCCTGAATCTCTGACAACACCCTGTTGAGAGCAAAAGAGGAAAGAAAAAAAAAATTCTGATTGCTTTTATGATATTAATACGCACTGCTATTAAAATTAAATTTAGGGAAATTTTATGCAACTATGGAAATGCAATGAAATGTTAATTTTGTGTGAATGTGAATTTTCTGACTTAAGTATGAAAGCAAAAAAAAAAAAAAAAAAAAAAAAAAAACAAGTATATATACATAATTAGTCCATAATATTGAATATTAATAACAACAACTATACTGAGGTGGCTAGCCTACAAAAAACATGAATGGACAGTGAAGTGGACAATATATTTTTAAAGACCTTACCTAATTAAACTTATAATTTCTTTAAAAAAAACTCTTGAATTATACTGTAAATATAATAAGTATAGTAAACGGAACAAAAATCAAATTCAATATTAAGGCAATACAATTAACCTTCATTTTATTTTAAAATTTTCATTACAAACGTAAATATTTATTCTAATATTTGTTTATGTATGCATTTTATTGCATCCATCCAAGTTCAGCATTGAAAAAATTACATCCAGGTGTAAGTATACGAGATAAACAAAACATACAATTCATTATTCACATTACACTTAATTCTGCCCTACTACCAGTAAATCATTAGCAAATCAGGCTGAGGGTTGATACTGAGGGACCATTTTGAGTTGTAAGAAGGTAATTAGATCCTGCCTGTGCCAAACACATAAATCTGAGGTGTGTGCGTGAGCGAGCACGGCCTATTAGCAAGTGGTTTATGTACAGGGCAGCATTGCCTTGGGCCAGATATTTCATACCAACTGGAGTCTGGCTCGGTGGAGAGCTGTGTTTTGTTCGCTCAGCCTTAAGGCTTTGTAACTTCCTCCTGTGCTCCTTGTACTCTCTTCTCCTGCCTCTTTTTCAGTCAGTGTACATATAAAAGTGAGTTGCTAGGGATTGAACAGCACCTAAGGCATGCTAATGTAAATTTCAAGGTGCCATTCACCTCTCGGACAATATTAAACGGACAAAATGTTACTAAGAGGTGGAATCATATTAGAACAAGCAAGCAGAATGGCAAACAGGCCATTTGACTGGATGTTGCAATTACAAGTTAAAGATTAAGAATGAGTGACATATGAGTTAATATTCACAACATATTTGCAATTATTATCTTCTGGTGATACAAAATGAAACAACACTGTGAATACTGCAATGATTTTAAGGCATTTTTTACTTGACATGAGATATTTTGGACGCAATCACCCGCAGCTTGAAAATACCCAGTCAAGCCAGCTGCGACGAAAATACTGCTTATTAAAATAATTACGGTAATTTGCTGGAAGAGCAAAGAGAGGTGCTTTCAGTGTTTCTTTCAATGAATTTGATCAGCAACTATTCACATAATGACAAAACATGATACCTTACATTAAGTGTTTGTTTTTTTTGTACATTAACACTTTTTTTAATGTAACACTGTCCTATTGTAAGTAGACACACTTGTAACAATTAATTTTTAAGGAATATGCAGATATCATTTTAAAATGATGTCATAATTTAAATGTTTCCAGAAAAAAATGTGGCATTATCTATTTTATAAATTGTGTTCGAAAATGTGTAAATATTATTTTTTATTATTTTTATGATTTTTTATAAGTATTGCTATATTGTTTCAAGACACTGTTATTCTAAACAATATTTTTACTGTATTTTACTTTTTGCTCATTCTCTGAAAAAATAATGTATGTAAAATGGTTAAAACTACTTCCAGTTGATGACGTTTAACAATATAGGATCATTTAAAAGTAATAATTTACAAAAAAAACAAGTAGTATTTACATGGTACTTTTTTTTTTTTAATTAGAAATGTATACTTTTTTTTTTTTCCATCTAATACTTTATATATTTCAGCATCACTTCAATATACAAATAATAGTTTCAGTAAAAATATATGTAAATATTTTTTATTACCAAGTATCATTATATTATTACAAAAAAAAAAAAAACAACCTATAATTATTATTTTTAAATTCTTTTTTTCTGGTTTATCTGCATAAAGACACAATTTTTAAAAAAGGATGTAATTTCTGTCTGACAGTTCCTAAAATGATTTCCTACTGATGATGTTTTAATAATACAGGATCATTTAAATTTAATCTGAAAACAACCCAAATAGTATTTACATGTTTTCATAATACAGGATAATTTAAATTTAACCTGAAAACAAACCAAATAGTAATCACAAGATATTTCTAGGTACATGGCCAAAATATATGGCAGTGCCATAATACTTTTTTTTTCATTTTTTGTTAGCAAAATGCCTGTATCAGGCAACATCACAGCCACAGGCTTCACACTAAAATGAGCACCCGCCTTCTTATCTTGAATACACAAGAGAGTTTATAAAGACGTACTGCTCATGATCTCCAGCTAACACAATATGCAATAAACAAAGCCCCTGACAGAATGGATCTATTCCACTGTAAATAATTTCATCCATTCCCTCAGTTCTGTGCTTTATCGCTGTGTTCTGTCATGAAAAAAGAATTTACCTTAGGAGTACCAGTAGTGCCGGAAGTGTACAGGACGTACAGAGGATGATTAGCGGGGACAGACACACAGTCATGAGGGCGGGCAGTGGCCATTTCCTCCTCCCAGTCCAAACTCAGGTCAGGACGCATAGACACCTTTTCCTGTGGGGAAAAAACATGAAAATTCTGTCATTATTTACTCACCCTCATATTTTGAAGAATATTGGTAACCATACAGTTTCTGTTCCCAATGGCTTCCATTACAGTGCCTTGCAAAAGTATTTATACCCCTTTATTTATTTTTTTTTTCACTTTTTGTTGTGTTGCAGCCTTATGTTAAATTGCTTTAAATTATTTATTTTTGCACATCAATCTACACTCCATACACCATAATGACAAAGCAGAAAACAGGTTTGTAACAACTTTGCAAATTTATGAGAAATAAAAAACTGAACTGATTCCATTGCATAAGTATTCATACCCTTTTCTGGGACACTTGATTGTGACAAATTGAGCTCAGGAACATTCCTATTGCCTGTAGATGTTACTACACTTTGAGTGGAGTTAAAAACCACTTGAATTAGTACTTGAATGAGTATGATTTGGAATGGCACACACCTCTCAACAAAAGGTCTAACAGCTGAAAATGCATATCAAAGCAAAAACCAGGCTCTGAGGTAAAAAATAACTGCCTGTAGAGCTTGGAGACAGGATTGAATCAAGGCACACATCTGGGGAAGAGCTGCATTGAAGGTTCACAAAAGCATGTAGCCTTCATTATCCATAATGGAATAAGTTTGGAACAAATAGGACTCTTCCTAGAGATGGCCCCCTGGCCAATCTGAGCAATTGACTGGTGATCAAGAAGCTTGATGGCCCCTCTAGTTGAGCCCCACAATCTTATATGCAGATGGGAGAAACTTACAGAAGGACAAACATCACTGTAACACTCAATTGATCTGGGCTTTACAGCAGTGCGGCCAAACTTAATCCTCCTCAGTGAAGACACATGAAAACACACTTGGAATTTGTAACAAAGTACCCTAAGAATTCCCAGATTGAGAGAAACAAGATTCTCTGGTCTGATGAACCGCAATTCCAAGAATCATACAGTATATGGAGGAAACCAGGCACTGCTCATCACCTGCAGAGTACCATCCCAACAGTAAAGTATGATGGTAGCAGCCTCATGCTGAGGGACTTTTTTTTTAGCGGCAGGGACTGAGGGACTCGTCAGAGGAGAAGGAAAGCTCAACGCACCAAAACAACTGAGACTGAATTGAGCCTTAAAGGAGAAGTCCACTTCCAAAACAAAGATTCACATATGATGTACTCACTCCCTTTTCATCCAAGATGTTCATGTCTTTCTTTCTTCAGTCGTAAAGAAATTATGTTTTTTGAGGAAAACATTTCTGCATTTTTCTCCATATAATGGACTGGTATGGTGCAGTTTAAATGCAGCTTTAAATGATCCCAAATGCGGTTGTAAACAATCCCAGCTGAGAAAGAAGGGTCTTATCTAGCGCAACGATCAAAAAAAATTATTTTCAAAAAAATAATACAATTTACTCCCTCAACTTCAAAATCGTCCTATATCGCTGTTTTATCTTTTTTGTTAAGGGTGTTTGATCTTCTTTGCATGTTCACTTTGCAAAGACTGGGTCGGTACTTCTGCAGCGATGTAGGATGATTTTAAAATTATTTTTGAAGGTGAGGGAGAAAATATGATTGGAGTTTTTCGACATACCCTAAATGTCTTGAGCCAGAATACACAGAGTTCAGGGAGAGAAAGGCAAGACGAGCGTTTGAGATTGAAAAGTATTTACATTGTATTTTTAATGAAAATAACCGATCGTTTCGCTAGATAAGACCCTTCTTTCTCGGCTGGGATCGTTTACAACGGCATTTGGGATCGTTTGAAGCTGCATTTAAACTGCATTTTGGAAGCTCAAAATCGAGGCACCATATCAGTCCATTAAATGGAGAAAAATGCAGAAATGTTTTTTCTCAAAAAACAATTTACGACTGAAGAAAGAAAGACATGAACATCTTGGATGACAAGGGGGTGAGTACATTATATGTGAATCTTTGTTTTGGAAGTGGATGTCTCCTTTAATTAAAACCCAGTCTAGAGCATCCAGAACCACAGACTGGGCAGAAGGTTCACCTTCCAACAGGACAATAACCGTAAGCACACAGCAAGAGTGGCTTAGAGACAACTCTGTGAATGTCCTTGAGTGGTCCAGCCACAGCCTGGGCTTTAAAGCCCTCTACACACTGCACGATTTTCGGCATCGTGAAACAATCATGGTGATTTCTGAGATTGTTGCTCATAATCTGTGGTCCTATGTCTTACAGTGAGAGAGGTTCAAAGACGGCCGTTGTCACGGTCTTGCATCCAAAGATAGCCTACGATCATTTTCTGACAGTGTCAGAAATTCAGCCTGATCATCACATGGTGTGTTTGCTGCCACGACCCACTAAACCTACTGACCAGCCAATAAAAATGCAACACGAAATCAACATAAAACTGATTAACTCAAGCTCTTATTCCTTCCTCTTTCGTCCCTTATACTTTCTTCAGCACACGTAAAAACTACAACTGCCAATGGGTGGTTCATTATGCTCTTTTTGTTTACTGATGACATTTTATTCTTCTAAAGTAATGTGCATCGTAGCCTACGAGTCAATAGGTGTCATTATCGTACAGTTTACATGCATGTCGTAGCCAAGTTTGTTAGATCCATGTCCCACAGTGTGATCAGCAACGATCCCATAGGATTGCTAAAATCGTGCAGTGTGTAGAAGGCTTTACACAATCAAACATTTTTTGGAGAAACCTGAACTACTTGATTGGAATTCAAGCTCCCAGCTCCCATCCAAGCTGACAGAGCTTGAGAGGTGAAGAGGTGAGGCAAAGAATGGCAGATAATTGGCAAATGCATTTTGTATCACACCCAAAAACTTGATAATGTACTTATTCAGTATTTTTTTTTTTTTTGTTTTTAATAAATTTGCAAAGTGTTCACAAATCTGCTTTGTGCTTTTACGGTGTATATGGAGAAAAAAAAAAAAAAAAAAAAAAAAAGTAATTTAAAGCAGCTTAACCTAAGGCTGCAACATAAAATGTGAAAAAATAAATAAATAATGAAGGGGTATGAATACTTTTGCAAGGCACTGTATATGGACAAAAATACAATAAATTAAACGGAATTTTAATACTGGTTACTAACATTCTTTAAAATTGTGACAGGTTTGGAACAACATGAGGGATGAATTTTTTGAGTGGACTTTCACAAATTGCTCAAGTCAAGGCAGCAGTGCTATTTTAGTATTATTTATATATTTTCATAGTTTCTAATGATATTTCTAGTGTTCAGGGTGGCTAAAATAAATAGTTCACCTAAAAAAATTCATTCTGCCGTGATTTATGCATGCTGATACTGTTTCAAAGCTCAGGCAAACCCTTTTTGTGTCATACAGACCACTTGGTGGGTTCACTGCTCCAACAAATCTCAAAATGCAAATGTCTCGCTGGATTAGTGTGTTTTGATATTTGTTAGGGCAATGTGAACAAACATTTTTCATGTGTTAATTCCAATCAAGTAGTTCTGAATATTATAAAATCTTCCAATAATAAGATCCAGCCATGTAGAAATCTTCTAAAAGACGTACAATCCGCACTCTGATTGTGTACTTCTGATGCTGGCAAATTCTCCCCTTGCATATGATTTTAACTCAAATATTTCCAAAATGTGTTCATCTTCACCAACCATGCGGGATTCATCCTGTATCCCAAACCTCTGTTAAATCAAAAAGCTATTTGCTAACAGTTTCCATGACAACACAGGATGAAGCTTAAGTAATTCCCTGCGTTGTGAAATCAACATAGATGGAGCAACATGAGAAAACTACTTTAAGAAACATTAAAACAGGAAAAAGACTCTCGAGTTTGTAGAAACACTGAGAGCTTTGAACATTTGATTTCCTAATAATTTTTTAAGTGGTACGTTATTGCAGCTATAAAAATGACTAACTCCTTCCTACAGTGGCTGATATTGGTTAAGTGCCAGCCTCCTTGAAAAAGAGGACGTCAAGGTTGAATTTAGAGGTACTCTCTTTTAGAAAGGGGACCACATTTGCATTTTTATTCTCTCACTGCATTATCTTCTCTTTTAACAGTTAATAGGCAGTGGAAAGTGTGCCAGTTTGATAATGAGACTGGTGTCCAGGTGCCGTGGGGTTTCTGGGAGCTCACCATGCTGGGACGGTTGTAGATGAGGACTTTGTGAGGTTTGTGACTGCTGAGCTCCAGAGCTTTCTCCACCAGGGGAATGTACTCCACTCTTCTCCCCGGCTCGATGCCAAATGATGCTGTCACCAGCATCTTGGGCTGTGGGGGAATTAATGATTTAGGATGAGAACTGGATTTCGTGATCTCAGCAGATAAATGCATTTACAAAAATAGTTTTGTGTTATTAATTTTCATTATAAAAAAAAAACAAAAAAAACAATGCTTCGCCTTAGCATGGTCGATGCGGACGGAGAGCTCTTTAGAGGCGAATCCTCCAAATATAAGGCTGTGGGTGGCACCAATACGGGCACATGCCAGCATGGTGAACATGGCCTGAGGAACCATGGGCATATAGATCACCACAAGGTCACCTGTCTTCACACCATGCCTCACCAGGACACCTGCCAACCTGGATACCTACAAACAAGAGTGTGGATGCTGAATTTCAAGGACAAACTGGAGTAATATTAATCAAAACAACAGAAAATAGACACTGAATGCAAATTGGTCCAGCATTTTGGAAGAGGAGGAAGGTTCTTGCTTTCAAAGGCTCAAGATTTAACATTGTTTGGCATATTTTCATCAACAAAAACCACAATTCCCTATCATGTCAATTTCTATTGAAATGACTGAACTTTGTCCAGAAAAATTTCCCAATGTGGATTTTACAACAGGTTTAAGTTGGTCATGAATGTGAAAACTGTACCTACATGTACAACCTACATCCCTACACATTTTCAGTGTTACCTGCTCCTGCACTTCCTTGTATGTGATGACCTGTTTAGTGCCAGTAACCGGACTGTCATAAATGACAGCTGCTTGATCACCTCTTCCATTCTCCACATGTCGGTCGACAGCATTATAACACATGTTCAGCTTTCCTCCAACAAACCTGGAATAAAAACAGATATTCTTAAAGGAATAGAGGGTTTGCACTTATGTCACAGTTTGGTCAGTTACCTGGATGCACGGCCATATTGGAGATACTCTGATGTAAACAACAGCATGGATTGCATGGTTAATGTACTTCTGAATACGCTGTTCTGCTAATTTATGCTGTCTAAACCATGGGAAAAAACATGTGGAAGCTGCTACAGTAAATCATATAGAAAAGGACTTAGTAAGCATGAAAGGGCGCAATATTTTCACAAAAGTTAACAGGTGGTAAAGATACGTACAAGCAGTATTAATTCTAAAGACATTAGCCTAATATTTCACCTACCTGACCGGGAATGCTCTCAAGATTCTTGCCCTGGAAATCCTGGTTTAGTTTGGCCAACCACAAATGCCTTTTGTTCCTCAGACAGTTTTTTGCACTCTTCTCCTTGATTTGTTATAACTTTTGACAGTCTATAGTATTCCAAATGTTTTTCCCGGTCTGACTGAATAGTATAGCCCCAATACATGACGATAATTGACCATTTTCAGCAGCAATAATCAACAAGATATGCGTTTTGTTTAGTTCAGTGGCATTGTTTACGTTCAGCGGCACCAATATGGCCGACTGATGACACGTCATGAAGTGTCATAGTGTCTATAGTTGAACCAAAATAGTCATATGATCATACCTTAGTCATGACGAAAATGTTTTAAAATTCTATTTGGCGTCATGCTTAATTTCAATAGATTGTAACAGTGTCTGTTCAGTTTTTTAGCAGCCTTGGTTTCAGAAGTATTTTTCCTATTAGGTTTTTTGGAAAATATGTATATAAGCTTTGGGACACTGACACTGCCATTCGCATGTTTGATGGGTGCTAAAGAGTTCTTTTGGCATGCTTTGCAGATCCACAAGTCATGTAGTTTTCAACAAGAAACTTACTGTTAAACATGATTATTTAAAAAAAACAAGTAGCAATAATTTATTATTTAATTATTAATTAATTTTATGCTTAAAACCAATTCCACTATGGAGTGGGATGAATGGGATTTTTACATCAACATGCTCCCAACCCAACTGCTCTGTATTCATAGACGTTTAACACTTATCTAGTGTACCTCCAGTACACTAGAAGGCAATAATTCATTTGAAATGCATCAAAACTTGTCAGATGACACAATCAGACTGCATACATTCTCATTTATTAAATGTCTATCCACAGCTCACTAAGAGAAATAACACCCGAGTTTATCCATAAACCCAAAGTCATTCTGTACAGCTGCTAAAATATTAAATATGAAAAGCATGTCTTAAATATGTACTAGCTGACCACCTTAATGTTACTAAGATTAGAAAACAAATTAAATCCAAAACAAAATTGGGAAGCATTATATGTGACCCTGGACCAACAAAACCAGTCGTAAGGGTCAATTTTTTTGAAATTGAGATTTGTATATCATCTGAAAGCTGCTATTAGGATGAGACAATATTTGGGCGAGATACAAGAAAATCTGGAATCTGAGGGTGCAAATAATACATAAATAATTAACTAAATAAATAAATAAATAAATAAAAATACTGACAAAATCGCCTTTAAAATTGTCCAAATTAAGTTCTTACCCATGCATATTACTAATCATATTACTAATACTGTGATATATTTCCGGCAGGAAATTTAATAAATATCTTAATGGCACATGATCTTTACTTAATACCGTAATGACTTTTGCCATAAAAAAAAAAAAAAACAATCATTTTAACCCAAACAATGTGTATTTAGATATTGCTACAAATATACCCGTGCTACTTAAGACTGGTTTTGTGGTCCAAGGTCACATATACTGCGTGTTTTATCTGCGCTATTTTTGATTGGTCTAGATACGCATGCGTCAGATATACGTTAGTCCGTTGCGTCGCGTAACATCGGCGTCGCGTTTTTAAAAGTGGGCGTGTCATGATAAAATAAACATTACAACGAAATTACTTTTTCTCCCCGTAAATATAAAAGTATTGTCATCGTTTACTCTCTCTCTCTCTCACTGACTTCACAAATACCCAGAATATCTCTTTTCAAACCTTTGTTTTTGTCCCTTCAGTGAAACCCAAAAGAAGTTGTTTTGCAGAATGTTATGGTCTGGCAGGCTCAGACACTATTCACTTTCATTGCATTTATTCTTCCACACAATGAAAGCGAATGGTGACTGAACACACCGTTTTTTGGTTAACTATCCCTTTAAAAACATCTTGAGACCCTTGCTTTCGCTTCAGCTCTGTTACTGTTAACCGCAAGAAGGCAATATGTCAACGTCCCTAATTTATAGACTGTACTTACCATTTTGGAAACACTGTATCCGTATTGTCCAGAGTTTGAGTCCAGCGTTCAAACCAAGTGATACCATGTGCCGCTTCATTCCAGAACTTTTCGGGTTTGTCACGTGCCAGGCCAAACGCGTTTTCATAAGTGTATTTTGTTGAAAATGCACGAATAAAATCTTTCCTGTATGTGTTAAAAGTTACTTCTGGCGAATAAACCAGCGGTTTACATCCCTTCCAGATATTTGTCTTTACCATATGCAGGTGAGACGGTCCAGACACACCTGTGCATGAAAACTTAAGACCTAACAAACTTCTTGAACTTACAGCACTCGCTGTTTTGTTACTTTCCTTAACTCTAGACACCGTTGCATTTCCAATGCAGACGTGTTTTAAACGCGTAGTTTGGTAAAGACGCATGTTTGTTGTGTTTTCTATTTGTTATCGCGTCGCTGCAGCTCCAGTGTTTGCTAACGAACAACGCTGACACAAGTGAGCAGCAAATTTCTCAACTCAAAAATGGCCGCGCAATAATTCAATACTTCACATCACAGCCAGAGGCCACTCCAAGATACTGCAATCCATGCAATGTGATCGTTACGTAATGTTGGGGCTTTCTGAGGTCCCCTGCATGATTTATGAAACACAATGTTAAGCAATGCTATAGTCTGCATATAAATTTGCTTTAGGGAAAATAGCCTGTACCAGAAGTTTTCGAACTTTTTAATCCAAAGAACCTCCAAATATGAAGGCAGCTATATATTTTCATGCATGCAGACCCATTTACACTGTTTGAGAACAAATGTTGTGTGTGATATTAAACAGGCAATAAGAAATAAAAATCTAAAAAGTTTGCATACTGCATTTACTGCATTACTGTGTGATGCATCAAATATAGTTTGATGCATCACACATTTATGGATCATACAGTAATATGGAGCTAACACTCACACTGATTTTTATATGGCCAAAAAGTTTGGAAATTTGAATAGCTTGTAATGTAACAGTGTAGCAGACTACTAAAATACATATACCTAAATATGTGACCCTGGACCACAAAACCTGTCTTAAGCAGCACGGGTATATTTGTAGCAATAAAAATACACTGTATGGGTCAAAATGATACATTTTTCTTTTATGCTAAAAATCATTAGGTTATTAAGTAAAGGTCATGTTCCATGATGATATTTTGTAAATTTTCTACCATAAATATATCAAAACTTAATTTTGGATTAGTAATATGCATTATTAAGAACTTTATTTGGGCAACTTTAGAGGCGATTTTTTCAATATTTAGATTTTTTTGCACCTTCAGATTCCACATTTTCAAATAGTTGTATCTTGGCCAAATATTTTCCTATCCTATCAATGTATAAGATGATGTATAAATGATGATGTATAAATCTTAATTAAAAAAAAAAAAAAAAAATGTACCATTATGACTGGTTTTGTGTGGTCACATATTAATTGTCACTCTATAACTCTTCATATGTCTTGGTAATATGATATATAAATGCTTTTTTTTTTTACATTTTTCTTTATATTTTATAATTAAAGGAATGACATTTTTAATGTGGTGGCATAATATATAATGTAATGCAATGATGATTGAGAGATACAAATAATACAAATAATAATTCTTGTTCCTCAAGAAGCCTGTTGTATCATATTTGATGCTCACATTTTAACATGGATAATAAGGTAAACTGATGTTACTGTGGTCCAGTAAATGTTCATCTTGAAATATTGCTAACAATATAAAAGATTTCACAGCAAAAAGACACAAATACCATGACCTGAAGAAGGTGGAAATATTTAGAATGATACTAAAAGCCCTTTCACTTACTAAAAAAAAGTATAAAATACAACAATTTGAAAATCTGGAATCTGAGGATGCAAAAAATAAATAAATAAATAAATAAATAAATAAATAAAAAATCTAAATATTGAGAAAATCACCTTTAAAGTTTTTCAAATTAAGTTCTTAGCATTGCAATCAAAATTACTAATCAAAAATTAAGTTTTGATATATTTATGATAAGAAATGTACAAAATATCTTTACTTAATATCCTAATGAGTTTTGACATAAAAGAAAAATCGATCATTTTGACCCATACAGTGTATTGTTAGCTATTGCTACAAATATACCCGTGCTGCTTATGACTGTTTTTGTGGTCTAGGCTCACATATTGTCGATGCATTGAAGCAAAAAGCAAATAATTAAAATATTTACTTTGTACTTTCTTACTTTCTGAGCACTGTTAGCCTCTAAATAAATTAGACACAATACAACTGATTTTTATTGGTGCAGCATTTTTCATAATAAATATTATTCCAAAGCAGCTTTGCTTTAAAACCCTGTTGAGCAAGCTGAAGGCAAAATAGAACAGGAAAAGGAATAATCCCTAGGAAAATACAACACTACAAACAATACTTGAAAATATGTAGATTGTAAGCAAGCAAGGAGATGAAATAAAGAGATAATTTTCATCTTCAGATTTGTCCGGGAACTGATTACTTTTACTAAATAATAATGAGACTAATAATTGTTTTTTTTTATACACTATTAGTCTCTGAAATTTTCCACAGACCCCTTTAGTACATGTTTGTGACCCCCTGGCTTACAGTCAAATCAATAACACAGAAAGAGATTGTATTGGAAAATCATGCTGTCTGGTTAATGAGAGCCCATGGTAATAAATGCAATAAATTGGGGGCATTGGGATGAAGTCACTCCAGCCTGTACTGTATCCCATCTTTACACACTTTCAATTTCGCCTCAGATGTTTGGAACCAGTCATATATACTAAATGCTTAATTATGGAAATAAGGAAACATAATAGAGCCAGGATATTTATTACTAATATTATTATCTAAAATGTTTGGGGTCCTGTCTCTCTCTTTCAGTCTGACTGTGTTCTGATTGGAATACTACAGTAGCTTACTACTTACTGAATACTATATACTACTGTATACTACCTAGTATTTCGTTTAGAAAAAAATATGTAAAAGAAGGCACATTACATAACAATAAAAACAATAAAGTAGCATCTGACATTGCTTTAGCTTAGTCACAAGTCTAATTCAGTATTTCCAGTTATCTTCATGTTTAATCTTAAAGGAATAGTTTACCCAAAATTCAATTTTGCTGAATATTGACTCACCCTCAGGTCATCCAAGATTTAGACGGGTTTCTTTCTTTATCAGAACAGATTTGGAGAAATTTAGCATTACACCATTTTCTCACCAATGGATCCACACAACTCTGGTCCATCAATCAAAGCACTGAAGCAAAAAACTGCCCATTTTTAATAAACAAATTTATCATTATGAAGTTTTTAACTTTAAATGGTTGCTTCTGGCTAAAATATGAGGACTCTATCTGTAAAATTGACTTTGGGTTATTGTATTTTTTGAATCTGAGAAATAGGATCCAATGTGCTGTCAGTATGACGGATTTTACCTGCATTCGAATGACTGTGTAATATAATTACTGTTGTGGATTTCTTTTTAACACATTTAGTTAAAAATAATAGGTAATTTGAGTATTCCATTCATGTAGTCCATTTCCACTCGCTGTCTACTCTCATAATGGAAAGTCTGCAAAAAAAGTCTCCTTTTGCATTTCAAAGAAGAAAGAAATTCATACAGGTTCAGAATGACACGAGAGTGAGTAAATGATGGGTGAACTATTCCTTTTAGATGCTACCGAATGAGGCAATGTCTTATTCATGACTCTTGCAAGACTTCCAGCCATTTTAGTCAGTAATGCCTACTGTCTGTGTCCATTCCCCTCTCTGATTGCTGACTGCAGTCCCATTTTAACTGTGCAACCTGGACACTGTGATTGAGTCATTCATCAATCTTGCTGGCAGTTAAGGGATGATGTGATTTACAAATCGCTTGTGCAATGTTTTCTATTAGAGTGGCTGAGGCGATTAATGCTAAGTGGTCCTAGTCCTGTGTGGCAGATTGTCTGTACACAGATTACGAAGTGAATTGCTCAGGATTTAATAGAGCTGAATAAGATAAATATATCTTGCGGTATGATGCGCATACTAGATTGGTGACATTTACTTTTTTTGGTTGCAAAACAGTGATGTAACCAACTCTTACTGCCAAGCAACAGCATAAGAAGATGATAAAGAAATAACTACACTCTTGATTCTGGTGAAAAAAATATATACAGGGCATATAATACATTTCTATTATTATTTTAAATATTTTTTAATAGCTTCCCTGAGGTCGACTTGTAATGTAAGGATAAGTGTAACCAACCAAACAACCACCCCTAACCTTAACCGATAAACACACTCTACTTTTCAATTATTTCCTTCGTTTTATTGAAAATAAATGGCTTTCTGATCTGATATGTGATGTGAAAGGGTAGAAAAACAAGTTCGGCAAAAGGCGGATTCGAACTTGGGTCCATCACATACCCCTAACCCTAACCGATAAACACCCGTGAGGCACTTTATTTTCTATTTTTGATTATTTCCTTCATTTCATTAAAAATAAATGTCTTTCTGATCTGATATATGATGTGAAAGGGGAGAAGAATGAGTTCGACAAAACACAGATTCAAACTTGGGTCCATTGCATCAAAAAGTCACTGCCACGCGCTTTACTCTCTATATCTACCCCTAACCCTAACCAATAAACACCTGTGAGGCACTTTATTTTCTACTTTTCAATTATTTCCTTCATTTTATTGAAAATAAATGCCCTTCTGATCTGATATCTCATGTGAAAGGGGAGAAGAGCAAGTTCGGCAAAAGGCGGATTCGAACTCGGGTTCATCGCATCAAAAAGTCACTGCTACGCACTTTACTCTCTGTGCCTACCCCTAACTGATAAACACCTGTGAGGCACTTTATTTTCTACTTTTCAATTATTTCCTTAATTTTATTGAAAATAAATGCCTTTCTGATCTGATATGTGATGTGAAAAGTGAAAAGAACAAGTTGGTGGATTAGATTTCAGGTCCATCATGTCCTTAAAAGGCATCTTTTGTAATGTTGTCTAGTCCAACCACACGCTGGTGGGCGGAGTTATTGAAAGTAGCTTCTGCCAACAATCTGGGCTATTGGCACTTAGTGTAAACAGACGCTCTGTTAAAGTAAAAACCCTCCTTTTTATGTGCTGTCTTATCAAATAATTTTTGTCGTTTTGGAATAAAAGTTAAAATACATTATGACATGAATTGTGCCACATTAACTGTTAAGATCAGACTGACATAATCAGGTACACTGATAAACAAAAATTTCTGTCATGTTTTACTAAATTCAAAATCCTTCAGAAGAATATGCAGAGCTGTAGGTGCTAACTTAGCCAGAAACAACACAAGATGTGTTTTAGGATGTGTTTAAACAACAATTAGGTACTAAAAATGGAAAAGTTTTTCTTGTATTTAAGATTTAGTTTAAGATAAGTTTTCATATATCGACTTGTGGTAGAACTTCCCCTATGCACCAAAATGAAAGGGATAGTTCACACAAAAATGAACATTCTGTCATTAATTACTCACCCTCATATCGTCAAACCCGCAAGAACTTTGTTCATCTTCAGAACACAAATGAAGATATTTTTGATGAAATCCGAGAGCTTTCTGACAGCAACACAACTACCACGTTCAAAGCCCAGAAAGGCACCAAGAACACTTACAAAATAGTCTATGTGACATCAGTGGTTCAACCGTAATATTATGAAGCTACGAGAATATTTTATGCGTACACACACACACACACAAAAAATAAATAAATAATGACTTTATTCAACAATTCTTCTCCCCCGAGTTACCGTCTTCCTCCATTATTGTGTGGACCACGACGCAAAGTATTTTTCTAAAAAAGTATTCTCGTAGCTTTCTATGGATTTCATCAAAAATATCTTAATCTGTGCTCCAAAGATGAACAAAGGTCTTACAGGTTTGGAACAACATGAGGTTGAGTAATTAATGACAGAATTTTAATTTTTGTGTGAACTATCCCTTTAAGATACCTGTTGGGTTCTCGTCTATTGGTGGCGATGCATATTAATTTATACTCTAGCACCTCTTTCTGATGATGTTTGCTGAGTCGAGCGATGTCTCGTCTCTTTTGAACACTATCACTTGGAACTAAGATCTCTAGTGTTCCACTATACCTGCTACGCTGCAGTAACCAGACAGAATCCAGACAATGTATTTGAATATGCTTTAATCACTGCCAAGAGGACCTCATACCAATCACAGAGAATCCTCCTAACAGCAAGAAGACAGCAGTTTATATAGCAAAGGTGCATAGCAAAAGTAACATTACATTACATCACTCTCCTTTAATATGATCACTTCATTGAGTTCCTATGGTTATTAATAATTTCAGACAGACGTCTAGCCGTCTCGTCCTGTGCATCATCATTACAGCACACTAACTACGGAACATTTTGTTCTCTAAAAGCATACAAATGTCAAGTTTACAAAGTTTATCCTCTAGAAAAGGGAAATGCTAATTATGATTTATTGACTGAAATGATTAATTTTAACATTTCTTTCACAGACGACAACATTGTCAAACGATCCTCGTTTACAAGGATCCACAAAAAAAACCACTGTATTATACATGCCAGGCCAGTAGTTGGCAACATCACTTTTTAAAGAAACACTACATGTCTGCGCATATACCTTTAGACTGAAAAAATGCGCATGACGTCACCGTTTTCACAAATTCACATTTTTGATGATAACGGTATCATTTTCAAAAACTTGCACCATTTTTGTTAAAAAAATGGTTTCTTGTAAATGCCTCCTCAGTCTCATTTTTATTTTTTCTGGTTCTTTAGGAATAACAGTATTTGCGCCTCAAGCAGAACACAGTAAATGTGGTCATTGCTTCTGGAGGCGGATACCTGCTGTTTAGGAACGCAGTCATGTAAAACAGTTCTGGGAGGCAATTATACAGAAATACTTTGACGGCAGACTTTGCTCAGGCATTTAAGAATGACCATAAAAACATATGCTGTGCAACAAAATCTGTCCGCTGGTTAGTCAGGTTTTGCTGTCCCATAGCGCAAAGTCACATGACTTTTTTGATGCGCATGGAGGAATTTATTCGGCAAATGCGTTTCCATCTCCCATTATTTGCATTAACCCCTTTTTCCCACAAATCAAACACCACATCAAGCAAGCGTAAAAACCTTTTTGCGAATTAAAGGAGAACTTCCAGAACAAAGATTTACAGATAATGTACTCACCCCCTTGTCATCCAAGATGTTCATGTCTTTGTGTCTTCAGTCGTTTATTGAGGAAAACATTATAGGAATGTTCTCCATATAGTGGACTTCTATGATGCCCGAGTTTGAACTTCCAAAATGCAGCTTCTTTTTTTTTGAATATTTTATTTTTGCTTTTGAACTATAACATAAACAAGAATTACAAAATACAGATCTTACATAACTTGTTACACAAGACAAGACAATACAAGACAAAAAAGAAAGAGAGTTATTAAAAAAAAAAAAAAGGAATGATACAGGATATCATAGTTATTACAGTGCAAAACCTTACTTAAAAAGAGAATCCTATTGAAGTTTCTTCCATATAACGGAAAAGTGGTTGCCAAATTTTATAAAATGCTTTACTTTTATTTCTTAACCAGTATGTTAATTTTTCCAGGGGTACACAGTTATTAACCTCCGATAACCATAGACTTATGGGAATAAGAGTATCTGATTTCCACTTCATTGCAATACACTTCTTAGCAATTATTAATAATATTTCTGTAAGTCTTATGGCATGGTCTTGCGTAATATTGGAATTGGTGTAATTGCCCAATAAACATACCTCTGGGTCTAATGGAAAACTGACTCCATGGATATCAGAAATAAAGTTACATACTTTTTGCCAAAATTCCTGAACTAGAGGGCAGGTCCATGTGGAGTGTAGAAAAGTTTCTTCCTCCACACCACATCTAAAGCAAAGAGGTGAAAATTTTTTATGAAATTTATGAAGTTTTGATGGTGTGATATACAGTTGATGTAGGAAGTTAAATTGAATCATTCTATATCTAGAATTCAAGTATGATGTAACACCATCCTTACACAGTTCACCCCATGTTTCTTCTTCAATGCTAATGTCTAAATCATGTTCCCATCTCACTTTTGATTTGTCTAATTCAGGTAATGGTTTATTTATCATAAGAGAATTATATACTCTAGAAATTATTTTATATAACGGTCGACTCGAGTAGACAAATTGCTCCAGTTGTGTTAAACTAGGTAGTTTCAATTGGGTTTTAACTCTTAGAAAGTCTCTCAATTGCAAGTACCTGAAAAACTCCTTATTGTCTAAACTGTATTTGGATTTAAGCTGTTCAAAAGACATTAGTATATCATCTTCAAAACACTGTTCCAGACGAGATATCCAAAATGCAGCTTCAAATGATCCCAAATGTGGTTGTAAATGATCCCAGCCAAGGAAGAAGGGTCTTATCTAGCAAAACGATCGGTTATTTTCATAAATAATTTTAAATAAATAATCTTTATTTAAATAATCTTTATTTTCAAAGACTGGGTCGGTACTTTTGTAGCGATGTAGGATGATTTTAAAATGATTTTTGAAGTTGAGGGAGAAAATACGATTGGAATTCTTCAACATACCCTAACTGTCTTGCACCAGAATACATAGAGTTCAGGCAGAGCAAGAAGAGACGAGCATTTAAGACTAAAAAGTATTTAAATTGTATTTTTTTAATGAAAATAACTGATCGTTTTGATAGATAAGACCCTTCTTCCTTGGCTGGGATCGTTTACAACCGCATTTGGGATCATTTGAAGCTGCATTTTGAAAGTTCAAACTCGGGGCACCATAGCCTGTGGAGAAAAATGCTGAAATGTTTTCCTCAAAAAACATAATTTCTTTATGACTGAAGAAAGAAAGACATGAACATCTTGGATGACAAGGGGGTGAGTACATTATCTGTAAATTTTTGTTCTGGAAGTGGACTTCTCCTTTAAGGCATTTTTCTTTTTGTTTGTTTTTTTCGAAATCACTAATTTCTTATGCAACACTTTAAAATGCACATAAAAACAGAGCTAGTGTCTGTCCAGCTTTCTCCTCTTTATCTCTGTGAACAGGCTTAAGAAGTTTCTGAACACCTAGTAAGAAGTGTCTAACGTCAGGAGTTCAGTAAATAAAGCTCTTATTTCAGTAATTGTTCTTACTGGACTGGGGACGTTTTCTGTACTTGAAATCCCAGTGTGTCTTTTACCCCAAAAGATCAAGGTAGATTCAATTCCTTATAACCCTTTTTAACAAAATCATCTTGTGCTGAATGATCAAATTACTCCATAAATGTCTCTCCTCTGCCTGGCATCTGGCATTCGCCTCACCGCGCAGGTCTCCATTTGCATGTATTTGTTTTAGGTTTTGCATTCTCAATAGTCTCACCGCGTGTCTTCATCTCTGATCTGCATTCAGTAAGCACATCACACAAACTGCACATCTTCAATTAGTTTCCTCCCCGTGTTGCAGGATCCGAGGCAAAAATCGAGCCTTAGAACTTAATGCCCGTCAACTTGCTCCCAGCGCCAATTTGTCAGTAGGAGGACTTTCTAAAACAGAGCTATTTATATTGCCATAACTCTTTCTCTCTCTGGGAGCAATAGTGCAGCCATTGTTGGACTGGAAATATTTAATTTTTACTTTGTCTGGCCTGTTATGTTGTCTGCTGCCCTGATGTGAACATGTGGGAGGGTGTTAATGATCTTACTCTAATGTAAAGGCACTCACGGTGCATTATGTAAGAGGTTTGATGAGTGGCAATTTAATTAGTACAGCAGCTGAAGCTGATGGACAGGGGTTTTGGTGGGAGTTTGACATGGTGAGAGAGCAAGAGGGGCGTAAAATGCTTATGAGACAGCTGAGAACTAATAGTGAAAAACAGACACAATTATACACCGAAGAAAAAATGGGGTAGGATTTACTTTGAAATGATTTTCACTCAAAAACTGCTAGTAAATTTCACAAATAATTACAAAGAGATGGCAAGCAAAACAAAAAGGTGAACAGGAAAATTTGATGTAATAAGGCTGAAAGAACATTTTCTTTTAAAACATATTGCAATAATCTTTGAAAAAACGAATTTTCATTTAGTTTTTTTTTGTCATTTTTACATACTGCAGGGTTTTATTTGGGCAGATAAGTGATGTGTTTGGTTTTATTAAAGGAATATTCTGGATTCAATACAAGCTGAGCTCAGTTAACAGCATTTTTGGCATTCTGTTAATTACCACAAATATTTATTTCAACTCCTCCTTTTTATTTAGAAAGAAGAAAAATCTGTCTACAGTGAGACGCTCATAATGGTAAGTAATCGGGACTCATTTTTGGAGGGTTTAGAAGCAGAACTGTGAGGTTCGTTGTTTTATAAACACATTCTTCGTATCAGTTGAGCTGTGAAGTTGTTTAAATCATTGATTTTGTGGTGCTACAAGGTTTACACTGTTACACTGTCATAGCAACAAAGTTATAAATTTAGATCTAACTTCACACAATAAAGGTCAGTAAGCTATTTTAGCACAATAATATCCAGTTTACACAAAAATCGAAATTATGTCATTAATTACTCACCCTCATGTCATTCCAAACTTGTAAGACATTTGTTCATCTTCAGAGAACAAATTAAGATATTTTTGATTAAATCTGAGAGCTCAGGGCCCAGAAGATCCCCGAAGATGATTGAAGGTCTTACAGGTTTGGACCTACATGTGGGTGATTACACTGTAAAAAACAAAAAAACACAATTTGTTGAGTCAACTTAAAATAATTTGTTACCCTACAGATTCAAAAAAGTTTAGTCTACTTGAAATGTTAAGTTGTACTAAGTGAAAACGTAGATATTTAAGTTGACTTAACAAACAATTTGGTTTGTTAAACTTAAAAGCTGGGCTTGTTACCCAGCTGCCGTAAAATTTTAAGTTGAACAAACTCAAATATCTAAGTTGCCAGTTAGTATAATTTAACATTTCAAGTTGACTAAACTTTTTTTGAGTTGACTGAACTTAAAATTTTAAGGTAGCCCGGTAACAAATTATTTGAAGTTGAATCAACAAATTGTTTTTTACAGTGTAATTAATGACAGCATTTTTATTTCTGGGTGAACTAACCCTTTAATGTCTATAGCTGGGCTATTAAATTAGCTTCATTTGAGGGCCGGATTATCGAATTGAAAAATTAAATAGGACCAAGGGGGTGGGGGACCGTCCCAATCTCTTTCTGGGGGGCCTGTAATATTAGAAATTAAACTGAAATGCATATTCAGCAGTAAAATAAAATAATATTACCAACAGCAACATCTATAAAAGGTTCAAATTAGGGGAAAAAATTGCACATTAATTTAAAAACGCAATTTATCGCATATTAATATATTTGTATTGTCATATTTTCACACTGAACCTCCAAATTAATATAGAAACAACATAAAGATGGTATATTTTAAATATGTGTTTAATGGCATTTTTTTTTTTACTAGCCTATTATTAATGAAGACCGGTTTTACTGATACCAATAATGTTACTGATGTCTCTATTAAACCCATTTTTCCCTCAATTTTAATCATTAATTATAGCCATTTAACATTACAGTATAATTGAAAGCCATTATTTTTTTACATTCAATAGGCTCTGAAAATTATAACAGCTTTTAATTTAAGTGAACTTAAAACAACCTTCACCTAAACTACAAATTGCATATGCATAAGCTATATTGATTAATCAAGCTACAAAAGATAATCAGCAAAAAGTACCAAAAGTGCAGTACCAAACAGGACCACACGGAGATGCCAACAGACCAGTCGAATTATGTCAAATTATATAAATATATACCGAGCTCTATTCAGAATTATTAAACAGAGCATTTGAATTTCCATTCTGAATTTGTTGAATGTGCTGATCTCAAGGCAGCTCGACAATGACGAGTGAACAGTTCTTAGGGTCTTATCTAGCGAAACAATCAGTTATTTTCGTTTAAAAAAATATCATTTAACAGATTTATTTATTTCCATTATGAGTGCCACACTGTAACCAAAATTGGAAAAAGCTGTGGAAAATGCTGTAATTAATTTTTGGTGTTCATCAAATTTCACAAATGCTGTCAGTTGAGCTTACTATGTATGAATCCAGAATATTCTATTATTACCACATTCAGGTCACTGTCAGACAATATTCCATCTGCTGATAAAATACATGATTAGTTAAGTCTGCACTGCTGTAAGCTTCAAGTTAAACAGCTGTTACTGTTTTGCAACCTCAAGGTTAGCAAACCTCATTCATTAAACTCCATGAGCAAAATAGGTCCACTGTCTATTGTCATTAGTGTAGCGATGTATGAAGCACAGCTCACACAGAAGTCACTTTCAAACCAGGCAGCTTTCTGTTGGTCAATGAGTCGCATGGGGAATTTTTTTTTGTCCTCACACAAGACTCTCAATTGCATGGATTACTATTAAAATGACTGGATTTTATCTGCAAGCAAAACTGTTCCTTCAGAGACAAAACAAGCTAAACTAAAACTAGGTTTTTACATTTTATGATATTTTATGTTTGTTCAAATCCCAAACCAAAATGTGAGGAACAGTAATAGTGACACTTGTTTTAACAAACACCACTAAGAAGAGCACACAAGCAGGCCATGTTTGACATATCCGAATATCACAATGACATGCTGTTTGGTTTGTTTTCTAAGACGTGTCAAAGCAACACGTACGCTTCCATTCATCTTGAATCAGACAACAACATCTGCCTCTGCCGTGCTAAACGGGGGAAAATAACAAAAGCGAGCTGTCTCTCAAGCACGCATATGTTAGCTAACAGCAGCCGTCTTGTATCTGCCCCCTTCAAGCCACTTTCATCTCACGGTACGCTGTCCTTGCACCGAACACGACTCTGTTTGAAAGGCGTCCTACAGGGATGTGGTGTCATGTTCCAAAACTTCCTGACAGCCAAATGACTAGGTGCTGTTTTCAGGAGGAAAGTGCAGATACATCGAATGAACTGTAGTATTTCTACACTGAATAATAAGGCAGCTTTTCCTTTGACTCTTCTGCTCAAAACAAACTGAAATCAGGCATGGAGGGAGAAAAGGCCACATCTTTGCTAAAGGCTGCAGATTTAATTGAAAATGCCTTTCAGGTCCTTGAATTTGAATAGGATTTGAATTGAGGTAGTAAACAGGATGTAGACATGTAAGTCATATTTAGGGAATAAAATTATGAATTTCATACAAATCTATCTATCTGTCTGTCTGTCTATTTATTAAATATTTTAATACATTTTAATTTTAATTTAATCAATAATTAATACAATTACTTTAAAATTATATATAATTATTATATATAATTACATAATTTATTTAATCATTTATTTATTTAAGAATATTGTATAATTAATAATTTAATAAAATAATATAATAATTTAGTAAAAAAGTTATAATTTATTTTCATAAATGATTTATTTAATAATTTTATAATTTTATAATATTTTCATATTTATGCACTTATAAATAAATCAATTAATATTTTAATTAATAATTTTTTTTATTTAATTAATAATTAATTCAATTATTTTAAAATTATATATAATTATTATATATAATTACATAATTTATTTAATCATTTATTTATTTAAGAATATTGTATAATTAATAATTTAATAAAATAATATAATAATTTAGTAAAAAAGTTATAATTTATTTTAATAAATGATTTGTTTAATAATTTTATAATTTTATAATATTTAAACTTATAAATAAATCAATTAATATTTTAATTTATTTATTTTTTTATTTAATTAATAATTAATTCAATTATTTTAAAATTATATATAATTAAAATTACAATTATTCTATATAATCAATAATTTTATTTTGTATTATTAATAGTATAATAGTATAATTAATGCAATTATTTTAAAATTATATATACTTAAAATTATATATAATTATTATATATAATTACACAATTTATTTATTTAATAATGTTTTATAATTAATAATTTAATAAAATAATATAATAATTTAGTAAAAAAGTTATAATTTATTTTAATAAATGATTCTTTTAATAATTTATTTAATTAATAATACACTGAATCTATCTATCTATCTATCTATCTATCTATCTATCTATCTATCTATCTATCTATCTAAAACATTATTTTTAGATTATTCATAGATATTTATTTAACACTCATTACTTAATCAAATTATTATAGTATTTCTTATTTATGCAGAAATGTTGTTTTTATTTTTAATTTAATTAATACAATTAATACAAATAATATTAATACAATATAAGCTATCTATCTATCTACGTATGTATCTATCTATCGTTCTATCTATCGTTCTGTCTATCGTTCTATTATTTAATCATTTTTTCTATTATCTAACTATCTATTTATCTGTTGTTCTATTTCATTCTATCTAATTTTATAATATTTTCATATTTATGCACTTACAAATAAATCAATCAATATTTTAATTAATTTAATTTTTAATTTAATTAATAATTAATGCAATAATTTTAAAATTATATATAATTAAAATAATAATTATAATTATTCTATATAATCAATAATTTTATATTATTATATTATTAATAGTATAATATAATTAATATATATATATATATATATATATATATATATATATATATATATATATTACTTATATTATATTATTAATAATTTATTTATTTAAGAATATTTAATAATTAATTTAATAAAAAAATAATTTATTTAAATAAATGATTAATTTAATAATTTAATTAATAATAATAATAATAATTATAATAATAATAATATACTGAATATATCTATCTATCTATCTATCTATCTAAAACACACTTATTAATTAATTACATTCATTATTATAAATAAATAAATAAATCAATAAATAAATTGTAATTGTTTTTATTTTTAATTTAATCAATACAATTAATTGTATAATATTAATACAATACAATCTATCTTTCTATCGTTCTATCGATCATTCTATAACTGCCGTTCTTTCATTCTTTTTGTCATTCTATCATTTCTATCATCTATACCACTTATTATTCAGTTAAAGAATTATAATATATATAATATAGGTTTCCTTATTTATGCATGTATAAATGTATTAAATTTAAACTTTACTGAGGCTGTTCACTGTGTTGATAGTATATTATACTATTAAAATATTTATTATACAAAATATATAAACTATGAAATTATGCATTACTGTGGCATATCAAGGAATAAAAAGACATAATTAGTCAAAATGAATTTACGTTTATGTTTTCTCACACATCTAATTCATTTACTGCACTGTGGGACTTATGTTTAATTTCTTTAAATTGAGGAAATTTCTAATCTTGTCATTCCAGTTCATAAATATTCTGTGGGTCGTGTCTAATTTGATTCTAATTCCAGCAGCTAATTTTTAAATTCTGAAATTTGCTCAACCCTGACCTACATACAGGCCTAGAATAACACATTCAGAAATATGAATCAGAGTTGTTCTGCTCATGCGAGCTACTACACACATTCACATAACCTTAAAATAATCTCTTCTTCTCTCTTCTCCCCTCCTGTTTGCTCTCAAACATCCCTGTCAGTTTGCTCTCGAATCTGTGCATCCATTCAGAAATCAATTCATTCTCATTGGGAAAGCTTCCCAGCGCACTCTGTTCATCTGACTTTTTTCAGCAGAATGTTTTCCAGAGGCTGTGTCCCATATGGCCATGAGAGCATAATCTCCCTGTGGCCTCTTTCTCTCTGGCTTTAAGCCTTCTGTCCATCCCATTAGTTACTACCACTGCACATCTGTCTGCAGCTGGAGGACTGACAGAACAATCCATCAGTGTTGTTATTTCTGAAACCAGCCTGCATACTGCAAGTTTGAAGCATCTGAGTTTTCTTAAAGGAACAGTTTACCTGATTTTGTCTTCCTGAGCAAAGAAGTTTTATCTAATCATGAATCAATCTATGTTATAATATAGTTATAATACATCTCTCTCCAGTTGGCTGTTACAGTACTTGTGAGGCCTAAATAATGAGCAAAGTTCATTCTATACAAGCATGTAATAAACTGGAGAAAAGCTGCCAAAGACTTGTCTGGTGCTCTTAATTACTTTGACTGTGCAGTTGCACAACAGACACCAGACTATGTGAAATACAGGGCATGCATTCACACTGTAGGGAGCAAATTAGGTGCCACGCTGTCTAGTGCTTTAGCTGCTGCTGTCAGTTCACTGTGAAGGTCATAGGTTGTGCATGGGATTTGCTTCTGCATAAGTCTTGCGTTTTAACCATGTGCCCTAAGATGCAGGGGTTCAGGACTAGAGCTCTTGAGTATATTTATGGAGATTAATGTAAACCCTCATCAGGATGACTCTAATCGCTACTGCTGCTATATGAGCTGGGAAGATCTAATAGAGCATACTTGTTGTTGCATTTAAAGCATATGATTCTTATTTGATATTTCAGGTTGGTCGCTGTAAAAATGTTTGAAATTTGGTCAAACTAACAAATATGATATTGTAAGTCTTGCATATCCTGCACCCCCAAATACACATGTACATAAAACAGCTACAAAATGAAAGTGAATTAAACTGAAATTAAAGTTTGCATTTAAACTGGAGCCATCATATTCATTTTCACATTAAGAATTAGATTTATTAATGAGTGTAATAAAATCCATTTTAGAATGCATACATTTGATTTACTGACTTGTGCAATGTTCAGAAAGCATTAGAAATTTGTCTTTTTGAAAGTCAGATTTAAATTGCACATTTAACAAAATGTACATTTTAAACATTTGATTTGTTTCACAGTCTGATTTTGGTCCAGCGTTAAAATTTCTACATTTATTTGCATTAGAGCTATCAAACCGATTAATCGCGATTAAAAGCGATTAATTGCATCCAAAATAAAAGTTTGTGTTTGCATAACGTGTGTGTGCTGTGTTTATATATTTATGTATATATAAATTCATAAATGTACATGTATACATTTAAGAAATATTTACATGTATCAGTGCTGGGCAATGATTAATTGCGATTAATTGCATCCAAAAAAATGTTTGGGTTGTTTATGTAATATATGTGTGTACTGTGCATATTATGTATATATAAAGACACACACATACAGTATATATTTTAAAAATATTTACATGTATATATTTATTTTCATATAATTTATATTATATATAAATATATTTAATATACTAACATATTTCTTAAATATATACATGCATGTGTTTGTATTTATATATACATAATAAATATATACATTACACAAACATATATTATGTACACAAAAATGTTTATTTTGGATGCAATTAATTGCGATTAATCATTGCGCAACACTAACACACACACACACACACACACACACACACACATATATATGTATTCATATGATTTATATATAAATATAAATACATATTACATTTATTTCTTAAATATATATAAGTATGTGTGTATATTGATATATACATTTAAATATACACAGCACACACACATTATGTAAACAAACGTTTATTTTGGATGTGAATTATTGCGATTAATTGCTTTGACAGCACTAATTTTCATGTGTATTTTAGTTAAACATCATATCTGCTACAAAATGTAAATATATTATTCCACATTCAACAAGTTTGCATTTCATTTAAAGTAAATGAATCTAGATTTTAAATGCCTATGTTTTTATGAGAATTTACAATTTTTATACTTCTGATTTTTTGCATGTTTGATAAGCCTAAGATTTTAAACATCCTAATTATGTATTGTTATTGTTATTATGTATTGTTCAACAACCATTAAAAGTTAATTTGCATTAGTGCTATCAAATGGATTAATCGTGATTAATCGCATCCAAAATAAAAATTTGTTTACATAACGTGTGTGTGCGCTGTTATATGTACAGTATATATATAAATACACAAACGTACATGTATATATTAAAGAAACATTTACATGTATATATGTATTAATATTTATAAATGATTTATATTATATACAAATATAAATATATATTACATTTATTTCTTAAATATATACATGAATGTGTGTATATTTATATGTAAACAAACTTTTATTTTGGATGCGATTAATCATGATTAATCGAATTGACAACACAAATTTGTGTATTTTATTTAAACATCAGTTACAAAATTCAAATATATTATTCCACATTCAACAAGTTGATATTTAATTTAAAGTAAATTTGAATTTACATTTTAAAAGCCTTAGTTTATATGACAATTTAATATTTTATTGCATGTTTGATGAGCCTTAGATTTTTAACATCCAAATGATGTATAGTTGTGGTTATTATGTATTGTTCAACAAATATTAAAAATGTATATTTTAAACCAGTTTAACCAATAAGTGTCAGTAAGCATCAGAAATGTTAAAGTCTGATCTACATTGCACATTTAACAAGCTTTAGAAGCTAAATTTTAAACATTTGATTTATTTCCGGTTCAACAAGCTTTTCAAATGTAAATTTTAAACGTCTGATTTATTTGTCAAACACTAGAAATTTAAAATTCTAATTAAACCAATTAAATTAAACTCTTTATTTAAACATTACTTCTCCCACAAATTTGAAATTTTAAATATCTTATTCCACATTCAACAAAGGTTTAAAAAATTACAGTTAAATTTTAAAAGTCTGAATTATCCCAAGTTTAATGAGCTTTCGAATTTTAAACACTTATCCCATTTTTGTTCATTTTCTAAATGAAATGTAGGCTACATTTTAAACATCCAAATTATGTGTTGTTCAACAGCCATTAGAAATTTAAATACATAAAGAAATAAAAACAATAGAAACCGTCACAGAATTTATAATGGTTTTACTGATTATAATGGGAATTGTACTGGTTTTAATGAAAACTGTAACGGTGCCTGTTGGTCTCTACTGGTAATTGGTCTTCGCCATCTATTGGCGGCTTGTTAAAACCACTAAATCCTAACGGAATATGTCCCAAAACACACTAGAGGAAACCATTTTTATATATATATTTATATATATAATGGTTAACATGTGATGGTTTGTAATGTTTGTATTGGTAGTGAAAACCTTTAGAATTTCTGTGATGGCTTTTTTTGTTTGTTTTGTTTTGTTTTTTCAGCAGGGCAATGCTCGTCAAGCATTAGAACTTTACATTTCAAACGTCTTATTTATCCACGTTCAACAGGCTTAAGGAAATATACAGTTAAATTGTACAGTCACCGCATCTCCATCTGATTTATCCCATTCAAAATCCTCCGCTACACAAGCGAGTGGTAAATAATCCCGTTCCCCTCCCAACCACTCCCATCATCTGCACGGGCTCCAATCCGCGCTCACTCGCTCTCTCCGCCGCTACAGTGCGCGCTGATGCCGCAGCTCCAGTCTCTCTCTCTCTCTCTTTCTGATAATAACACAGCACAGTCATGGCGACAGTGACAGTCCAACCGCTCACCCTGGAGCGAGGTGAGTACTGGCAAATGCGCGTTCATTCAGTCTTCGCTGCTGGTGCTAACTTTACGCTTTCGCGCTATTCGTTTCTCAGATTTTTGCATTATCGGACTTGGGCTTGTTGATGTTTTGGTGATGTTGCCTTCTCGGTTCGGCTTGTGTCCGTCAGGTATGATGGTGATGATGACGGTGATGCACAGAACACGCTCTGTGCTTCAGGATCCATTAGTGTGTGTAATGTTAATGGGATCTGTATGCAGTTTATTTTAATAAACCACTTCAGGCACTCGTTTCATACACGCACTTTGCTGATGCTCAAAGCAGCGCCGTGTATTTTCTTTTTAGTCTATCCTTATTTCACTTTACTGAAGATTCTACAACTTCTCAGTGTGCGAAACTGA